>OX438784.1:4684256-5246100 GCA_949316455.1 Acleris holmiana
GCACGTCGTCGTATTGCAATATAAATATTAAATTTGTAGATCGAGATCTATCAACAGTCATCTCAATTAGTATTATTGTTACATATGAAAATTCAAATATTTTAAGGTACAAAAGGAGATAAAATAAAAATATACATTTATATTGCAATACGATACGAAGGTCTCTATTCTACTTGGCAAAACCTCATTGCTTTTGATGGGTTATTGACATTGTATTGTTAACGTTATGACAGCTCTTATTTAATTGACAATAATGGCAGCAGAGTTAAAAACAATACGATAACGTGTCAAAATAAATAACGTTTTACCGAGTTTAAATATTTATTAATTTTTAAATGAGTTCTGTACTAAAGTAACTGTTAGAATTACTTAATTCAGCATCGATTACATCTTAAATTTTTTGGATTTGTGATTTTGATACCATTGCCACCATGTTTTTTTTTTAAGACAAACCCTAGCTTATGTGATTTCAATGATACCCCATTCGCCTACTTAGGTTTGGTTTAGGCATTAAGAAGTTATCGCGGAATAAAGAAACTAACAAATCACAAAAATACATACATTTATCATGAAAACATTACACCCCTTTTTTTGGGTATTCGTGTAAAAAATGCGTATTTTTTACAAAACATCCATCCGGCATTCAAGGACAAATGAAAATTCATAAACGCTGCCCTCCCTTACCAATTCAAAGCTGCACCAGTCCAGAGTGAGCCCAGCGTCCCGGAACAGCCTCTCAACGGTAGTCCTCTTATACTCCCGGGGACAGCTGGGCAGCTTGGAGAGGGGCCGCACTTCTTCTCGAAGGTTCTTCAACTCTGTGGAGAAAGGCGTGGTGCTGCCTAGGCGAACGACCAGCCTTCAAATTTTGTATTCATATTAGGCTCATTTTGTAGCTTATGGGGGATACAGGACGGTGGTGCAAAGTCTACCTAGGTTAATCCAAAATACCTGACAAGGCTGTGCTCTGAAAAAAAACTGTTTGTCTCAAGACAAATGGCTAGAGAGTTTAAACGCCACATGGTCCTTTCTACGTCACAAGTAGTGCTTGATTTAAAAAATCAAAACGAGGTTACAAACAAGTAATAATAAAATAGAATGGAAAAAAATAGTATGCTTTTGAGACAAACCTCTACAAGCATGATTTAAGTCAGAACACCTTGTCAAAAAATTCCTGTTGTCAAAAGGGAACATGCATCAAAAACAGAATTGACTTTTATTGATACGATTTAGGATCTGTCGTCGATTTTGTATTGTGTGTTTGCAGGGGGAGTCTGAACTATGATTTTTTTAAGCTGCATATCTTATGAAAAAATAAGACGACGAATTGTTTCGCGTATATAGTTATCCTTGTCTTTCATAGCACTTCGCAGTGAGTGTAAGAAAAAAGTGCATGTTCTTTATTGAAATCCTGGATCCACTTTAAACAGTGTTGGCAATGACGTATTTTTTCGATTGGAGTGAAAGAACTATGTGTGCAACCATGTGCATCTGGTGTATTTATGTTTAATGCATATTTTATCGTGATTAAAGTACTTTTTAAATAATTTCAAACTTGAACATATTTTATCAATTTATCATATTGCGCAAAATATACAAAAGCTATTGTCAAAGTTTAGTATTACCCACATCTAAATGCACCATATAGGTTGCAGTTAATAGACCTTATCATCTAACTGTCCTAACTGATGGTAAAAACCGTATCATGATCCGTTGCGTGGTTGAGGACGAGCTAGCAGATATACAGACAGACGCCGACGGTGACTTTGTTTTATAATATTTGTCGGAGTATCGGCACAGTGGCGCCACCAGGCTTATCTTTATTGTCAATCTGTGAATTAAATTGAAACGCCATCTGTTGGCATTTGATTATACTACGTGAAAACGTCAAGCAGTGCGCTTGAGCGAGGTCGATACAGCGCGGTCGAGCCGATAGATGGCGCAGGTGGCCACTTAGTTTTTTTATGACATTACGAGAGGGATTGATTCCGGGTAAACAGAAAGGAACGGTGCGCCACGCTGTATCTAACTCGCTGCGTTTTCTTGATTAATCCGTAATCATCGGCCTAATCTAAACAGTTATTTTGTGTTTATTGAGTTTGATTGGATAATACATTTCTACACGTGGTGACTATTATTTTCACGGAAATATTTGCCTTCGGCAACTCCCGTGGACCCCCCTTCGTCTTATTTAATAAATATTCCAGACATATTGACTTACCCTTCCCCGTCACTTGGCTTGAGCGGCAACCGAGCTCCCAAGTCGATAGCAGAGGCAAGGAAAGTCGCATACAAGTCATGGGTGCTCTCCGGCCACAGCTTGCTACGGAAGATCTCTTTTAGCCGCATCATTCTGCAAACATAATGATATATAACATATTACATACATACGAGTACATAAGATCACGCCTTCATTCCCGGAATGGAGAGCTACAGAAATACCAACAACTCTAAAAGCACTTCTTTATAATTCTGTAACCACGTTTTGCACAATCATCGGGCCAAGATGTTTACTAGCGTAACAGTACTACAAGCCCTTATAACATAATTATTACTATAACATAAATATCTCAGGCAAGTAACAAAAACCTTATTATTAAACTAACTGCACAATTTAATACCTTGGCGCATTAACTCTTTTGGCAGATTAGTGCATTATATTTAATTAGCTTAGATAGTGTCGCTACACCCGCACGCACTTGTGGTTATTGTAATAAAATACGAATTTAATTTAATTTAAATTCACTTGCGGCTTGCGGGTACACCGCTCGCTTGCTTTGTTTACGCGGCGGCATCCTCTGACAAAAGTCGGGAAGGGCCAAGGCGGCGCGATACAAAGGCGACGACAATGTCTAAGCGAATGGACTATAGTTCAAACATGACGTTAACGCGACAAAGCATTAGAGTCTGCAGCTTTTTATAAGGCCGACCGTACCTAGACTCTTAATTATGTTGTAAGTAACTAGATGGCGCTGATAAAGTTATCAGTTCTAACCTAACCTAGGTGGCGCAACGACGCTATACTCACCTATGTTCATCCAGCAAGTCTTCGACATTCAAGTTGTCTATCTTGAGCTCCACTTCGTGTTGAGCCATCTTCTCCCTGCGATGAACCTTCAGGGTTAACAGCACTCGACGAGTCTCGTAGTCTTGGCGGTTCAGTCCAATAACTTCCAGCTAGAAAAGAACATAGAAACTGTGTAAGTAAGATTTGGTTTAGTGATGGTTACATAGATGGCGTTACGAGTATCTAGGGAAGGTTTAGATCGCGCCCTCTGTACTCCGTTCTCTCAATATTCCTCAAGATCCGAAAATTAAGTGATAATGTTTTAGGAGGTGCTGGAAGCCAACTAATAAATATGTCATAGTGTTTTCAATCCACGACAGCGCACCAGTCAAATTGACGTTAAACAGTTTAAACCTTTTTTGCATGACAATTTGAGTAGATAGAAAATAATCTTACGGGCGCATTTAAGAGTTAGTTAATGACGATTAAGGGTAGATTGTTTGATCAGGAGTTTGATTTTAGAATCTCGCTGATGATAAATGAGTAATTTTAAAATTGATTTATTGGGAATAAGGTTTGAGTTTGCAACCTTTCACTTATACACTAGTAATCTTCTTGGCCTGATTGTGCAAAATGTGGTTACAGAATTATAAAAAAGGTTTTTTAGATTTGTTGGTATTTCTGTAGCTCTGCCTACCCCACTCTGGGAATGAAGGCGTGATGTTATGTATGTATGTATGTAATTCAAACGGTGAGTTTGTTTATGACTATACCTCTTTTAGATTTGATATCTTAAAGGCGTTATGTTATCAAATCCAAAAGGGAGTCCGCTCGTATATAAAATCGCCGCTTTAATTGATGTTTAACCGACTTCAAAAAAAGGAGTTTTGGTATATTTTCTAGTAGGTCCCATTTCCAGCACGTCAAGATCGGGAGGGAACTCCTCAAATACCAATTATAGGAATAAATATACATGGACGACATAAGTGCCGACAAACCGCTCTGCAGTTTGGCACGATTATACAATAAGAAACCATATACCTAATGCTTAAAGTAAATAAATATATTTCAAATAAATAATAACAGTATTATTATGATCACTAAAAGGTATGAAATAAAATAATGTTTTAATAAACTAATAACCGTCTTCAAAAAGAAAGAAATAACTTCTTTTTAAATGATAGGTAGATACCTAACAGGTCAGTCTAACTGAAGTCGGCGTCCCACTATATTTTTAACTAAAAGCCTACCATTTTAAAGGAAGTTACCTATTTCTTGCTTTTTGAAGACGGTTTTTAGGGTTCCGTAGTGAAACTAGGAACCTTTATAGTTTCGCCATGTCCGTCCGTCCGTCCGTCCGCAGCCTAGCGCAGAGACTCTTAGTACTAGAAAGCTGTAATTTGGCATGATATGCATATTAGTCACGCCAACAAAATGGTACAATATAATGGAAAAAAAAAATAGGGTACCTCCCCTACACGTAACGTGGGGATGTATTTTTTTCTCGTTCACCCTATTGTGTTGGGTGTCGTTGGATAGGTCTTTCAAAAATATTACGAGTTTGTAAAAACAGTTTTTTGACTAAGTATCTTATCAATGAAGATTAAAAATAAAGGTAAACAAAAGGCGGTCTTATCGCTGAAGAGCGATCTCATTTAGATAATTTTTGAGTGGCTGAAAATGTTAAATAGAGATTTGCAATGAAAAGTTAATAGTTAACAATTCTACATTTAAACAGTTCAGTTCAGTGTTTTAACATTTATCAATTTCATGTTCAAATTCAGTTTTAGTGCTAACAAGTGTTTCATCATTAGTTTCTCTATAAAAGAAATAGATAGTCATAATTTTATTTTTTCTCGAAGAGATCGCTCATTCGCGATAAGACTGTTTGTTGTTTACTTCTACTTGTGATCATATTTTAAAAAATGTATTCTGTATTTATCGATAAGTACACACATGTATATCGAAAGTCGATAGACGAGAAGTCCCTATAACAGCTCAAAAGTGCTACGAAAATTCCGGGCTCTGTTGATAAGTGAAATAAAAGTTTCTTAACGTTATCAATACGATAACACGTCAAAGGCAATATTTTTTTACCGTCTCGAATAGATCCCATGTAGTTCGTAATTAATTATGAAATCTGAAACACATGTGTCGCATTTTCAGTTCGATTTCTGAATTTAAACCATTACTTCAACTAACTACTGGGCTAGGATTCTACACGGTAATAACGATATCGTCTTTGACGTGTTTCCGTATGGTCAACGTTTTGATAACTCTTATGTCATTTACAATAATGGCGACTGTGACATAAACGAAGCCAAAACACGTCAAACACGATATCGTTATAACGCAGAAGAATAGAGGCCCTGAACAGACCATCGAGTTTAAAGATTTTTCATAAACAAGTTTGAAAAATTAACGAGTTAATTGTTTCTAAAATGTCGCTTAGTAAGGCAGTCAGTTTCATAGCATTACAATGATTTGTAATTCTGATTTCAGATATAAACAGATATTGCTACGTGTAGCACGCGCAAGTTATTTAGGTATTATGGAAAAGAAAATAAGTACGAATCTAAAATTAACGATAAACATCTCTACAATGTGAAATATGTAGTAAAGATATTGTACGACGAATTATTTTTCGTTATTTCCAGCCATGTCCATGTATTGTACTCGTAACATGTAACCTTGACGCACTGATTTATTATTAACAGTTTGACATTAAGAAATGAAAATACTTCGTTTAAATTTACAAGCACAAAGTGGAACAAGATCAAGGTATTTTCCAGCCAGGGCCTTTATTCTACTGCGTTATAAGTGTTATAGCGATATCGCGTTTGACGTGATTTAGAATTGTTTATGTCACAGTCGCCATTATTGTAAATGACATAAGAGTTATCAAAACGGTGACAATACGGAAACATGTCAAATACGATATTGTTAGTACCGTGTAGAATCCCAGCCCAGTTCGATTGTGCAAATAGTTTCAGAAAATTCTATTTTCTAACCGAAGTTACTCAACCCATCGGAATTTCATACGGTTTTATTATCCAACCTTGATTATAACGACGGCCTAAAATAAGTTAAAACCACAACAGAGATCTAAAACAAACAGGGGGGTTCTCTCGCTTCCACGAAGCTCCGAACTCGAACGGATATTCTCTTAAACAAATCGGACCAATTCGTCGACGAATTATAAATCAGACGCGCTCGTAAGCAGGGCTTGGCAAAAAAGTCGGACGTGGTTACCAAGTCGGATTACATTATTCTCAAGTGGCAACCATCACGGCAAAAAATGGATCATGTTGCCGACTTCATTTTCACAGGCTGTCAAAACTCACTTAAACCAATGTACCAGCTAAACCTATAAGAACGATCACGGGTTTAAAAACGTTGAGCCACTATAGAACTTTGTCCTTTCTATTCACATGTAAACGTGACCACATCGTCGGATTAATCATGTGGCAAGGTCATAATAATACCTTGATCTGGTACCGATTGACGACACGGCAGTTGGGAGAGACCCTGCCTCCGAAGCCAGCGGTTCAAATCCCGGTAAGGGCAGATATTTGTGTGATGAGCGCGAATATTTGTTCTTGAGTCTTGGATGTTTTCTATGTATTGAAGTATGTATTTCTCTATATAAGTAGGTATGTTTATCGTTGTCTAGTACCCAATGGGTACTAGACAACGTACTACCCATAGTACAAGCCTAGAGCTTAGTTTGGGACTAGGTCAATTGGTGTAAGATTGTCCCCCTGATATTTATATATCACACCTTCATAATTAATGTTACGAAAAATGACGTTATTATCATAACGCTTGAAATCAATTGCACGCTTTTGACAGTTTTCTTTAAACCTCAGAGATAACCTAAAATAAACCAAGGGTCTATTGATAAAATTTGCTAAGGGCCACGCGCTGGCTTGATCCGCCACTACGTGCCAATATTATTAAATACACGCTAATCACGACAAATAGTGACAAATAACGAAATAATTGACGACACGCTAGCCTAGTTGATGGTGACCCTGCCTTCGAAGCTAGGGGTCCTGGGTTCAAATGGTAAGAGCAGCAGATATTTGTGTGATGAACACGAGTATTTATTCCCGACTCTTGGATGTTTTTCATGTACATAAGTATTTAAGTATATAATTCTCTACATAAGTAAGTTTATCGTTGTCTAGTACCCATAATACAAGCCTAGAGCTTAGTTCGGGACTAGTTCAAATTGTGTGACATTGTCCTGTGATATTTTTTTTAATTTTATTTAAATGCATGGAGATGTATGAAGCATGCCACGTGTCGACGTTAGGTAAGCGATATCGATCAACTGGCCATTGCGATATGGATAGCCAACCTAGGACGCGGCGCAGGTCAAATAGGGGTGGTCGCCGATATTACTCGTATTTGCTGCGTAAGAAAGAAATAAATGCAACTTTTAGCTATTCATGTAACGGGTTTTATTTTTAGGGGTTACGTACCCAAAGGATGCTAGTAAAATTTTTTCGCTAACCCTAACGCTGCCGTCCATCGTTACTTCAAAGAGCTCTTTCCTTTGAACAGTAATTAACTAATTGATAATTTAATGAATTATTGTGTTATTATGTCAATATACTTGTCAAATAATTAAATTAAGCTTCTCAAAAAATAACCAGTGAAAAATTGTTTCGGCTTTTTTATGGATAGGAAAAGGCAGACGAGCACTCAGGCCACGATGGTAAGTGGAATCTGAGACCCATAGACATTTTAATTCGCAAGACTGCAATGACCTCAAATGTGTTGCCAACCCTGAGGACTAAGATGGAACGCCAGTAATTATGCTAATTTCATCGGTTGTCTTATCCCTACACCGGAACACAACAATTCGATCATTGCTGCTTGGAGGTAGTGGCTTTGATTAATGATGCCTATACACAACACAACAAAATAGCAATCACCGTAAAGCTGCTACAATTCATAAAAAAAAATTATAACAGTTCGGTAAAGCGAACTTTCAGGCCCCTATTTCACCATCCTGACCATGACATGTGACAGGTGACATTTCAGTGCACATGGCGCAGCTTATATGAACACAGTGATGTATCACCTATCATTGCTAACTTTGCAATGTATACCGAATTGTCACCTGTCAAGTGTCATTGTCAGGATGGTGAAATAGGGCCCTACTACCTTCTACTAGTTATATTTAAACGAAGCGTAAACAGTGTTTATAAATTTGTAAACATACGGTGATTGGTGATTTGGTGTTCCGCGGAGGGGTGCCGAAAATAAACCCGGAGTGATGTCGTCCACTGTAAATATACCGAAGCCACGACGGTAGCTCTGGTTTCCCTAATAAAGCCGCATGGAATCTGTACTGTTGATCAAATTCTAAAAAAAACACTTTACGTTAATTACACTAATTGGCTGAAAAAATGGCATTGGCTAAAAAACATGATATTGAACATTCTTACAGTTATTAGCGACTTGGCAATCTAAAATCGTACTAAATAACATGTCTAAAAGCTACCAACCTTGATATGTCCAGTTAAATAAATTTGGGCTAATTGGTATCGAAAACATTTCAGTTTCTACTGCATTATGAACGTGACCGGACGTTACAGCCACCAAAGACCCAAATAAAATTGCAAGCGCCTTCATGATCATCTGAAAAAAAAAACATTTATATAAAAACACTCAGTCTATAGAAATTTGAATTCCGAAAAAAGAACGCGCGCGAGATATAGGTATACACTTTATATAAAGCCTGATGCAAATGCGACGTTACCTCGTTCATGGTCGAGTGGGCACGTGTGATAAAAACTCGACCTAATTCACGGGAATAGAAACAAAGCAATCGATTTCCATTTTGCTGTTTACAGGCGGTGCACTGAATACAGATCGCACATGTGCAGAAGGAAAGGAGCGGGACAGGGAGGGATTTGCGGACCACTAAAAATATATTCTGTCCTGCTCGCACTTGAAGTGTATTTTCTGCACAGTATAATTTGTAACAGTACCTACACGTAATGTCTGATATAATATTATATTATAAATTAATAACATCTCTACATGTTTCAGATATTTTATTTGAACAAGGAAAAATATATCTCCGATTAGAGTACATTCACCATTTTTTATTGCTTGCGAGATATCTGTTTTTTTTTAATTATCTGATGATAGCAAGGTTCCTTTAAGGTACCTACCCACCTAATTACAGTAACCCACCCGCTAATGGTATGATTTATAGTAATTGATATTCTTTTCTTACTCCATATTGACCGTGACTAAAAAAATAAAGAGCTTACCTACGTCACGAGTCTATTTAATGTCTTCACAGTTTAACATATTTTTATAATAATAACGTTAACGACAAAAATAAGCAAGTACGTCCCTGAAAACGGGGCGGTGACGTACAACACGAATTGACGTCATTGGTTAAAATCCTGACAAACGAAGTGGTTCAATTCACGTTCCGTTTCACTCTCAATGTCTATCTTCGCTTTGAATGAATACATTTGTTTTCTCCTTTACCCAAAGATTAAGCAAAATCGTCTGCTTTGTAGTATTGTACTTTCTTAAAAAAAACTGTTTTTCTTTTAAATAATGCTGAAAGTAACTGTGTTTCACTATATTTCCTGAAACACGCTATGATCAATATAATTTGACAGAACTATACGGTGTTACGTTCGTGCGGAAATGGGTGTAAAAAATGACATTCATTTCGTTCCATTCATTCATTTACAAATGTCAGAAAGGGCTAGGCGAAGTAGGCAATTTTGCAGTAGTCCGAAAAAATCGTTGTTTACGAGTGAAAATAATAAATGTAACCACTAAAATGTTATCAGTTGTGTTCAGCGATAGGGCGTCGGCGCGCCAAGACCCCGTAGTAACAAAATAACGTCGCTTGAAACAGAATATAGGGCGTTTAACGTACCTACTGTGAGGGAAATAATTTCCACCCAATTTCTCTTTCGGGATCATGTTAAAGTTTAAAAAAATGGGATCGGATAAAGTGCCATTGTTGCTGGTAACCGCCAATGTCGGATCTATCTTCGAAGACGTGAGTTTTTAATGTTTAATTGCTTTTTTCGTTAAGTAAATATATATTACTTGCTAATAATTAATTTGAGTAAAGGTCGCTGAGGTGAGAGAGGCGCCGTTTTTGCGACTGTTCTTAATTAAATACTTTGACATTTTCCATTATTAAACTATGCTACTTTTTGTCTTATAAGATTTTAATTTTTTAATAGATTTTTATCCTGGGTATAATAAAGTCAATCGGTGTTGATAAGAAAAAGTTAACATAATTATTATTTTTGGAAAACCGGGCAAGAACATAGCAATTTTTAATGAATCTTTTTCTTTATTATCTTCTTTGTTTAAAACATTAATTGAGATGAAACTTTTTTTTAAATATAGTATCTGCATATCTAGGCTATGTTCATTTCTTATACAGTAAAAAAAAACCCTACAGTTTCCTCTATCCCTTTTTATCCTGCTAGCTCTCATTGATTTCCTATTTATATCTTCCTCGCACCTTCCACATCTCTATTTCTTATCCTTTTCCTTATTCTAGAAGGCAATGGTGACCTCTGCTTTGTTATTATCATGAGCCCAATCCGCAACACATGGTGGTATATTCTATTTTTATTAATGTTTTGTACATCATTATTTATTTTTATACTATGGTACTGTAATTTGTTTAATTTTGTACTTCCTGTAGTATTTCTCGCTTTTTGTTTTAGGCTGATAATTTTAATGTAAATAATATATTTTTCATTCCCAATCAATAATGGTGACAACACAGAATAGAAATGTCAATTTTCTTTTTTATAAATGTAAGTAGTTAAGGTAACAGCACTAGTACTTGACAAAGGACCAATGTTTGACACTGACTCCTCTTCAAAGAAGATAAGAGTTATTCATTTGTTTTGCAACAATTAATTTATAACTTTATGATCTTTGAATTAAAAGCTTCTGTCGATGATTGGTGCATGTCAGATAGAAGTGTCAAACACTGGTGTCATCACCTTATGTTGACTCAGCCTAGTTTGTGGTCCACTGTATATTTCATACTGCACAATTACGTACAACTTGTATGAACTTGAAACAAAACTATCATTTTATATGGATTGGATCTAGCAGTGCGTGCAATATTTATTCTTCTTGTATAAGATTGTTACAAAAAACTTTCTAACTATTGTTGGAAATCATTGACGAAGATCCTTAGTTTGGTATATTTTACTGTGAAGTGTGATGTAGGTATATACCCTAAAATTTAAGATACTCAATATTAGTTTGTGTTTATAGATGCATGATGATATTTGTAATGAGTTGAATTACAATTTTTTCTTGCATTGTTTTGTAATGTATTATTAAATAAAATACTTTTTTTATATTAGCAGGGATACATATTCATATTCGTAAATATTTTGTTTTATTTAAACGGAAAAATACTTGTATTCCAATCTTAGTTTATCACAGCCTTTCATATTGGATATAAAGTATACATACTACTGACCGAAGCTTGAAATAAATTGGATTTGTCCATTTATTGATTGACCCTAATTGGCAGTTTTCACGTCTAGTGCCGAGTGACTCATGCTAATTCAATTTCATTAAAGCGGTTTAAATGTGGATGGAAGTTTGGCATCGGCTTGGATCATTGTGTCATCTGACACATCTCTAAGGAATCTATTCTATTTTTTACAGCCTTCTAGATTCTATACCATAATCTTATTGACGATTTTAAAGTATAAACCCCATCAGTTGCCGTACTAATGAGTTTTTCAAAGTGTAAGCCAATGTTCTAACAGTGAAGGAAAGACATTATAAGGAAACCTGCACAATCAAACTGCTAAGTGTGTAAGAGGGGTACCTATTATTTTATCGTAACACTTTCCAACAAACATATTATTATGCCGAAGTATTGAAAAGCACGTCTCCCCACATGAGTTAATTTGTTTGGTACTTAGTCACATGTCTACCCTAACCTAACTAATGTACCTAATTAATAAATGTTTAAGATGTCCTGAAAACAGTGTGGTTTCTTTAGAAAATACCTTTGATTAGATAAAATTTGATGAAATTACACAATAACGCGGTGGTTTAGCGGTGGTAGGACCCTGTGCAGGGTCCGTCCGGATCGCTACCACCATCTTATCCATTAATCACCTGCAAAGCAACAGTGTTCGCGTTGTTGTGTTCCAGTGTGGGGATAAGACAACCGGTGAAATTACTAGCATAGAGGCATTCCATCTTAGTCCTCAGGGTTGGCATCGCATTTGAGGTCTTAGGATTATAGTCTTGAGAATTCAAATGTCTATGGGTCTCAGATTCCACTAACCATCTGGCCTGAGTGTGTTCGTGTCCTTAACATAAAAAAAATAAAAAATAATAATAATTGATGAAATGAAATTCAATAAGATGGGTTACTGTGTTTGAGAGGGGTTTGTAAAAGATCTTACAGGGTTCAAGTTATGGAATGCAATCTCACTTATCGATCTCGTTTAGTTTACTATATTTACAGAGATTATAATCTTCGCCGAAAATCGAACGCGATCTCCCGAGATGAATGACATTGTCCAGGAGCATGAATACACGTGTTTAATGAAACGCGCGCGACGCCTATATAAAAAGCCGGTCAAGTGCGAGTCGGACTCGCACACCGAGGGGTCCGTAATAACTTATAAAAATGAAAAATTGTATTAAGGGACAAACTTGACTTAGCCGTTGAAAAACTGTTGTCTCCATTCATCGACATAGGTCGCGATTAGTTTTCCAACTGAAAATAAGTTTGCAATCGATTTTTTTTTATGCAACACATTAACGACTTTCGGATATTTTCTTTTACTTGTGCTGTAAGACCCTTCTTCTTGCCGAATTTCAGTAATCTAGGTCCATGGCAAGTAGTTACCCTATACATTTTGATTCCCTGAAGAGTGTCGAACTATACGTTTTATGCGGAATAAACGGCCTATTTTCTTTTTACTTTAACTTAGAAGTTTGTTTTTTTACAGCTTTAAGGGACTGTGGACCTAAGAATATGGTTTTAATTTAATTTCAACTCGATACGCGTTCCCGAGATAAATGGTCTTGACAGACAGACGGACGGACGGAAGGACATCAAAGTGATCCTTTAAGGGTTCCGTTTTTTATTGTACGGAACCCTAAAAATGGCGTTTAAGCCAGGAGTCTAAGGGAGAACTATTACAATTCAGACAATTGTTTGCGTTCTTAGGTTCTGTAGTCCCTACCAGTGAAGAGGCTGAAAGAGCGTATTCTGCAGCCGGTTATTTAGCCTGCAAAATTAGAAGCCGACTGGCGGTCACACTAGATACTTTATCCTATTTACGAAGCTACTTATTTTATAATAACCGTAATTGTTCAATTTTGATACAATAAAAGAAGACCGGATTATTTGATAAAAGTTGTTACCTAAATAAATTTAGTTTGTTTAAAGTTCACTGCAAAGGCCCGTTGCGTCCAAAACTTTCCAGATGCTTTGGGCAGTGAGAAGTTGTATCTCTTGTGGGTCCATGAGATGTCGCCCAAGATAAGATGTTATAGTAAACACCGTGGAAGTGCTCTAAAAAAATCCACAATTTAAATTTCCCTAGATAGGTATTCAACTTTTATAATAATATTTCTGTCATTATTGCAAACATAAGTACCTCATTAAAAATCAATGCGAAACCGCAATAGCTATTTAAAGACATTACATTACAAATGTTACTACTATGAAAAACACTTATGCCAACCTAGACTATAACATCTCAAGTGTCCTAAGTACCTAGTTAAACAAGCATTTATAAATATAATAACAGAGACCTAATAGCATAGCATTGTGTTGTATAGGGAAGTATTATCATAATTGCAGAAAATGTCACTAATACACTGATAAAACTCTTGTCTTGTTTGTGCAAAATGTGGTAACAGAATTATCAAGAAGTCTTTTTAGAGTTGTTGGTATTTCTGTAGCTCTGCCTACCCCACTATGGGATTGAAGGCGTGTTGTTATGTATACGACCGAGTAGACGTAGAAGGGGCTTTGTGTTCCGTAATTTGAACTTCGTGTATGCTATCCCTTTTATACTCGATGCGTAACTAATTTGCAAAAAAATGACGGGGCGATTCGAAGTTCGAATTACGGATTTCAAAGTAGAGCCGCAGGACATAGCAAGTGGTTCGCTCCGGTCGGTGCGGTGCACAGGTTCCTCAGGGCGGGCTCCTTCCTCTCCACCCTTGGTAAAACCATCTGTGTCCTGCTTGGGACACGTCTTAGCCGCGGTTCTGCTTCACCTCGGAAGGAAACTGTGCATACTTAAATCATACTTTACGATCTACTTCATCTCTGTAGAGTAATGTAATTGGACAGCTGTGTCGTGGGCGTAGCAGGACACAGCAAGTGGTTCTGTCCGGTAGGTACGGTACCGCACAGGTTCCTCAGGGCGGGCTCCTTCCTCTCCAACCTTTGTAAATTCTGGTAAATTCTGCCAAAGGTAACCTTTGGCAGAATTTACCAGAATTTGCAACTCCGCCTTCAGGAGTGCCAAGCCACGGATGGACGTCATTTGGACAACATTATTTTTAAGTCATAAAATTTCCAAAAAATCTATTTTTTTTAAATAGTAATAAAAATATTGTACAATTAGTAGTTTTTTTTAAATTTAATTTTCAAAACGCCAACACCCTTATGGCCCACCCTGTATTATGTCCTCAAGCGACAAACCTGGGGACTAGGGAGGCTATCGCTGTCACTCCTGAGTGAAAGTTATAAACAGCCTAGTACTACTAAGAGTCTGGTTTTACTGTATCCTTTATCCATGCTTCGATGGTTCGGTCTTTAAGGAAGGATGGATGAAAAACGATTGACATATACACTGTAAAAGTGACTGGAAGGGTCGAAGGGGGCGCCCTAGGCGTACTTTTTTGAATCAAATCGGGGAAATACTGGAAAAGGACCGAATCTTAAGAAACCGACATGCGTGCATGACTCGATGTATGAATGTGGAAGAAGCGAAAGAGCTTTGTCAAGATCGTAGCAGGTGGAAAGAAGTGGTCTCTGCCTACCCCTCTGGGAAACAGGCGTGATTTATGTATGTGTGTATGTATATCCATCCATACTAATCCTATCTTATACTATTAAACGCGCAGTATCTATACTTCTATACTAATATTATAAATGTGAAAGTAACTCTGTCTCTTTGTTACCCTTTCACGGATAAACTGCTGAATTGATTTATATGAAATTTGTTTTGGAGATAGTTTGAGTCCCGGGAAGGACATAATATATACGGCAAATTCTAGTATTTGTATATAATTATATTGGTAATCACGTTCTCACGACCCTAAGAGCTGTATTAATAAACTAATCCCAACTGTAAAGCTCGTCTCAAGATGCGTCAGAAATGTCAGTTTTCTATGCCTTGACGATTACTTTGACGTATCTTGTGACGGTGTCTCAGCCAAGATGAGTTTATTAATACAGGCCTAAGACTGCCAATGCGTTGCCAACCCTGAGGACTAAGGCCGGCATAAACTGATCTCGACTGTAATGCCCGTCTCAAGGTGCGTCAAAAATGAAGCTTTCTATGGTTTGACGTTTACTTTGACGTATCTTGTGACGAGTCTTGTGTGTGAGTTTATTAATCCGGCCCTATAGATGGAGTGCCTCTATGCTAGTAATTCACCGGTTGTGTTATCCCCACACGCGGACCCGCTGCTTGGCAGTAGGTTCAAGGATAAGATGGTAGCGATCCGGTCGAACCCTGCAAGATCCTACCACCTCTGAAACTCAGAGCGTTATATTATAGTTATCGCCTTTGGGTTTAGACCTTCTCAAAATACTTCGGGAATTGTTTTCTATGTTCCTTTACACGTATCTCTAGGCTCTAGTAAAAAGGACACTACGATTTAAATAAAATTAATTTTCTAAAGCTATCTAATAATAAAATAGCGTTCGATGAAATGATACGATCGATGAAGTGAAATTCGATAAAATTGATAGGTTACCAATGTTACCATGTCATACGTACAAATTGCCAATAGCTAGGCCAAAGAGAAATAATGACTATAATTTAGCGCCGTCGTGTATTTTTTGCCGTGTATCTTTTTTCACGGTAATTATCCATTTGCACATCATGCCACACATAATGAATGGAAGGAGTCATTAATACATTATCAAAGACTTAACACGTCATTCATTGCTTTCTTGCAATGTTAACAATGATAATGACTAAATCGGTTTGTTGACGTACTTAGTTCACAGCAAACAGGCTATTTATAAATGCAATGTAATTAAAACATGAAAAAATATTCACTCATAAAGGAACGACCAAGATAGCACTGCGTAAGTTAAGCGGGCATTATCTTCTAATATATAAAATTCTCGTGTCACGGTGTACGTTATTGAACTCCTCTGAAACGGCTCGACCGATTTTCGTGAATCTTAGCGTGCATATCGGCTAGGGTGGAGAATCGGACAACATCTATTTTTCATACCCCTAAGTGAAAGAAAAAAAAAATGCAGCGGGCGAAGCCGCTGGCGGGTCTTGTCCGTTAGTCTTGTCCGAAGCGTTAGTAGATTCAATCTATATTACCGACGTGTAAAACAGCTCTCATGTGGCCAATTAGAATAAATATTTAGAAAATTTGAATTTTTGAATTTGCTAGCTGTCTTACCCTGGGTTCCTATATTTAAAACGTCTCGTTAAAATTTGACACATTTTGTATGTAGCAAATGTCAAATTTTAACGAGACGTCACATTTTAACGAGACGTTTTGAATATAGGAACCCAGGGTAATCAGAATTATCAGTCTCACCTAGTGTTCTGCAATTTGTACAATGTGCAGACCTTCTATTTTCTTAATGTATCGGCTAACTTCGTTTTTCTACGGAACACGAGTGACTAATGGGTCATACACAGAATTAGGTTAGCGCCTTTCCTGTGGACACACCGAAAGTTAAGATTTTTAAGGCCTAATTTTCTGGCTAAGCCCGTTCCCGCATAAACGGCGTCAGGGTTTCATACAAAAACATAACTTATACGCACACAAGCTTTTAACTAGACGACACGTTGGCCTAGTTGGGAGTGACTCTGCCTCCGAAGCCAGCGGTCCTGGGTTCAAATCCCGGTAAGGGCAGATATTTGTGTGATGAGCGCGAATATTTGTTCCCGAGTCTTGGATGTTTTCTATATATATTTAAGTATGTATTTCTCTATTTAAGTATGTTTATCGTTGTCTAGTACCCATAGTACAAGCCTAGAGCTTAGTTTGGGACTAGGTCAATTTGTGTGAGATTGTCCCCTAATATTTATTTACTATTGGCCACAGGAAAGACAACTTTTGTTTTTTAAGAGTGTGTATGACCTTAATATACTGTTACGAGTAGGCATGGTTAGGTAGGTAGGTAGATTAGAATTGAGGCGCCGGCTCAAGGACATGCCTATTGTTAACGGGTTCAATCGAGTTCAAGGCCAAGGCCGTCAATATTGTAATACAAGGCCGCAATGAGTAGAACCTTCCATTATCGAACGTCTCCGGCGGGTCAAGGCCCATCGGTCATTCGAGAAGGCAATCTAGAACGTTCGGCTTTTGGGTGTATAAAAAGGTGAGGCGCGCGTGCGGCGATTCATTCCTTACTTGGAGAGCGAACAGTGCGTACCTACGAGTGAACCGAGCGATCATCCAAGTTTATTGTGCGAAAGTCTGCTCTTAATTATCGGTGTGTTCGTGCATCTCTATCAGTTACCTCCACGTACGTAATAATACTGTCAGATGCGAGTGCGAGTGAGACAGCGACAGATAGCCGAAAGACATTAAAAAAATAGAAGTACTGTAATGGCCGCTTTAATCTCTACGTAGAGCGATATAATTATTTTTCGTCAATTGCATCATTTCCATTCCCAGGAATGTTTTCTGCCGTAGTAGTTGAATTTTGTGCGGTATTGCTCATTTAAATGTATACGGCTACTCCGAACAGTTTAATCCTGGATTTAGTGGTCCTTGTGTCAGTTCTGTTTCGATACTAACACATAACCCGTTTACCTACCGCTAAGAAGCAGTGTAATTTTCCGTTAGCAGATTGTTGTGTTTCGGGGTGGTAAAACGCCTCAGCTAACAGACATGCAGAATTTGCATTTAGTCGAAAGGCATTTCTCGCCACATTAGTTATTTTAACTAATGAATGCTGAAGATAATCTGAAAACATCGTGGTTTTAGCCGAAAATAGCGTTAGATGAAATGAAATTCAATAAAATAATGGGTTACCTGGATTGCCTCTGAATAGAGGCAGTCCATCTAGTCCTCAGAATTAGCAACGCATTTAGTCTTAAAATAATCTTCACATTGCAAATGTCCAGGAGGGTGATTTTAGAATCTCACCGACGAAAAATGACTAACTTTAAAATCAATTTGTGCAGCGATTTAATCTACGAGCGAACCCATCTTTTGGATTTGATATGGTTAAGGCGTTATGAAATGAGATCCAAAAGGGGCCTGATCGTACATAAAAACGCTGCATAAATTGATTTTAAACATAGTCATTTTTCGTCGGTGAGATTCGAAAATCGCATTCTTATGTCTCTGACACCATTTACCAGGTAGCCTATGGGGGAAACAAAATACATGCCATGAAAACGCAACCTTTGAAAACCTGGCTACTCCAGCAACATCAGGACTTGGGAGGTTCTATTATAGCCTCTGATACTCCTTGGGTATTCACCAATCCTACAATCGCCTACTTTAAACTCCGTCAAGTCGTTTATCCCGGAGGTCCTAAAGAAACATGGGTAACTTTTTGGATTGTCGAGTACTAAAATAATACGAGCAATGTGCCTCGCCCACTGCCACTTATGGTTTGCAATTCGGTGAGCTATATCAGTTACTTTGGTTTTTATGCGGAACTCCTCATTCCTGATTCGATCTCGCAAGGAGACACCCTGCATAATCATGAACCGATGACCGTTGAAGCGTAAAAGTTCTAGAGTGGCGATCGGGAATTCAAACGACACGCCTTCCACAAGGTAGACCGCCGATCTGATAAAGGTCGAGGGAAACCGCTGGATGACAGTAGCAGAGGACCGATCGTTGTGGAAAACCTTTAGCAAGGCCTTTGTCCAGCAGTGGACGTCTTGCGGCTGATGATGATGATGAAAATAATTCAGATTAGATGCAGAGCGTAATCGCGCTAAGTTGCCTAAGTCGCTAATAAATTACCTCCACGACCTAGTGAGCGACGATATTGTCGTCCTGCCACAATTCTTTCTCTACGACTCTATTGTATAAAAATTAATCCCTATTTCCCTTGGTCACGGCATCACGCATGAACGGCTGGACCGATTTTTTTGTTGTGTTCGTTACCGTCAGGAGAAGGTTCTTATGAAAAAAATGTATTAAAATCCACCGGGAAAGTCGGGTTGCAGCTGGGTGAAGCCGCTGACGGGCTAGTGTTAAATAAATGACACCAAAAGTATCGCAATCGCTAGGTACGCTAACTTAGCACGGCGAATATGCGCCAGCGGGCGGTGTGAGACTGACTGACTGAAGTGAGTGAAATAAGGGGCGTGGTATTTATTGTATGGTCCAAAATTTATTGCTGTTTGTTTATTAAGTAGTTGAAAATGGTTAGGAAACGCTGACTTTGAACAACTATAGGTACCAGCAGTTTCTACACGGCGATATTATAGAGATGGCGAGGTTAAATTTGTCACATTTTGTACGTGAGTAGCAAATTGTTTGAAATTTAAATATTGGGAATGGACATTGTAGGTATCGAAGATAGGCATAGATACTAGTAAATCTTTTACCTCCTATTTCACCATCCTGATAACGACAAATGAAATTTCCAGTGTTATACATCACAGCTTACGCAAATCCAAATGATGTGACAACTTGTTAAATTTGTACCCCTATGGGTCCCATTTGTGTGAGATTGTCCTCTGAAATATTAATTTACTAACCGATTGTCACCTGTCACCTATTACTATCAGTATAATGATATAGGAAGCTGGTCTCCCTGAAGACAAGCGTCACTGAAGCCATTAACTAGGTACACATTACATTCAGTGCCATTAAGCTAAGCGGCGACCATTTCGGCCATAATTTAAAATATTAGATTGTTCAACAAGGGACTAAAACAAGCCATAATGACACGAGATGTTTAGCCACGCGAGCGAGCTTGCGAGCGAGGGTGGCTGTAGTTCGAGTGTCATTATGGTTGTTTAGTCTCGCGTTAAACATTCTACTTTTCACTTTGAATGCGAGGAAAAAAACGACGTTCTAAACAATATTATTTTTTAACAACGTACGCTCAATACAAGTTATGAACATCTATTCAAAATACAAATAGGAAGAAAACGTTCCGCGGTTTTTTTGTAAAGTGATGTTTTAAATGCTTGCATATTTAGCCAACAGATTCAAACTTGGAAACCGTTCTAAAAGTTATTGGACCATGCATAATAAAAGAGTTCGGCCTTAATATGATTAAATAGATTCATATTCGTATTTCGTAATAATTAATCGTGTTTCACGAAATTAAATCCTTTTTTTTATATATTTGCACAGTTGTCATTTTGAGATTATTTAGACACCCAAAAATATGGTCCATACACAATCACTGAAAATGGCGATAATCCTCCATTCACAAACACCGTGATTGGTTGTTTAGGGGTTTCCAAATTCGCAGAGATTTAAGTAGCATTTTAAGAGCATGAGAAGTGAAAAGTGTATTTAGAATAAGATTATTTGTTGTTGTTTGTAAACTGATTTTTACCGTGCCAAATGTATGTTTCACTACAAAGTATATAATATAATAAAGTCGCTTCACGCTGTCTGTATGCAACGGATTTTAATGCGTTTTTTTTTTAATTCAAGAGGAAGGTTTCTATGTATAACACTTTCACCCGGAGCGAAGCGACGGCGGGTAGCTAGTAATTTCATAAATTACTTCGATCTTTGGGTTTAGTGATAACGATTCGAAGCAATTGACGCCATGCCACATGGTCGAGATTGACATCTTTTTATGTATGCTCACATACACGTAACATTCTCGAGGCTGACGTCATTTGGCCATTGATGTGGTGGAATGAACCCTCGTCAACGTCCAGTAGGGACTTTCTATTGTTGTAATGTAACAATTAAATTCCATGAAATGTCTCGATGTTTCTGGGGTACCTAAACTTTAAGAGAACTAATAATGGTGACATACTCGTATGTAGGTACTTATGGATGTTCATATACTTAATTGTAATTGTATTTTAACCGAATAAATGTTTCTTTCTTGCCATAAAAAAACATGTTTTTGCTGGCTAAACTAAACATCAGTTTAAATGTCAATTGTGCAGTCGCTACTGTAGCTACCGCATCGGACTCTACTACTCGACTCTGAATCATCTGGGGGTGATTCTCTTAACGCAGCGCTGACTCAAATGCAAAGGTGAAAGTAAAGCTCCGCTGGGCGACCGAGCTCTGCCGCCGAATTGAGAAGGCACGCGCTAAAATGTGTTTTGTACGCTCCGACGGTACTACTTAAACGCAGCGCTGTGTTGAGAGAATCAGCCCCCTGACTAAAATGTAAACGTCTGAGGTGAAGTGAGATGAGATGATGAGATTTCTGCACGGCATGACGATGCGCGAGTTATGTCGCCCGCGAGATACTACCTGTCTTTTTCTGATCGTTCTAATTAGACAATGACGGGTAGTCTAACTCACGCGCCGTCATGTGCTAGCGGCGTTGGCCATTATTTAAACGAGTTCAAAGTCTAGGTGTACGTGGATTATTAAGTTCCTGTGGTTTTGTCCACTAAGTAAAGCCTCGTGCCGCTCAACGTTCATCAGCATCACAATGTACAAAGTGACACTTAGCTTAACCTCCCATACTTACATTTTTTATTAACTAAACGCCCAGTATGCGTTACACTGTACTTATGGGCAGTTTGGACATAAAAATGTTTAGCGGGGCTGGGATTCTACACGGTAATAACGATATCGTATTTGACGTGTTTCCGTATTGTCAACGTTTTGATAGCTCTTATGTCATTTACAATAATGGCGACTGTGACATAAACGATTCCAAAACACGTCAAACACGATATCGTTATAAGTATAACGCAATTGAATAGAGGCCCAGGGCTGGAATTCTACAAGGTAATAACGATATCGTTTTTGACCTTTTTCCGTATTGTCAACGTTTTGATAGCTCTTATGTCATTTACAATAATGGCGACTGTGACATAAACGATTCTAAAACACGACAAACACGATATCGTTATAACGCAGTTGAATAGAGGCCTTGATCTCGCGTGTTTTTTCTTGGGCGGGACGGGGTTAAAGATAAGTTTTGATTTCAGACACCATAATTATGTATTATATCTGGTTCAAACTTGCTTGATTGGAGTTGAATAATACGACCAGCGAACAGTAAAATTGAATAAAAACTTGTAATACATTGCATGCTTGAGACACTTCCAGAAAAAAGATTAATGTAATTTTTGCATCAGACTCGCCTGAACGCCTAAAAGGTTGGGCAGGGCTATTCCGACTGAGGTTTAAATTAAGTTTTTTTTAAGTTTAAACTATAAATAAGTTACAGTGCAGGTGCATATACATATCTAGCAGTTGTACGGTAGGTACAGTCGAAGTCATAAATATGTTTACACTTCAGTACCTTGTCACTTTCATTCACTGAGCCAATTTCATATATCCACACACCCACTCAGTTTAATTTAAGTAGGTATACCTTTGTTTTTTCTTTTTATTCTCTGTAGAAACCAAAAAATAATGTCTAATACTAATATTAATAATGATAGCTTCAACATTTATTTCTCTCAGTCCTCTTCATATTTAATGTAACCAAAGATACGAATCATTGTAAAGTTTTATTGCAGGTATGTTGAATCAGGGTGGTGATTCTCTCAACACAGCGCTGCGTCGATCTTATAGGTGAAGTTTTATCCGGCAAGTTTAAGGGGGCACCGAGCTTTTTGCGCTCATTAACTTTAGGTATTTTATGCACTCTGTGTATGTGTGCGTATAGCACACCAGCAAGGAGCGAGCTGGAGCCATGCGCCGGCCGCGCGCCGCGCCTGACGAGCCGTGCGCCGGTCCACTAGGCGCGGAGGTTGCTACCAATGTTTACAAAATAAAAAAACATAATCGATTCCGAATACTTTTATTCAAATATTGACTATAAGAAGTTAAAAACTTTTTTCAGTCTACATTTTTTTTTAAATTTGTTGTTTACTGTCGGTAGGTAAGGTAGGATTGAATTACTTGTATTGTTGAGGTACAGTCACATCACGAGATTGTTGAGCCACTCTAGAACCCACTCACAGATAGATAGATAATTTTTAATTAATGTCGTTTGTACATCTATGGTGTATTTAGCTAGTGTTAAGTTATTTATAATATTTATTGGGCAAATTGTTCGGCTAAAGAGAATAAATCATAAGTAAAAGCCGTACATCTTCCAATCGGCCATCTTCCCTCTCCGAAGGTTACCGGGAGAACCCTTTCATAGAAAGTTGACGGTAAATTTTGACGTAAATAATTTCTTTTGCGTGACTTGACGCTGTCATTAGGACAGAGTTCTATGGTGGCTCAACAACCCCGTGATTTAATGTGACTGTATATTGAAATGAAATAAAACCTAATTACCTTTATTGACAATATTCTAAGCACAAAATAAAGTGAACTCAATACCTAATGTAAAGTAATAAGAACGGCTGAGTAGGGCAAAAATCCCAGTCATGGACCCTTTCTTCAAGATATTATTTTTAACTGACTTCAAAGAAAAGGAAGTTCTCAGTTTGACCTGTATGTATGTATGTATGTTTGTCCGTGATTATCTCACGTTTGGCTGAACCGTTTTTAATGCGGTTTTCAGAAAAGTATTTGTTTCACTTAGGAGAAGGTTTTGGTATTTTAACCGTCTTTAAAAAAAAGGATCTTAGTTTGTACGAATGTTTATCCATGATTATTTCCGCAAAAACTTCGATGTCTGATTCTGATCACTATAAAGTATAAAATTAAATTGATGTTTTAAAAAACTAAAAACTTAAAGCTGCTGTATCAATCACATATTTAGAAGTTCCTACTTAATGTTTGTATGTATATAATGTAATGAATAATGTACGCAGGTATCTTTAGAAAAAAATATTAGGACATAAGAAACAACAATAATCAATATCGGATTTTACTTCACGGCATTATTTTGTCTGTGTGAGTAAGCAATGTCATTGTCTATTTCTCCATCCAGTGAAAGACAAAAAATTTGGTCCATTGGCATCCTGTAATAAAACAGAACGTTTTGATTTAACTATAATTTATTTATTAACAGAATTAGTTTTTGGATGAAATTTTGTAATCCTCATTCTATAAAAATAATTCGTATTTGGGACTTACAATTCCATTGTGTGGTAAATTTTATAATCGATGTCAACCAATTCATTTACTCTGTAAATTGAAAAAATATAAAGATAATGTGAAAATTCATACTAAATTTATTAAAATGTTTTCCTATACACCTCTTACTATTTTTACGCATACCTCACCGGTTCATTAGGTACCTAACTCTTCGCTTTGTAGCGAAGTGCCAACAACTGGAACATAACCCTATAAATAAAAAAATATGAATAATTTTGCAATTTTACTCATTTGTTGAAATATAGTTGTTAGGTACTGAGTATTCTTACGGAGTATTCTCTTTGTATTCAGATTTCTGGAGATGTCTTGCTCTATAAATATTGAAACCATCCCAAGAAGTAACAATATTATATAATTAATTATAGTAAAAAAAACCTCGGGTCGTTCTAAGAAGCTTGTTTTGCCTGTAAATGTGTTTTTTTAGCTAAATTACTTTTATATCTTGGTAAATATTCACCATAGAAGTGTATTTTTTATATACCTACCTACTAATTGAAAGAACTTCGCGTGTTGTTGAAAATTACTTGTGTAAATAAACCAATTTTGGCCCAAAACATCAAGACTACAACTAAACGATTACAAAGTCTTAGTAATACAAATCGATACATCTCGAAAATCAGTCTATGTTGCTACCGATTTATTTTCTCCTCCCTTAGCGTGGCATTTTGACAACTGTCAAATCAGGTTTCTTAGAACTACTCCACTATCAGTAGGTTTACGATTTTAACTAACTTCATTTCTTCACGCAAGCGTTTAGCATTGTGCTTTTGCCAACCCCTTCTCTTCCTTTCTTGGTTGTGTTTGTTCCCCATTTAAAATAAAGTGAATAATCACAAAAATCGCGATAAACGCAACCAACCACCAAGCGACACAGCCTCCACGTCCGACGGCCGAAGCCTGACTAATGCGGACATGGGGGAAACGTGACGGCTCTGGCTAAAATGGACGAAACGCGTGCGAATTTAGGTATTTCCTTCATATTAGTAAAATAAAAACACATTTTCAAATCTAAAGTGATGAATATATAGAAGACGTGTAGTTTTGTTGTAAATCCAAAACTGATGATCTTCCGTGAAGTAATTACGCCGTACTAAGTGTTTATTTTGTTATGTAGAGGTATCTTTGGATGTGTTTTCTATCGAGGGAAGTACAAGTAATCGTGTTTCTAAAGTATATGATAAATAGAGTGATTCCTTAAATATCTTACATATGAATTGCATAACTAAAGCTTCAGTAAAAACAATGCAGCAGGCGATCAAACGAACGCATTTTTTTCGTAATTACGTGTCGTTGCCTCGGCGCACTCTTAAGAAGTCCCTTCGGAGTGTAACATTCTAGCGCGTGCCTTCTCAATTAGGGAGTCGAGTTCAGTGTCGTATACAGCTGCCTAATTGAGAAGGCACTCGCTAAAATGTGTTTTGTATGCTCCAACGGGCCTTGTGACAGGCATGGCCTAGTGTGGGACCACCGGCTAATTGTATCAATTGTAATTTGTGTTCCTTTTTCAATAAACAAATTTTATTTTATTATTTATTATTATATTATATATAAAATTGTCTCGGTGAATGAAATTGGCAAGGTACCGTCGAGACCCCTTACTTCGCCTGGGTTTTGACACCTTTTGCAAAAAATCATCCAGGTTTCAAGTTATTTTGAATCTTCATGATTAAAAAAATATTTTACATATCTTAGGCTATCGTTACAGGCAATTAACGCTTTAAATTTCATAGCTTAACTGTCTTAAAATTGCCTTTAAAGTAGTAGGCGAAGTTAGGGAATTGTTTCCTAACTTCGCCTACACTATGCCGAAGCTTCAAACATTTACATTTGTTTGGCATACCTACATCTAGTCTAATCAATTTAGAATAACAGAGGAATATGAATCTTACATTTAGGAAAATAGGTTACATTTTAAAAAAACATGCGGTAGGCGAAGTTAGGTAACAGTTTGAAGCAGTCTGAAGTTGGTTCCATACATTTGCTATAATGCTGATAGGGTTGCCAAAAATCATGTTAACTTACTTGACTTCGAAATAAAGGGAGTTAATGGTTTAAGTACAGTAAAAGATCCGTAAATTGTTGTAGGTATTATTTAATATTAAAAAGTAAATAATAAGTTTCGAACAAAAAACGTAACAAAATATTTAGGCTTCACTCATTTCGCTTACTTACATAAAAAAAAATACCTCTTTGGTAATCATTAGCTTCTCATTTAATAATAGAGATAAACATTTTTATAAAAAAATAGACTGAGCAACAATATTAAATTTGACGTTTAACCTTAAATTCACTTACGTTAACCTTTAAGGTAATTTTCAGTACCTACCTATTGACAATCAATTTGATCACCATAAACTCCATAGGTAGGTTCCACTCTAATTTACATAAATATGACTACAAGTGTGAATTTCAACAATATTTTACGTAGTTATGGACTCAATTAAAAAGTCCGTAATTTAATCCTTTGTGTCACGATAATTAACCAAAGGATAGTATAACAAATTTCCGTTACACAATGGAAGAAAGTTAACGTCTCAATTAAGTTCTTAACTAGGTACGTATAATATATTTGAAATTCACCCACAACAGAATTGACAACCCTAGGGGTAGGCGAAGTTTGGCAACAAGATGGCTGATACTGTACCCTCAGCAACGTTTTTTTCATTTATAGCTTCTAAACGTAACTTAGATATAAAACAACAATGTCATATGATAGGATATTAGTTGTAGGTTATAATCAAATAAAAAGCTTAGCATTACCTGCTCTGTAGTATCGCCACCAACTGAAGTTAAACACAAAACCAAAAAACGTGTCAATTCATCCGGCGGAAAAAATGCACTGGTGACCAACAATGTGAAGTTAGCCACAAATTATTCGCAAAATATTGCCATAAATGAAAAATACTTACTATTGAGTAGTTTAGTTTAGTAGCTTCTCCTTCAAATATTCTGGGAATTTCAACTTATACAAAATTAGGCGAAGTTGGGTAGCACAGGCGAAGTTACGGGTCGCGACGGTACTAAAATGTAAACATATTTATGACTTCGACTGTACAACTTGTAACCTAGATTTCAGCCGGGCCCTACGTATTAATATTAGATCATTTCCTGCAACCTCGTTCAATAATCGATTTGAAGGACGCATCGAGTAGGTGGTAGGTAGTTCTTGGTTATATCCATACCGTACATTTTCAGTTGCATCTGTCCATTCACACTCAATATAATAAATAAGAAAGCAGCTTTGTTTGTTGGTTTCACTTTCACAGCTAAACCGCTTAAGCGACTTTAGGTTTGGTATAGAGATACCTTGAACCCGGGAAAGGACAAGTTATTATTCGACAGTTTTCGAGGGAATAGAGTTAAACTCTAGTTACTTACGTCTTTTTTATTTTTATTGTAATGGCATAATTTCTCCAATGTCAAGTTTTGACAATCAGGGACTGGCCCGCTATCCCATTCAAGGGGTTTTTAAAAGGGTTTTACTAAGAAAAGCCGTATCGCTTAAAAGCCGTTCGATTTGCTTTTAAAACCTGCTATCCCATTCAAGGGGTTTCGAATGGGGGTTATAAGTAAGTGTTTATAAAACGATTTTTACCAGCTCTACAGATTCCTAATTCTACAGATTCTCAGCTCTTCAGATTCCCAATTCTACAGATTACCAGCTCTACAGATTCCCAATTCTACAGATTCCCATTTCTACAGATTCCCAATCCTACAGATTACTGTATGCTATAGGTATGGGAATCTGTAGAATTGGGAGTCTGTAAAATTGGGGATCTGTAGAATTGGGAATCTGTAGAACTGGCAATCTGTAGAATTGGGAATCTGTAGAACTGGCAATCTGTAGAATTGGGAATCTGTAGGATTGGGAATCTGTAGAACTGGCAATCTGTAGAATTGGGAATCTGTAGAATTGAGAATCTGTAGAATTGGGAATCTGTAATAGAAATTTGTAGAATTGGGAATAAACCAACCGTTCGATATGCTTTTTAAAGCGCTATTTATAAGGGTTATCTGTGCTTTAGCTGCTAAGGTAAGGTATCCCTTAGGTATGGTGAATGGTTAGTTTAACAAATAGTTAGTTTTAGTGGCTTTTATCGGTGAATCGGTGGGCGGGTCCCTGTTGACAATCACCGTGAACTTATTAAAAATATAAGTTTATGGATATCACACGCGAGGACAAGTGTTCGGTAAAAGAGTATTTACTCTGGTGAACTAAACAGAAGCACAATATGGTCAGCTTCACGCGATTCTGCAAAGTCTTCCTCTTCTCGTATTTCTTTCTAAGCAAATAATTGTTTTGTTAGGTACTCGAAAAGCCAGTGACACACAGACGAACACAGAACCGTGGTGTTATTCGTTGAACAAACTGTTGGATACTCGTTGTAATAAAGATAACGGCCCGAGTTCCGCACGATCAGGATTTTATTTCAATTATTTTTTATCGCGCACTCGCATGTTTCCCGCAGGACCAAAGATAACACTATTTTAGCCACTGTAATCAATATTACTGCTCGTAATAATTATGCGGACATTATGTACGCTTTCGTACTCAAGGCTGCAGCAAAAAATATACTTATACACTCGGCAGCAGTGAAATTACCTACTAGCATAGAGGCATACCATCTTACTCCTCAGGGTTGGCAACGCATTTGAGGTCTTAGGACTTGAGAATTCAAATGTCTATGGGTCTCAGATTCCACTTACCATCAGGATGGCCTGAGTGCTCGTGTGCCTTCTCCTTAACATGAAAAAAAACGGATCACTTTCTATGAAAATTCTGTAGGTATTAATTGACCCGTTTACATTGCTCGACAGTATAAAGTCGGAATATTTTTTTCCTGACTGTTTCGACGACACGTTGGCCTAGTTGGGTGTGACCCTGCCCCTGAAGCCAGCGGTCCTGGGTTCAAATCCCGGTAAGGGCAGATATTTGTGTGATGAGCGCGAATATTTTGTTCCTGAGTCTGGATGTTTTCTATGTATTTAAACATGTATTTCTCTATGCAAGTATGTTTATCGTTGTCTAGTACCCATAGAACAAGCCTAGAGCTTAGTTTGGGACTAGGTCAATTTGTGTGAGATTGTAACGTGATATTAAAAAAAAAATGATTGAAGGGTAAACGCGTCTTTTAAAGATTTCAAAGGAATACGTTTTAAAACTATTTTGCTTTTATAGTAATTTAAATATAATATTATAAATGTGAAAGTAACTCTATCTGTCTGTTTGTTACGCTTTCACGTATAAACCGCAAAATCGATTTAGATGAAATTTGATATGGAGATATGAGTCCTGGCGAAAGAAATAGGTTACTTTTTATCCCGAAAGCTAAGGTTCCTGAGCGAATAGCGATAAACGACTTCGACGAAACGACGGATGGAGTCGCGGGAAACATCTAGTTTAGTATAAAATCAATGGTCCTTCTCGCCACACACGTCCTCTAAATTCATTGAATGATTATGTCATTCACTTGCGCTACATACAGTCACACACATTAATTTATTTATTAAGTATTTATTTATTTAAAACGCTTCAAGCGACAAAATGTGTGATAATGAGCTACAGGTAGGTATATTTGGAATCAGCAGATTTTTCTAATTCATTACAATCACTTTGTGACTTTCCAAAAAATGTCGCTTGAAGCGTTTTTCCTTTCAACCGTCGAATTATCTACTTACCTACATGTATAACAATTATAACTTTTTCTTTGTCGAATCACAATAAAAAGGGTCTAAGTCTAATTAGTTTTAATATTTTATTGATTACGTTTCTAAAACGTCAAAGAGCTACACGCCTCATGCCACTGACAATAAAGTTTTTTGTGTGTATCATGCATGTTTAACTCCATAGGTAGACAGATATATGTATGTATTAAATAGATATCAGCGGCCTCGACTGTATTATAATTGTAAATCAATAGAAATTGCTAAACACGTCGGTACACAAAGCAATTTAATATTATTACTACGTAGTCTCGCCATTTTGAAGTTCGAGCCCCGACGAACTATAAACCGGCGAGTTTAAGTTGGCCCGTCAGAGCGTACTAACGACATTTTAGGGCGTGCTCAGGGACCGGAACCGGTTTCCGTTAAATACGCTTTTGATCGGGTTATTCGATAGGGTTGATTTTAAAAACCCCATCAATGCGGCAAGCGTATCGTTGGCTAGCCGCAATTAAAGGGTTATACATTGATACGATGGATTTGGCTTTCCGCTGGCAGTCTTACCGGTATCAAAAACCCTTAATACGCTTGCCGCTTTTAAAGGGGTTTTGATAGATGTCAAGATATTTCAATCTCTGCGCCCAATTCCTACAACTTATTATTGCACAACCTAACAATAGTACGGTAAGCGGTCGGTAGTCGCACGTGGCGACATTTAGATGCAAGCGGGCCTAAGAGACAGCAATCAATAGGATTAACCCAACCCTATTGATACGCTGTTTCTTCCAGCTGCAAACACCCTATCGGACAACAAGCGCAATGGAAACGGTAACCTTATTCGAAAAGGTAGCCAGATCGATACGGCAACACAATCGATAGGGCTATCCGTTGTACGGGTAGCCCAGTGATAGGCTTTTGAATCGAAAGCGCTTAACGACTAAAGCGGTTTTCCGGTCCTTGGGCGTGCTTTCATAATTATGAAAGCGAGCTCTTACCTAATTAGGTAAGAGCTCGCTTGATCGACCGTTCGAGAAGCCGTTATTAAGAGTATAAACACCTCTGCGCCCGCTAACGGTAATTGCATTAGATAATCATTAAATTCAAGTTTAATTAACGTGTAATTAAAGTTTAATTAATTATTTTATACATACATTAAATCACGCCTGTTTCCCAGAGGGGTGTGCAGAGACCACTTCTTTCAACCTGCTACGATCCTGACAAATCTCTTCCGCCTTTTCTCTTTTAAATTAATAACATAACATCACGGTTTTATTCCCAGAGAAGACTTCTTGACTTTTTAATTAACTATTTATATATAATTTATCCTTGCCCCGTGTGGTTGCTGGGTTAGAATAGTGCCACTCCATATCTTCCCGTGGATGTCGTAAGATGCGACTAAGGGAATAAGGGTAGATAGTACTGTTAAGCGATGGGCTTGCAACCTGTCACTAATATACTAGTAAAGTTTTTGGCCTTATTGTACAAAATGTGGTTATAGAATTATAAACAGGTATTTTCAGAGTTGTTGGTATATCTTTAGCTCTGCCTACTCCACTCTAGGAATGAAGGCGTGATTATGTCTGTATGTGGTGGGTGTGTATGTAATTTATTAGTTTTTTACAATTTCGTTGAGAATCCGTTGAAAGAGCCGGATCTCCTGACACAAGTATTCTGACATACTTACTAGGAGGTTCCGACCTTGAGTAATTGTTAACCTTATCAACGCTATGTCAAATACAAAAGACGTCACTCACACGCCAATGAAAGCAAAACCAGAGCTATAGTCAACCACGACGGAAATATCCGTCGCTGGCGTTGAATCAGTGGTGCGGGTATATTATCCGTAAATGGTGTTGAAAATGTAAAATGTTGTCTAATAATAACTAATAAACGTTTCCTTTTTTTAGGGTTCCGTAGTCAAACTAGGAACCTTTATAGTTTCGCCATGTCCGTCCGTCCGTCCGCAGTCTAGCGCAGAGACTAATTATAAAGCTGTAATTTGGCATGAATATGCATATTACTCACGCCAACAAAGTGGCACATTAAAATGTAAAAAAAAGATTTTTAAAGGGTACCTCCCCTACACGTAACGTGGGGTTTTTTTTTCTCGTCTACCCTATAGTGTGGGGTGTCGTTGGATAGGTCTTTCAAAAATATTACAGGTTTGTAAAAACAGTTTTACGATTAAGTAATGAAATATTAAGCTTTAAAGCGCTATTTTTTGTTAGACTCAAGTATTCCCCCCCAACTACAGCCAAAACTACAAATACTAAAAATCTGGAAAAAATCTTAAACGAAAGAGCATTTAACGAATTTTAAAGAAAACTATCACGACTAAGTAGACATCATTGGTCAACCCTACACTGAGCATGGTCCGACATGCTCTTGCCCGGTTTTATTTTCCTTTTTTTTCACATGTGGTTGTGTGAAAAATAGTAATACTCGTAGGTACAGTCGACTACAAAGACATGTAGTTACTTTTTCACCTTATGGGTAAGGACCAAAAAGTTGGGCACACTAACGCACGCAATTAAATTTTCTATTAAACTTTTTCGTTGTGACACGAAAATTAGCCATACAATTGTAGGGATACTTTTCCTTGCACAACGGAACTTGCGCGTTCGTTGTTTGTATGGTTAGGTACTAGCCTAAACTATGGTTCAACTTTTTGGTCCTCGCCCTTGTTGCTGTGTAATAAGGTCCAAAAGTGGATACATCTTTTTGAATTCTCGACTGTACTTAAATTGGAATTTTGATAGACGTTATATATTATGCGCGATGACAATACATTATGCGCCACAAAAGATCTAATAAATGAAAAACTGCAAGTGTTTCAACGTTTACTAACAATATTCTGAAAATTCTTCCTGCTACTTGCCCTGTCAGAATTTGTTGAATAGATACCTACTCGTAGTTAGTGAGATGTGATAGAGGACAGTTATATCTACGATTGCTACAAGTTAAAACTATAATAAAAAAAAACTTATCATGGAAAAGGCCTTGTCATCCTTATTCCATACAAAATTTAACTAACAAAACGAGGCTCACGGGTTAGAGGTTTGGGATGGACTTAAACGGTGTGAATTTTGTAGGTTTTTTTTTCAATTCTTGTTGCCGGGAAAAAACTAGTCCAGAATGTCAAGACGTGATCTTGTGTGATCATTGTTAGGAATGTTTAAGAGTCAAGAAACAAGGAAACTTTACGATTTCCTTAATGTAATTAATTACCTACTTACTTAATAAATAACAAAAACCGTACATGCCTACAATAACAACGTTCCGTTAAAACTGGTTGCGGTACATTGAAGCATTAATGTCGCTGCTCAAGGTGCTTTGCGCTTTATACCCTTCATTGTATTAGTGCAAGTTCAATACACAAAGCGTCAATAGGTATAATACGAGTAGGTACATCGCTGCACAATTTAATTTTAAAGTTAGACATTTTTTCGGTAAGCTTAAACATTGCCCCCCCCCACTGGTCAATGAAAATGTTGAAATGGAAAGAAATGAAATTGCAATGTAATATAGGAGAATAAGATTTTTTAGGTGTACTTATTCCAATATACAGGGCGTCCCACGGCTATGCCACATGGAAGGAAAGTCCCTTGAATATTGTAGATGGAACATTTTACTGAAAGAAGACATTATTTTAATTAAAAAAAAAACAATTTAAACTGCATTCATAGATATTTCAATAATTACATGGTTGAACCGGGAATCGAACCCGTTACACGAGAAAAATGATTAGGTACCCTGTAGCTTTATCATACCGATCGAAAGGCTTCATCATAAGGATTTTTTTTTCTTATAAAAAACATAGTGTCAGAAATAAAAGGAAGACCATGAATTTTAACATTTTTAATACAAAATTAATCAATTTATCAAATGCTCAAAATGAGTCCCTTCCTGTTGAATACAAAGTCGCACTCTTTTGATTATTTCGCTCCCTGTCGATTTTTTGATCTTGTTGTGGTGGATATTGTTTGTAGCTCGTGGACACTTTCATACTGGTTCTTGTAAACAACATTTTTTGAAATAACCCCATAAAAAAACCTTAATCTATTTATCAGCTTTTCATTTTTCTGAACAAAATTTCACATCAAATGTTAAAGTTCATGGTCTTCCTTTTATTTCTGACACTATGTTATTTAACAAAAAATAATCCTTATGATGAGGCCTTTTGATCGGTATGATAAAGCTACAGGGTAATTATTTTTCTCGTGTAACGGGTTCTATTCCCGGTTCAACCATGTAATTATTTAAATATCTTTAAATGCAGTTTAAATTGTTTTTTAAATTAAAATAATGTCTTCTTTCAGTAAAATGTTCCATCTACAATATTCAAGGGACTTTCCTTCCATGTGGCATAGCCGTGGGACGCTCTGTAGAGGTGATTCCAATTCCCAAATCGATTGAGAGGATGAAAGGTGGTTACATCTTGCAGCCAATTGTGAACTAACTCGTTTTAACCGGCTTCAGGACGTGTTATGTCCAAAGCTCTTGAAACCCGCTATCCTGCTAATTTTCAGTGAACGATAGGAATAGTTAGAAAAAAAACTAGCTAATCTCTTATAGTACAGTCAGCGGCAAAAGTATTTGGTCACTTCACTTCGAGCGACTTTTGTAATTTTTCGCATTAACATGATCAATTATCGTGATCGTGTTTGGGTAAGGACCAAAAAGTTGGTCACGCTAACTCACGCAATTAAATTTTCTATGTAACTATTCCGTTGTGCGACATATATTACCCATACAATTATTGTAAGGATAATTTTCGTCGCACAACTGAACTATTTCCGGTTTCGTTGTTTGTATGGTTAACTGCGCTTAACTGGTCCAACTTTTTGGTCGTCATCCGTTTGACGTTGCTTATCTGACAGTAAAGCGACAAGGTACTAAGGTGATCATTTACTTTTGACGCTGACTGTACCATATTCTATACTATACAATATTAGACACTATATTATAACCTTCTTTTTAGTTTCACCTGTCCCGGTGACTGTCTGTAACGGCAAAAGAAACACTTTTGTTGTATGGGAGCCCCCCCTTAAATATTTATTTTATTTTTATTTATTTATTTAAAATTATATACAACTAATTACTGCCAGGCACTTGCCAGGGCTTACTATGCCTACTATCCCACAACAACTCAAACTTCTCTTGTGTATTTCTTTGCCGTGATACCAAAGAAGGCGGCTAACTGCATAGTAATAGCATTTTAAATCTTATGTAGATACCAATAGAGTATAGAATGCTTCGACTACTTTACATCGCAGATAGGTATCATCGGTACTAGGCAACAAGAAACATACTATACATTAAATCATTTAAGACTCAGGAACAAATCTTACTACCGGCCCGCTATTTCACCATCTTGACAATAATAGGTGACAGGTGACAATTCGTTATGCATTGCAAAGTTAAGAATCTTTCGTATCAGCTGCGGAAAAATTTCACCTGTGAACCGTCATAGTCAGGGGGCAGGAATCGAACCCGGGACCGCATCGCTAACCACGTCATTTCATCTTTCCAGCCGTCCGTAATGCTGCCTATATGGACTTCAGAGTTCCTCCAAGCTGTCTCCCGGATGGATCCCAAGTTCATAGCGCTGCATCTTCAGGAGGTCGGAGGCAAGGCGTACGAGAAATCCATGCAGTACGTAAAGGACTTCGTCCAGAGGCTGTGCGACTGTCCAGAGTTGCGGCTGTATGACAAGATCAGGATATTTCTCGACGAGGATTTCAGTTCACCGGAGAAGTTTACGGTGAGTCCAAATATTCACAAAATTTGTAGTTTGTGTTTAGTAGTAGTGGGAATAGTGCCACTAACAGACCCTGTAAAAGTCAAAGCTGTTTTAAACATACCTTCCCCAACTTCCCCACGTGAAGTTAAGAAATTCTTTGGAACAGCTACTTGGTATCGTCGTTTCATTCCAAACTTCAGCACAATAGTAGCTCCACTATTTCAAAGAAATCACCTTCTTTCAAATGGAACTCTGAAGCTAATAAAGCCTTCATCTTTATTAAAGAAGCTTAAGTCTCCACTCCAACGGGGAACATGCATATTTTTATTCTTAGGCTCTCTAGAAAGGGAGGAATAACTGTATACGCAAAATAATTGCCGTGTATTTTTTCACAAGATATGAAGCTGTAAAAAGTCATAGTTCAGACCCCCTGCAAAAACACTCTATACAAAATCGACGACAGGAATGGCGTCACAGCTGTTGTTCCATGTTTAAAATATAAGGACCTTGTAAAGAAATTTGCATTTATTTCGTAAATTACTATGTTTAAGCCAATATCGTTGAATTAAAATATTAGGTACGTAAATAAAATGAGGAAGCCGAAAAAACAATCTAAGCATTAAAAAAAGTTTTTCATTTTAACAAGTTTTGATTCTCGTTCGTTTTACATACGTTTTTTTACATTTTCTCCTAAATCGTATCAATGAAACTCAATTCTGATTGTCATGCATGTTCCAGCTTGCCCTGACTACTCTAAACGTTTTGCTGTTCATTGTGATGCATCCGGTTGCGAGATCGGCAGTATGCTCACACAGGAGCTGGTGTTGCTGGCTAAGATGTTGAAAGACCCATAGCTTGTATGAGTAAATCCCTAACCAGTAATCAAAAAACTATTCTAGAACTCTTGAGCGTTATCTTATCACTTGAACATTGGCGTTGTTACCTAGACAATGGTCAAAAGTTCACCATAATATACTGATCACTCAACTCTACAGTGGTTTCTTCACCTTTATAATCCTACTGGACGTTTTGCCCGTTGGAGTATTCGCTTAGCAGCTTCTAACTTTGAAATAAAACACAAACGTGGTAAAGACCATTTAATTCCAGACACCCTATCAAGATCTGTTCCAATAAGTTCTATAACTTATGCAAATACTCATACACCCTTGGTATATATATCTTTTTATATGAGCTGCAGTTCAGGGTGTCTTCCCGTGGATGTCGTAAGAAGCTACTAAGGGAATAAAGTCTTGTAGTACTGATACGCGATGCTTGCAACCTGTCAGTAATACACCGGGAACAACTTGGCCTGATTGTGTAATATGTGGTTACAGAAATACCAACAAGTTAAGATTTGTTGGTATTCTGTAGCTCTGCCTACCCCACTCTGGCAATTAAGGCGTGACGTTATGTATTACGTAGTAGTAGGAGTAAAAAGATCAAATCAAAGCAAATTATTTATTTATAAAAATTAGGTAAAAGTAATGGTATAATCGTAAAAGTAGGTAAGCATCACTGTTTGGCCATTTGGCCAAAATCACGTAAAGCAACGAAATCGGAAAAAAAAATTGTATACGGCCTCTTAAGGTATATTTCGCCAATATGAAGCAATTTATGGACACTCCCATGGACTTATTAGAGGAATAAGTCCGTGGATAACGCGAGGAAAATTAAACGCTAAAAGAGTATTTTCTCTTGTAAAATGAACAGAAGCACATGGGATTACATTCTGTCAAGTCTACCTTCTTCTTTGGACGTTAATATAAACCTGACACTTGTTTCGTCAACAAGTTGTTTATTACTGGAGTAGTTGTAATTATATCTATTATGTAGCGACGTCATTGCGACCGCAGATCCGACGTAATGAAACAATAACGTTGGAAAAAATGGTAATTTCGTGATTGCAATACTAATTATAACGTTAAGTGCCCTTTAAAGGGTGTTGCGTGCGTCATCATTTTAAGAGCAAGTTGTAGATAGTTGCTTCGATGTTTAATCACTTAAATGCGAACAAATCAAGTTAAATAAAAGCTTGGTAATAAAAAGTACTCACTAAAACTACTAGTCGGCTGTGCCCCTGGCATTGCCGAACTCTAATAGGCATATTACACTACGCGGTATTTGGTTAAGGTCGAAAAGTTTCGGCATGTTATGCTAACTCATTCAATACAATTGTCTATGAAAATAGGCCTCCCGTTTGCTCTCAGGTTTTAATTTGCTTTTAATAGCTATAAAAATCACTTTGTCCACAGGCGCTTGGGAACATGTACTTCGCTCACTCCTCCCTCACGGACCTGAAGATCTGGGACTTCGAACTGAAGAGCTACGTGGACGTACAGGGGAAAGAGGTGCACAGCGGAAACATCGAGAAGGCCCCCACTAAGGAGAAGGCTAAGTTCCCGCAGCATTTCTTCCCTGAGGTAGGTCGTTATTATTTTTCCTTTGGTCGATAATGAACCTTGTTCTGATGCCTGTGTACATGATTGCACTCAAAATAACCTTGGCAAAAATTTAATTGAGGCAGTTGGTCTCGCCAAATGTTTTTTTTTGCCTTTAACCTTTTCAACGCCATTGACGGATATTTCCGTCATGGTTGACAGCGCAAAATAGACCTGAGTATCTATGAGGCAAAGTTGACATTCGCTCTGGTTTTGTATTTGACATAGCGTTGAAAAGGTTAATGATGTGCTTATCAAGACCAAGCTCCAACTAGGTGGGTCAACTCCATCAGATCAGCTCTTAGACACCAGAATAATGCATCAAGTTTAGTCTACTGGTGGCAGGACCCTGTGCGGATCCATCCTTCCGGATCGCTACCACCATCTTATCCATTAACCTACCGCCAAGCAGCAGTGTTCGCATTGGGTTCCGGTGTGGGGATAAGACAACCGGTGAAATAACTAGCATAGAGGCATTCCATCTTGGTCCTCAGGGTTGGCAACGCATTTGAGGTCTTAGGATTGCAGTCTTGATATTATAGTCTTGAGAATTAAATGTCTATGAGTCTCAGATTCCACTAACCATCAGGTGGCCTGAAGACTTGTGTGCCTTCTAATTGTAATGAAAAAAAACATGTTAGATGTAACGATGCAACTATTTTTTGTTTGTTTGGCCCGCAATCCCAACGCATAAACTGCACACAAAGAACAGATACTAAGAGGTGCATAGCAGCCCCCTATTACACCATCATGACAATGACATTTTGACATTTGACATTGGATGTACATTGCAAAGATAACACGCTGATACATCACTGGGTTTCAACTAAGCTGCGCAATGTCACCTGTCACCTGTCGCTGTCAGGATGGCAAAATAAGGGTCAGCTGACAATAGACCAAGCGAGAGTTATCTTAATCTCTGGAATTATTAAAATAACATATTAAATCATATTGACAGTGCAAGTGGTCGCGCAAGGGGTTTCTGCGCACGCGCTGGTCCATCCGCGGCACAGCCGTGGAGTTCGTCAACATCCACCTGTTCCACGACGCTTCAAACCTGCTAGCGCTGCAGCCCTTTCCCTCCGTACGTATAGTCGGTTTATGCTACACTTACTTAGTAATTACTACCCTAATAAAAGGCGTGAAAGCTGTGTATTAAATGACCGTGAAGTTAGCAGACCTTCCCAAAAATCTGTGCAGTAATATTGAATGTAATTTCATTACTGCCAATAAATAAATATCAGGGGACAATCTCGCACGAATTGACCTAGTCCTAAACTAAGCTCAAGGCTTGTACTATTGGTACTAGACAACGATAAACATACTTTGATGGAGAAAAATACTTAAATACATAGAAAACATCCAAGACTCAGGAATAAATATTCGTGCTTATCACACAAATATCTGCCCTTACCGGGATTTGAAACCGGGACCGCTGGCTTCGGAGGCAGGGTCCACTCCCAACTGTGTATAGAGAAATACAGATTACATCCAGATCCGATCAGCCGTTTTGACGTGACGTAACAAACATCCATCCAACCAAACTTTCGCATTTATAATATTGGTGTGATTTATCTGTACCGATTAATGCCTAAACACCTGCTAAATGAGAGCACCCAAACAAACATAACGTCACGCCTTCATTCCCAGAGTGGGGTAGGCATAGCTACAGAAATACCAACAACTCTAAAGAAAATTCTGTAACCACATATTACACAATCAGGCCAAGATGTTTCCAGTGTATTACTGACAGGTTGCAAGCCCATCGCCTAACGGTACTACAAGCCTTTATTCCCTTACGGCCGAACCCTATATTCATACCGCAGATAGATACGGCTTACTTCGGGTTGAAATTTGACATTTGCCCATACAAAATGTGTCAAATTTTAATCCGAAGTAAGGCTAACTGTCCGCGGCTTGAATATAGGGTTCGGCCGGTAGTCGCCTCTTACGAGATCCGCGGGAAGGCATGTAGTGATACTATTTTAACCCGGCAACAAAATTTTGTCATTTTTACGTCATCGGAACTTAGTTTGGCTCCTGCCCATATGTATAACGCTATCCCAGTACTTTTTTTTTAGGTGTACTGTCGCAGTCGACGTCGCGCACTGAAACACACGCTGCGGCACCTCCACTCGGATGTGAACGCCGCCCCTTATTTCATCTTCGGGGACTTCAACTTCCGCACCGACACGGGAGGAGTCGTCAAGGTAACATACGATTATTTCTTGTCTCTGTCTCTATGTCTATCTCAAGAACCAATGATGTCTACTTAGTCGTGATAATTTTCTTTAAAAATTCGGTAAGCGCTCTTTCATTTGGGGGGGGGGGGACACTTAATAATTCTTAAACGAATTTCTTAATCGAAAAACTGTTTTCACAAACTCTATTTTTGAAAGACATACCCAACGACACCCCACACAATAGGGTAGACGAGAAAAAAAAATACATCCCTACGTTACGTGTAGAGGAGGTAACCTAAAAAAAAAAAATTTTAACCTTTCATTGTACCACTTTGATGGCGTGACTAATATGCACATTCATGCCAAATTACAGCTTTCTAGTACTAAGAGTCTCTGCGCTAGGCTGCGGACGGACGGACATGGCGAAACTATAAGGGTTCCTAGTTTGACTACGGAACCCTAAAAATGTATGCAGTTGACAGTTCATCTCGCGTGAGAAATTATCTCGAAGTCACGAGAATCGGTTCCATGGCATTGCCCGGCTTCTCGTATCACTTGTTCTCACTTGTTCCAGAAAGTGACAGAAGAGCTATCGGCATGCCGGCTTCAGAACGGCGCGGCAGACTCGCGCATGCAGTACCGCGCCGGCGACGGCAAAGTCCTGCTGACCGTCGGCAAGAAGGAGTTCGCGCACGCCGACCACCAGGACATCTTCCGGCAACCCTGGGTACGTGGGTAGCCCCGAACCACAGATGTATGAATTCAAGGGCAAGTTCACTAACCCACACAAAGCACAAGTAATTGAGACAAAGCACGCCCACATCTAAAACACACACACTTGTATACCGACGCTCGCAGAACTATATCGAGATAGAAGGAATGAGTTCGTCGATCTATATGAGAACCAAGCGTGTAACATTTTGCGCAGCTACTTTGACGTCACTCGAGTGTTTTAGTGATGTGCACAACATAAAGAGAATCGTTTCAAATCGTGTCATCTATCGCAACGGAGTGAGCCAACACACAGAGATAGAAGGAAGCAGTGTATGTACCTCGCGCGCCGAAACGGCGGTTAGATAACGTCATTGTTCGCCACGATGGATATCTGTTATTATTTATGAAACAAATTATTTTGTAGCTCAGTATTAATTAAAATACAAACAGTAGTGGGCGACATAACACACACATGCGCACGCACACTTACATAATAATACGTAAAAAATTAATATCAAATTTTGTTTTCAAAATTTTGGGAAGAATCGTAATATCCCCTGTGACCAGCACGCGTGCACACTCGTTAAACGGAGGGTGAACTAGCGGCAGAGTCTGCACGTTGAACTAACAACTGTGACGCGGCCGCCGGCGGCTTGTCCTCTTTAGTATTCTATGCTCTGAGCCCCACACGAAAGCAGGAGCGTTATAAGCAGACCTTTATATTATAACGCTACTAGCTGTTTCCCGCAACTCCGTCCGCGTAGTCGTTTATAGCTATCCGTCAGAAAATGAAAATTCGTTATTTAAAGTACCCTATGTCCTTCCTCTGAACTTAAACTATATCCATACAAATTTTCATGTCCAGCGGTTTATCCGTGAATGCGTAACAAACAGACAGACAGAGTGACTTTCACATTTATAATTTTAGTATGATTTATCTACTTGTCCCTTGTGGTTGTCGGGTTAGAATAAGAAAGAAAGAAATCGTTTATTCGTGACAAAAACAAGTACTAAAATTTTAAATGGGAAGGAATTTTCAACATAATTTGTCGCGAAATGGTCACAACTTAGCGTGATACTGGCAAAACCAGCGCTGTTCTTTTGTTGTGACCATTTCGAATATTGCCGCTCCTTGTCTTCCCGTGGATGTCGTAAGAGGCAACTAAGGGAATAAGGGCTGTTAGGCGATGAGCTTGCAACCTGTCACTAATACACTAATAAACTTCTTGGCCCGATTGTGCAAAATGTGGTTGCAGAACTATAAACAAGTCTTTTTGGAGTTGTTGGTGTTTCTGTAGCTCTGCCTACCCCTCTCTGGGAATGAAGGCGTGAAGTTATGTATGTATGTTATCTACTTGTTGATTATTCCAATAAAATCTAGTTAATCAGGATTATGCTATGTATTTCAATTGTTGACGCGGACAGCGGAGGCTTAGCGATAGGGTCCCGTTGGCACCCCTTGCGAACGGAACTCTAATAATTAAATATATATAATCGGTTAAAGATATTGAATTTGACATACTGATTTTGAGTTATGTGCCCGTGTGTAACACTTTGTCTCCCGCGAATTTATTGTAACGTTCTTTTCAGTTGCAACGCTTCGACCGCGAGCTGGAAGCCTTGAGGCCGCACCTCTACGAGTTCCCCGTCAAATTCCCCCCCTCATACCCGTTCGAGGAGAACATCCAGCTGCCCACGCACTACATGAAGACTAGGTGACTAGACATTACTCTCATTTTGTGGGTGTCGGGTGAAAGGGCGGATTTATACTACCTTCGCGCACATACACTCGCAAAATAGGCGGTTGACTTTTTTATGGCACGATGCAATCAGGACACCTGGTTGTGGAATCTATGACCTTAGAATCTACGACCTGGGTATTAACACGTTAATCTGTTAATCATTGATTAACGAAGTTAACTTTTCGAGTAACGAATTAACTTTTAAATTAACTTTTAAAATAGTTAACGTTTACTTTTGTTAAGTTTCCCCCAGTCTGTTAATCGTTAATCCAGTACCTACTATTTACTAAAAAGATACCGCACGCACGACACCGCGTCGTGAAAAATACGTTCAGCCTCGCTTTCATACGAGAACTTATTAATATATAATATCATGAAGGGGAATATGAACATTATGCCAGATGAAAAACCTACTTCGATAATACACGTCATTTTTTGTTCCTAACGTGTTAACTTCCAGATCCGAAACCAACAGTTCTTATAAGTAGATCACTAACGCAGCGATGTAAAAAAATGCAATTTTTATTATTTTTTAAGAGATTACTATTAGATTAACGGTGCCCAGCTATTTCTGAGACCCATAAGACAGTTGCATTATGAATGTTGCAATCACAAGGCTGTAATCATAAGAATGTGAATATGTTACCAATAACTTTTCAAGTCCTATTATCGAAAGTCTGAAAATATTTCTCATACCATTTTACATCATAGTGATCACTTTTCATAATCAATATTAATCAAAGTACATGTTTATGTTCAGGATTTTAAAAATATCCAACTGGTAAATAAGGTTAGGTTAGGTTAGGTTAGGTTTGTTTTATTAACGTCCTAAAACCAGAACGGTTTCAGTAAAAATCTATTTAGGAGTTGCGATGATTATGAATAACAAATTATGAACAAATTATGAAGAGGGATTATTATGAATACAAAACGGTAGTGGAACAAAAAAAGGAATAAGAATTTTATGTGAGCCAATATGGACCCCCGAAGCCACACCGGATGCGTGCGCGTGACCAGGGCTCGCATACCGGTTAAAATTTTCAAACCGTTATTATGTACTTGACGCATAACCTTTTCGGTTCCGTACGCACAAACTGGTTTTTAGAGAAAATTAAATTAACCTATTTAAAAATATTATCGAATTGACCGGTTTCGAGCTAAAAAAAAACGGTTAATCCAGACGCACGTCACGCACGATAAACAAGCGCCGCGTGTTTTTATCCAGTACAAATCTTTTGGTTTTTTGTCTCGCCGCTCGTGGATAAAACCGGTTAAATAAGGTTAAAATAAAGTTCTTTATTTAAACCTTCGCGTACCCTAGAAAAGTTCGGAGCAAAACCGATATAACCGGTGTTTTTTTAAACCGGTTTCGAGCCTTGCTCGTCCCGTGCACTACGTTGTATAGTACGAAGCCTCATATAATATGTCAACTATACGATGCAGTGGAACGCGAACGCACACGTGCACGTCACGCCCACGCATCCAGTGTGCCGAAGCCTTAAATGCTATTGTAGTGCCCGGCCGATAAGAAGTAAGTTCTGCCACCTGTCATTCATAACCTCAAACACAAGAATAGGTTATAAATTGTACTGCGATGACAGGTGTCATGATTTACTTCATATCGGCCGGCTGTAAGTTTTTTATGCCCTTGTTGTGCAATCTACTATTCTCTGTTAGTAATTCCAATGATTCGTAGCTACGTTTTATGATAATCGATTAGACCGTTTAACCTGGTATAACCAGGTTTTCCATAGGAGGTACAAAATCAAGGGAATTTAGTTTGAACTTTAAGTATGTAAGTTTAAAGTTCATTTTTATTTGTTTCAAAGTTAAAAATGGCATTTAACAGCAAAGGTTATTGAACTTTATACCCCTGCAGTTAGATTCAAATTCCCACTTATAAATCTTCCTGTTGGTGAGCGTCACGAGGTTAAGAGATATCAACTCTGAAAGTAGAGTTGACTATTAGACCGGAGGTATTTGTGTAATAGTTGTTGTGTGGTGCAGATGCCCGGCGTGGTGCGACCGCGTGCTGCTCTCTGCCGCCGCGCGCCTGCTCGTGCAGCACAGCGAGCCGCGCCCGCTGCACGCCTCCAGGTACTACTCCGACCAGGTCACGCGGGACAGAGCGTGCTGCTGTCCTGCTCGTGCAGCACAGCGAGCCGCGCCCGCTGCACGCCTCCAGGTACTACTCCGACCAGGTCACGCGGGACAGAGCGTGCTGCTGTCCTGCTCGTGCAGCACAGCGAGCCGCGCCCGCTGCACGCCTCCAGGTACTACTCCGACCAGGTCACGCGGGACAGAGCGTGCTGCTGTCCTGCTCGTGCAGCACAGCGAGCCGCGCCCGCTGCACGCCTCCAGGTACTACTCCGACCAGGTCACGCGGGACAGAGCGTGCTGCTGTCCTGCTCGTGCAGCACAGCGAGCCGCGCCCGCTGCACGCCTCCAGGTACTACTCCGACCAGGTCACGCGGGACAGAGCGTGCTGCTGTCCTGCTCGTGCAGCACAGCGAGCCGCGCCCGCTGCACGCCTCCAGGTACTACTCCGACCAGGTCACGCGGGACAGAGCGTGCTGCTGTCCTGCTCGTGCAGCACAGCGAGCCGCGCCCGCTGCACGCCTCCAGGTACTACTCCGACCAGGTCACGCGGGACAGAGCGTGCTGCTGTCCTGCTCGTGCAGCACAGCGAGCCGCGCCCGCTGCACGCCTCCAGGTACTACTCCGACCAGGTCACGCGGGACAGAGCGTGCTGCTGTCCTGCTCGTGCAGCACAGCGAGCCGCGCCCGCTGCACGCCTCCAGGTACTACTCCGACCAGGTCACGCGGGACAGAGCGTGCTGCTGTCCTGCTCGTGCAGCACAGCGAGCCGCGCCCGCTGCACGCCTCCAGGTACTACTCCGACCAGGTCACGCGGGACAGAGCGTGCTGCTGTCCTGCTCGTGCAGCACAGCGAGCCGCGCCCGCTGCACGCCTCCAGGTACTACTCCGACCAGGTCACGCGGGACAGAGCGTGCTGCTGTCCTGCTCGTGCAGCACAGCGAGCCGCGCCCGCTGCACGCCTCCAGGTACTACTCCGACCAGGTCACGCGGGACAGAGCGTGCTGCTGTCCTGCTCGTGCAGCACAGCGAGCCGCGCCCGCTGCACGCCTCCAGGTACTACTCCGACCAGGTCACGCGGGACAGAGCGTGCTGCTGTCCTGCTCGTGCAGCACAGCGAGCCGCGCCCGCTGCACGCCTCCAGGTACTACTCCGACCAGGTCACGCGGGACAGAGCGTGCTGCTGTCCTGCTCGTGCAGCACAGCGAGCCGCGCCCGCTGCACGCCTCCAGGTACTACTCCGACCAGGTCACGCGGGACAGAGCGTGCTGCTGTCCTGCTCGTGCAGCACAGCGAGCCGCGCCCGCTGCACGCCTCCAGGTACTACTCCGACCAGGTCACGCGGGACAGAGCGTGCTGCTGTCCTGCTCGTGCAGCACAGCGAGCCGCGCCCGCTGCACGCCTCCAGGTACTACTCCGACCAGGTCACGCGGGACAGAGCGTGCTGCTGTCCTGCTCGTGCAGCACAGCGAGCCGCGCCCGCTGCACGCCTCCAGGTACTACTCCGACCAGGTCACGCGGGACAGAGCGTGCTGCTGTCCTGCTCGTGCAGCACAGCGAGCCGCGCCCGCTGCACGCCTCCAGGTACTACTCCGACCAGGTCACGCGGGACAGAGCGTGCTGCTGTCCTGCTCGTGCAGCACAGCGAGCCGCGCCCGCTGCACGCCTCCAGGTACTACTCCGACCAGGTCACGCGGGACAGAGCGTGCTGCTGTCCTGCTCGTGCAGCACAGCGAGCCGCGCCCGCTGCACGCCTCCAGGTACTACTCCGACCAGGTCACGCGGGACAGAGCGTGCTGCTGTCCTGCTCGTGCAGCACAGCGAGCCGCGCCCGCTGCACGCCTCCAGGTACTACTCCGACCAGGTCACGCGGGACAGAGCGTGCTGCTGTCCTGCTCGTGCAGCACAGCGAGCCGCGCCCGCTGCACGCCTCCAGGTACTACTCCGACCAGGTCACGCGGGACAGAGCGTGCTGCTGTCCTGCTCGTGCAGCACAGCGAGCCGCGCCCGCTGCACGCCTCCAGGTACTACTCCGACCAGGTCACGCGGGACAGAGCGTGCTGCTGTCCTGCTCGTGCAGCACAGCGAGCCGCGCCCGCTGCACGCCTCCAGGTACTACTCCGACCAGGTCACGCGGGACAGAGCGTGCTGCTGTCCTGCTCGTGCAGCACAGCGAGCCGCGCCCGCTGCACGCCTCCAGGTACTACTCCGACCAGGTCACGCGGGACAGAGCGTGCTGCTGTCCTGCTCGTGCAGCACAGCGAGCCGCGCCCGCTGCACGCCTCCAGGTACTACTCCGACCAGGTCACGCGGGACAGAGCGTGCTGCTGTCCTGCTCGTGCAGCACAGCGAGCCGCGCCCGCTGCACGCCTCCAGGTACTACTCCGACCAGGTCACGCGGGACAGAGCGTGCTGCTGTCCTGCTAATACACTAGTAAACTTCTTGCCCTGATTTTGCAAAATGTGGTTAAAGAATTATTAACAAGTCTTTTTAGAGTTGTTGGTATTTCTGTAGCTCTGCCTACCCCACTCTGGGAATGAAGGCGTGATGTTATGTATGTATGTATATAATAGAGAACATGCATGGAAATCAAAATTGAGTTTCATTGATGCGATTTAGGAGCAAATGTAAAAAAGCATATAAAACGCAATACACTAAGTTTTGACCCGTTTATTAAGATTTATCAAAACTTGTTGAAATTTTAAAATTTCCTTTTCTTTAGATGTTTTTTTTCGCCATCCTCGTTTTATTAACGTAATATTTTAAACCATTGGCTTAAACATAGTAATTTACGAAATAAATGCAAATTTCTTTATTATGTCAAATTTGTATAGAGTGATTTTTCAGGGGGTACTATGACTTTTTAAAGTTATTCCTCTCTTCTATAGCGCTTTCCAGAGAGCTTAAAAAAAAATATTATGCATGTTCCCTCAATTGTAGGTATTGTTTTGTCGCAGGAAGTCCGTGGCCGAGTCCACCGACAGCAGCGGGCGGGTCTCCTCGGCGGACACCAGCCCGGCGCGCTCGGGCTCGCCGGCGCGCAGCCACCAGGTGACGCGACGCCTCGCTGGAGGACAGCTTCTCGGCGCCGTCACCTAGTTGCCACTCACCCTGCTGTAGCTAGTTTGATTCCCGGGATGGGGAAATATTTACATTAATATCACGGGTCAATTTCACACCAAAATAACCTAATAGTAGGAGAGCCGACGGAATCATATCACAATATATAAAGTTCAAAATACGTAATGGGTCATAATTCATAAGGATCGTATACAATGGTTTTATTTCTGAAACCGTAAACTTTTCAGGATTTTTTAAAAGGCCATTGTTTAGAACCCGTTAGGATAAAGAGACATTTATTCGCAACAATACAAAGTTACATTTCATACATACAAAAAGAACAGAGAAACTGTTGCGAAACGGTCCCAACTCAGCATTAGCTAGCCGTAAAGCCAGCGCTGATCTTCCGTTGGAACCGCTTGGTGAAGAGACGGCAAGTGACACTTAATACAAAACAACGTAAAACGAAAAACAACATGGGCTATCATAAAATAGGGTTAGGGTTAGGTTAGGTTAGGTTTCTTTATAACAACCCTGAGAAGTTTACGGTTTCAGAAATAAATCCATTATATATTACGAGGGATCCTATCATTTCATATCGAATGTTTCACAAACATATCATTTGACAACTTGCTTTTTTTCCGATACTGTAAATAATTCTGGATTTATGGTGGATTTCTGGACCATCGTGTAAAACCATATAGGTTAAGTTAGGTTAGTGTTATAAAAATCCTGAAATCTTTGTAGGTACAGAATAAAAAGCGGGCTGGCAGATGGATAAGTTGCAAAACGATGCATTTGTCAAAGATTTGTCGGCGAAAAGGCAGAGACCCATATTATGACCATTATTTTTATATAATGACGCATTATGTATATTGAAGCTTATATATTATGCTACGTTCCCAGGGCCGACTGCAAAATTTCGTACCGACTTGATACCGCGATGAAATGCACAAGGGTTTCCTATAAAAATGGTGCTAAGTCCGATTTTGCTTTTCTGGCTCTACCAGCACGGCTGCACGGTGCGCGAGTTATGTCGTCCGCGAGATAGACTACCTGTCTTTTTTTGGCTGTTCTAATTAGACAATGACGGGTAGTCTATCTCGCACGCCGTCATGTGCTAGCCGTGCATTAAATTTCTAACTAACGCCATAACTATTATTTAAGTATCAGATGGCAGTAACGCCGCCTTTTTGGCTTAGCTGTATTTTTTTTACTTCCGGCAGGTTCCGCCGTGACAGACTGTCAAATTCGGAGTTAGAATCACTTATGGGAAACCATTGTGCATTTCATGTCGGTACAAAATTTTGCAGTGGGCTCTTCAACTATAGTCTCAAATTAAGCTCTAGGCTTGTACTATGGGTACTAGACAACGATAAATATAATTATATAGAGAAATAAATACAAAACAAAACATCCAAGGCCCAGAAATTAATGCCGGGTATTGAACCAGGGACCAGCTTCGTAGGCAGGGTTACTACCAACTAGGCCATCGCGTCATCTAAATCGTCTCGTCGTATTTGTGTGATGACTGTGATGAGTGCGAGTATTTGGTTCTGTGTTGGATGATTTCTATATATATTAAAGTATTTATTTCTAACTTTTGCCCGCGATTTTGCCCGCGTGGATTTCGATTATAGATATACTATTGGGAACTTTTAAAATTGAAAAGGGTATGCTTTGATGGTTGAGTCATCTGGAAAGGACGGATGTAAGGAGATTGACGAAGTACCCGAAACCGACGTGCATGCATGACTTGATATGTTAATGTGGAAGAAGCGAAAGAGATTTGTCGAGATTGTTACTAGTGGGAAACAGGCGTGATTTAATGTATGTATGTGTCTGTAAGTTTAAAATTTTCAGTGATGAAAAGTAGCCTAGTGACAAACTAACACACGCACACAATTTCGCATTTATAATATTAGTAGGATAGGATAAGTAGAATATTAGGACTTGTTTATAAAGATAACTTAAAAAATATATATATTATCTTTGATCTCTTGTGTTATAATAGTATTAATATTAATAATGATAGCTTCAACATTTACTTCTCTCAGTCCTCTTCATATTTAATGTAACCAAAAGGTACGAATCATTGTAAAGTTTTATTGTATGTTGTTCGCATTGTTGTGTTCCGGTGTGGGGATAAGACAACCGGTGAAATTACTAGCATAGAGGCTTTCCATCTTAGTCCTCAGAGTTGGCAACGCATTTGAGGTCTTAGGATTATAGTCTTGAGAATTCTAATGTCTATGGGTCTCAGATTCCACTTACCATCAGGTGGCCTACGTGCTTATGTGCCTTCTTAACATAAAAAAAAAACAGTTCGCCACGTGACAGACATAGCCTAGTGTGGGACCACCGGCTAATTGAATCAATTCTAATTTGTGTTCCTTTTTGAATAAACAAATTTTATTATTTATTATGTAGCGACACAGCTGCATAGCTAACGTATATAGTGCATACTCTATAGCTAGCTATGTAGCTGTGTCGCTACAGTAGCCCCCCCTTACAAACAAAAAAGGAGGTTACTTAACCTAATTCACTTTTTTCACTATCACTGAAACTATACGTAACCGGCCGCCGCTGGCGCGTGAGATAATTATATATAATTATAAAAGGCCAGGAGAGTACTTTAAACTTGGTTTAATAAATACAACTACTGCTATAAACTAGCCTAAGACAATATTAATATTATTAAACTAATTACACTATTTATAAGTATAACTTACAAGTATTGCACAACGGTAGGTCACGTTTAGTACGTAAAGTTGTTTTACGAAGTCTGCTGATGCTATTAAATTATACATGTTGCTAACTGTGGCATCAGCAGCTCTACGGCACGTAATAACGTGTTGGTTAAGGTTCTCTATGATGAACCTTTTTGGAAATCATAGTTAGGAGAGGGTTTGGGTTCCGTAACTCCTCCCTCCCCTAGTGAGGAATTATCCTGAGTAGCTGTGGACGGCATCGGTAGTTCCTCAGGAAAAAAAAATCTTTATTATGAAAAACTTATAAATAACAAGTATAACAACTACAAGAATTGTTCCTACATATAGCAATAAGGTCCATATATTTATTCCCACATAAGTTATTAAAGGTTCACTTGCGTCCAATGGTTCACTATAGAATTTCGCACGGTTTATGATCTCTTTCATGTCACTGAACTCGATGCCTCTAAGGTCTAGCGGCGTGTTGTCCTTTCTGGCTATCCGTAACTAAGGAGTCAGTACGGGTAGGACCGGAACATCCATTGGTGCTGCGTTCGTTGATGCGCCCATAGTGATGTTCCCTAGCGTCATTGTGCAACGCTAGGTGATATGATGAGTGTCCCGTGCAGGACCTGCTTCCTCACCTCGTCGTTGCAACTTCCTGTAACTACGCTCCCGTCCCCAGTGGAGTATAGTAGTACTGACTGACCATATAACTTGGAGATTTTCGGATCTTCTGTCTTGGCCGGACTGAGGACGCAACGGGAGTACTTGTTCCTCATCAACATCACTTGCTCGATGCACGTCTCTGTGTGAAACTTCTCAATCAACTCTTGAGCACACATATCTGTTTTCTTCTATCTGTTCGCAAGGCTGCGTTACTGATCTAAAAGTTAACTTGTTCGCTAAAAGGTAGGGATATTGAGGAATGACAACATATGTCTGTTGGTCGTTTGGTCTGTGGATGGGAAATATATGTGTCTATCTCAACAAGGGGTATTTCTAATATAAAAACTAAAGTATCTCCATTCACAAAAGATTTTAACATTATATTATTTTCTATCTTAACTAAGTTGTTCATACTAACAGGAGAAGTCATCCTCCACTAATATCGGTATAATTAAGCCTCCCATTGTCATTGAAACGTGAACTCCCGTATGACGCGTTCCGCGTCATATATGATGCATTGCCCGTATTACGCTGACGCTGCATTACACCTGACCTACTGTCTTGGTGCCATTGACCTGAATGACTAGGTTGCATATTAGAATTCCGAGCCTGGTTAGGATTATTCTGATAATTATTGTACCTAACTTGTGCTAAATTATCCCCCTGCCCCCTCCTAGGAGCATAATTACTCGACGCATTCGTGCTAGATAACCTTTGAGAAATGTTCCCCTGGAAGTTATTAATTTCACTGAAACCCACGGGTCTTAAATCCTGTGATCTATTCCTAGCACTATATCTAGCTTGAAAATTTTCCTCTTCCAACACTACCTTCAAAACCTCTTCCAGAGTCTTAACATCTCTGAAACGTACTAACCTAACCAAATGAGCGGGAAGATTAAATAAGAAAACTTCTAAGCATGTTTTCGTAATCATTTTATGCTTAACTAAACGTGTGTCTGCGTCGTCATTGTTATCACTGACTTTAGCAAAGCGGGGTGTTCACCCCTCAACTGTTTAAGCCTGTGGCAAAATCCCTCATAACTTTCGCTCCTATTTTTTTGTAAAGCTTCTAACTCCATTAACAAACATTCCTCGGTTCGAGGATCACTAAAACGTTGCTTCAGCAAAGTCTTAAGTTGATCCCAAGTCCTTAAATTTTGCTCATGCGCTACTACCATAGACGCTTCCCCACTTAAACGACTAGAAATTATATGGAACAGATATTCACTCTGTGATGTCTCGTTACTACCATATAGTTTTATGACATATTCACATTTGCTTATAAAGGTTTGCAAATGATCCACCACCCCACTAAACAAAGGTATGATAGCAACTATCTCCGTAGATATCTGTTTAATATTCTCCATTGTATAAAGAATGGCTACACAAAAATATTCCCACACAAAACTCAACAAAATTACTTTGTATAAATAACGAAACTAGTTGGCGTTGCTAAACCCTACAACACTTATATTTGTCACAAGGAATATGCACATAGGAACACCGTAAAGGATAGCGAAAAGTTTCACTCACAGATCCGTAGTTACTCCCATGCTCGTTGTGTTTTGAATATGTCCTGGCTGTCGACCACCGCTGTCTGAAATTCTCAGACTTCAACGGCTGCAGTAGCTGCTTCTCCCCGGCACTAAACTCGCCGCGTAACTCGTGCGCCTGCTGCGCGGGCAACAGCGATAGGCGGCGCGCTCGCCTGTTTCCATATCCAACCCTTCACTGACTTCTTACAACTTCACCCGAACAAGTACACCATAGCAGCTAAGACTATCGCCCCAAACGCGATCAGTATGATGCCGTAACTAGTTACACGACTCTCAAACTCCGTATGCTTTGCAATTATCCCGGCTTCGACCTCATCTTGTTTTTGTTTACTGTGGTTGTAACCCATGTTGGCTGATGTCTGAGTGTCGAGTATCTAATGACTGCCCTAAATGCTATTTAACTTACACAATCAATTACCTATTAGATTTGCGCAATCCCGCAACCTAATTAAATATTGCTTAAATTAACAATTTGCGAGTGTATAAACAACTTATGTAAATTCTAATTAGTAACAAAGCTATTGCTGATGATAACGCGCTGGCCGGTTAATCACCCGGCCTCTACGCGTGGTTCGCGTAACGGGTGCCGCGTTTGCGCTATTCTGCCGGCTCGTGTTCCGATGTGTGTCAACGATAGCTTTGTCTATGTTAATCTTATTACTACATAATACTATCGGCTTATCTAAACACGTTAAATTCTCACTTAACACGTATGCTGGCTTGAGTTTATCAATGGAAATTTGTGACTGTCTCTCCGGTAATTGTACCGTAAACGTTTTATCAACTCTCTTAATGACTCTAAATGGACCATCGTAAGGCGGCTGGAGAGGTCTTTTAACGGCGTCTACCCGAATAAAAACCTTATCGCATGACTTAAGATCCGGGTGTACGAATACCGTGCGAGAATCGCGCTGCTGTAGAGGTTTGGGTCTTAACCCGCTAATGGCGTCTTTTAATTCTCTAACGTAGTTTGATTCCTCGAAACTATGATATTCCGTAGTGTCGAAAAATTCTCCCGGAATTCGCAATGCACGACCAAACGTTAGCTCTGCAGCGCTGACTCCCGTGTCATTCCGTGGTACAGTCCTGAGTCCCAGCATGATCGCCGGTAGCTCTTGTAACCAAGATGAATTATTTAATTTTGCCTTAAGAGCCGCTTTTAAACTACGGTGCCAACGTTCGACCGTGCCATTACTCTGCGGGTGGTATGGGATCGTTCTCAGATTCTCTACCCCTAGATGTCGCATCAGCTCCCTAAAAATGGTACTTTCGAATTGCCTACCCTGGTCGCTCGTAAGCTTAGCAGGGCAGCCGTATCGCGAAATCCACCCTTCGGTGATAACTTTAGCTACGGTTTCAGCTGTAATGTCACATACTGGGAAAGCTTCTGGCCAACCTGTAACCCTATCTATTACCGTAACTAAGTACCTATGGCCGTCCGCCGACGTTGGTAACGGGCCTACAATATCCACGTGAATGTGCTCGAAACGGCCCACACGTGAGGAAACTGCCCCGAGCGGCTATGCCTATGCAGTTATGCACCTTTGCTCGCTGACATTGAATGCAAGTTTTGGCCCAAACCCCTACATCGCGATTCATATATGGCCAATAAAAAAATATCTTTACCAATGGCGCGCCGCTCCTGCCTAACGACTGTCTGTGCTCCAAATTTTTCAGTCGTGTGGAGATTTTGGCTATTTCCGCCAGCCATCTGTCGTCCGAGGAATGCGCCGGCTCCGTCGTCACCTCCGACACAATGGCCCCATTTCCCGTCGCTTCAACGATCTTGTCGGCCAACTCAGCCAATTTCTGAAGATTGGTGATCTCGCTTCCCGCTAACACTGCTTTGACTGCTGGTGGCATGTGTATGTGTCCGATCCACAGCATCCGAATGGTCGAATCAGGAAACTTCCCGTCGGCTAAGCTTTTCATCCGCCTCATAAGCTGCGAGGGCCTCTGGCCTCCGAGTTCCATTTCATGGAACAGCCTATACTGCCTCTTCTGTTCCGACTCTTGGAAAACCGACAGAAGCCTCTCTTTCAGCACCTCGTATCTCCCCGCCGCCGGTGGTGCAAAAATAATATCGCTGGCCGCCTCAACCGTTGTCTTCCCCAGCTTCGTGACCACGATGTTAAACTTCTGCACATCCCCCAAGCGTTGTGGTTCTAAGACGGCTTCCAACTGTGCATACCAGAGCTTGGGTTGATCCGTCCAAAAATCTGGGACTTTGCTTGACAGCGACACCGCTGCCAACTCACCGATTCCGTCAGCCTCCGTTTTAACATGACCGGATGAACTCCCTCCGGCTTGCTGGATCGGGGGCCGCACCTGGGGCTGGCTACCTGGTGGATCCATCTTCGCAAATAGATTAGTTCTCTTGAATGACTAACCCGCTGACGCTCTTTCCGCGTGGCACTCTACGGAAAGGAGTAGCCCGGTGCCCACCAATAAAATAAAATCGTGTTCACTAAAAGATCACGTCGGGGTCACCAATTTGGAGTCTATGAGTAGTTGAGCAAGTTAATTTAAACTGCACAAATAAATCATTAACTATTTATTCAAGACGTCGTACAACGTCGCAAATGCAGTCGGGCGCGTCTGTAGTTCCGGGCCCATAGGACGTTGTAGTCGTCTTGAATAAATAGTTAATGATTTATTTGTGCAGTGTAAATTAACTTGCTCAACTACCTATAGACTCCAAAATTATAGTTCCCGTTGAATAAGAATTAAATCCTGACACCTGTCATCGCAATACAAGTTTTAACCTATTCTCGGGTTTGAGGTTATAATTTGTACTGGAATGATTAATATTGTGTTGTTCCAGTCGAGCCCTGGGCGCACCCTCGAGAAGAAAGGCAGCGTCGCCGAGCTGGACGCGCTGGCGGTCCCCGCGCTCGGCGCGGCGCGCAGGAGCATCGCCGACCCCACCAGCGTGCAGCTCGCCATCAACGCAAGGTGAGACTAAAGCACCCTTCAAAAATGAAAAAACCGCATCTAAATCGGTTCATGCGTTTAAAGCTGGGTACGAATCTGAGCAGCTCAGCCTGAGGCATGCTCGATAAACATGCGCGGGTGAGGCAGCGTGCTCGCCACGAGCTGACATATCAAGATGGCGTCGGACACGATGACAGCCTGCGTTTATCATAATTTACCGATTTATTAACAAAAAGAAGAAGAAATCGCTTCGGTGGTTGAACGGCTCAGCAACTTTATCAAATTTGTACGCGCCCGCGGCACGCTCGGATACACATCCAAATTACGCGAGGCACGCACACTGAGGCGCTTATGAGCACGGTCGAAAGACCGACTCTCGGTGGCTCGCCGCGCGCCGCTCGCACGCTGCTCGCGCACAGCGCGTGAGCGAAATAGGTGAGCCGTGCGTAGCTCAACCCGATGCTGCTCTAATTCGTACCCACCTTAAGAGCTACGGTGCCACAGACACACTTTCACATCAAACTTATAACACTCCTTCTTTTGCTTCGGGAGTTAAAAAGAAAGATAGTAAGCATAGTACAGATGTAGTGAATGATCCTTTCCCATCGCGAAAACTCGGAACACACGACTACTTCCGAATGATACCGACGTGTCTATGAATTATTTTTTAATTGAGTGACGTGTTTGTATTAAATTAATAGAGTAAAAAAAGAAAAAAAGGAAAAAAAACACGAGTAAATATATGACACTGAGATGTTAAAACCGCCACGATCAAATTATATACAGAATAGGTATAGGTAACTTAAATGTTATTAACAAAATATACTCTGGTATTAACCACTCTATATCGATTATTAATCTCGCGATGCGACCTTCCCCTACATTGTCTGGGTACTGAATCTAAAGTAACATGACAAATACGAAGATTTCCGAGAAAACACGAAAGAAAAGGATTTTTCACTACACCTGTGGGTGAATCAACTTTTAAGGTACTCCCCAATTTTCGACATGTCTCACTATGTCACCTTAATTTGGTAGAATGCAATTTTTTTTTTGATGTGGTCAATATATTGAATAAATCAGTCAATTAAACTTACTTTCTAGCTGACAATTTTAAAAATTCTTCTATGATTTACGCAAATATATCAGGTAACGCAGGGGACGACGTTGTCCCCGGGTTTTGTATGAAAAACGTGCATTTTCCACTGCTTTACCATGTTTTTACAAAATTATAGAATTGGTTTATGATTATGAATAGTGAAATCCGAAAATCTGATTATCTAATTTTAACATGTGTAAACCATTATCAATCTCACATATTCTAGTAAGTTTTTATTAGCGTGTAGAAAAGGAGGACTTTAAAAGTTGATTCACCCCTGTACATTGTTGCCGAGGGTACGTTCTGTACGCGATTTATGGCCATGTCATATGGAGTCCATAAATTGCACTTTCATTTCAGACATAGCTTTTCTCAACTACTTCGAGGAAATGAAACATTTTTATCATTAATGATTTACGTGATTAGTATGAAATAGGCCAAGGATAATTTTATTTTGTATGAAAATGGCCTGTCATTACAGTGATGTTTTCTGACCTTAAACCAGACCAAAAATGTTCAGATTTCCGAGCAGTGTTGAGAAAATGTATGTGATGGATGTAAACTCTATATAACACAAACAATTACAAGACATGATTGAAGATAACATAGAATATAAACAAAATATGAGAAAATTGTGAAGAAACAAAAATTAAGTCTACTTGCCTTTTACCCGACTGCGTCAGAAGTATTTGTTTTTCAAGTGTATGTATGTATGTATGTATTATATTTCTGTGGTACGCTCTGCAGCCTAAACGAATTGATGAATTCTAGCATATAAGGTGTCGTTAGATTTGTCTTGAATGTGGGATTGACACAGGCTATAATATTTTAATCAAAGTACCTAATAAGAGATTATTTAAAAAAAAACAATATGCAGTATCTCCATGGATAAAGTGCACAAACGAATAGGGATGAAACAATATGCAATTGTACCGATAATAAGCCGTTTTGTTGTCGGTAAAATTGCATCTAGTTTTACCCCTATTCACTAGTGCACTTTATCCAGGGACACACTGTATATTATATAGAAAACAATATCAAAACATACAGTTGGATTTTTGAAGCGTGCTTTTTATTCGACTTTTCCATGACTATACGACAGAGTTTTAACCTTTTCACCGCTATGTCAAATACAAAACCAAAGCGAATGTCAACTTTGCCTCATAGATACTCAGGTCTATTTTTCGCTGTCAACCATGACGGAAGTATCCGTCAATGGCGTTGAAAAGGTTAAAAGTTTATTAGGGACATAAAAGATACAATTTTATTTTTGGAAGTCCATTGTTAGTCAAATATCATTTATCAACATATTATGTTGTATTCGTTTTATGTAAATATCAACCAGTTTATTGTTTTCCAAGGATTTTGAACAACTTGGGCGAAGACAGAGATGGGTAAAGAGTCGAAGCCTGTTTGTCTGTGTTGTGTTTGTGACCCTTAGAGTGGTAATTCCCGCCTGCCCAGTTATGTGTATCGTGGAAGTGATATCATAATAAAACAACTTTTACCAATCACTATCGTGGAGTGCCCCTTTCTACCCTTAGAATACACGTCAACCCTCATGTTCATAATGTGATAAGACTTTTCATACGACTTCACTTGTAATAATTTTGTTGCAAAGCTATTCAATGAACAGCGGCCTTATCGCTAATAGCTATCTCGATCTCAACCAGACAACCTTACAACGAAGAGATGGTTAAAAATACAATTGTAAAATAGGCAGGCGATGTAAAAGAATTTATCAAAATGCTAATACATATTTATTACTAAATACCTACACTCGTAGGTATGCAAATATTAAATACATACTTACATATACTTATACATAAATACTAAAAATGTTTTATGCACCCAGTATACCGGGTGTACCCTAAGGCCTCCCCAAATATATCGACACATGATCAAAAACAACCGGGCAAGAGCATGTCGGACCATGCTCAGTGTAGGGTTCCGAAGCCGTTTAGCACTAAAAACATAAAAATCAACAAGTAAAAAGTAATTTCCTATTTGAAATTATTTAATTAATTTGAAATCTCACGAACCAATGATGTCTATTTAGTCGTGATAGTTTTCCTTTAAAATTCGTTATATGCGCTTTCATTTAAGTTATTTTTCTGATTTTTAGTATTTGTACTTTTGGCTGGTGGGGGGGACACTTGAGTCTAACAAAAATTAGCACTTTAAAGCTTAATATTTCATAACGGATTACTTAATCGAAAAACTGTTTTCACAAACTCGTAATATAACGACACCCTACACTATAGGGTAAACGAGAAAAAAAATACATCCCCACGTTACGTGTAACATTATTATCCTATTTTTTTATTATTTTTTGTACCACTTTGTTGGCGTTACTAATATGTATATTCATGCCAAATGACAGCTTTCTAGTACTAATAGTCTTTGCGCTAGGCTGCGAACGGACGGATGGACATGGCGTAACTATAAGGGTTCCTAGTTTGACTACGGAACCCTAAAAAGCATTAAAATTTAACGTTTTACCCCTTATTTACTTGACAGTAATTGCGGCTGAACAATACGATAACAGGTCCTAGCCACGATGCAAAAGCTATTAAAGTTTTTCTCTTTCCGGGATTTGAACCCAGGACCCCTAGCTTCGAAGGCGGGTCACTACCAACTAGGCTATTGTGCCGTGGAACGTGAACAAACTTTTTCGATTGTAATATCCAACGGGATATATTATTAAATTCGATCAAATATCATCAGTCACTGTTGGCAAATTGGAACGAGTATTATGATGTTTCTAATTTATCCGTCATAGTATCTCGCCGTCATTCCCTCAGTGGGGTAGGCAGAGCAACAGAAATACCAACAACTCTAAAAATAAATTCTGCAACCACATTTGCACAACTAGGCTAAGATTTTTACCAGTCCATTAGTGACAGGTTGTAAGCCCATCGCCTAACTGTACTACAAGCTTTTATTCTCCAAGTCGCCTCTTACGACATCCAAGAATAATTGCCCCGTATAATATTATATTAATTAATTAATTTATTTATTTATTTATTTATTAATAAATACGTTTACATGACATTACAGTGTAACCAATGCGTCACTAAACTTAGACTTACATTTAAGGATTATATATACCAATAATAGGAAACAAATTATAATGTAATAGTTGAGCACCTAGCATCTATCGCCTCACAGAATCTCAAGCATTCATTACACACTGCCGCCCATCGCCACGCAAACAAGTCGCACTCGGGCGTTGATGCCAGGAGCGCATTGAGCCGAGCGCAGGCGCGGGGCAGCGGCGAGTTCCTAATTATTAATGGCGGTCCACAGCGATATTCCGCAGTGATTTCGCGAACGTCAAGTGAATAGAGTAAATCACATACACACACACACACACACACACACACAACATCACGCCTGCATTCCCAGAGTGGGGTAGGTAGAGCTACAGAAATATCAACAACTCTAAAGACATGTTAATAATTCTGTAACCACATTTTGCACAAGTAGGCTGAGATGTTTACTAGTGTGTTAGTGACAGGTTGCAAGCCCATCGCCTAATAATACTACAAGCCTTTATTCCCTTAGTCGCCTCTTACGACATCCACGGGAAGACATGGAGTGGCACTATTCTAACCCGGAACACGGGTAGAGTAAATCAGTAAAGAGAATAAATCATTAGTAAAAGCCGGACATATTTCAATCGGCCATATTCCCTCCTCGAAGGTTACCGGAATAAATTAATATAAATATTGGCTAAATCGGAGGTATCCTGTATAATCTTTCATTATCAATCTACGACGGCGCGGCCGTCACCTAAATTGACGTTTCACGGTTTCTTCAATGTATATCTGCAAAATTAAACCCCGGCCCACCGTAGAACTGCACCACAGTGACATTTTATGTGACAATTCTTACGATTTGATGTATTACGTCAGTGTGACACGGTTCTTTGGTTGGTCAGGTTCTATTTTGCCTACGTTAAATTAAATAGCGGGCGTCTCGCAAATTGAAATCACTAATCCGTGACCAGTTTTGTAAATAGCGGTATTTTGTGATAACGTTATAATTGTATCGTTATTTTCGCGTTATAATGTTAAAAGTATGGGGTTTAATCTTCGTTCGTCGTAAATAACAAGAAGAATCCCGATATAAAGTTATATTTTATAGAAAAGTTACAAGAAGGAAAGTGTAGAAATAGACAATAGACTTTAAGATGGAAGAATGAAACTGATAGACTAAGAACAAGTAGGTATTTGCGTAAGTAAGATGCTAAGCAAAAACGGCGTGCGTTCGGCGCGGAAGCTAGAGCGGGTCTGGCGGCGGAGGCTGCAAGTCGAGTGAGCTCCCGTCGCCCGGTGCAGCGATAAGCGTGTGACGTCATCCATTGTCCCAGCCAGGGAAACGTACACGGCGGCCCGCTGCGCACCGCGAAGCCAGGGGTGCTCAACGTCAACACCTGCACGGTCGCTTTATATGTGTGGGACTGCTTGCATGATCACCACACCACCCCCCTTAGAGATTCATAGCCCTGCGACATAAAAATCAGGAAATTTTACTTTTCGGCCCGAGCGCGTTGTTTTGATGATTTGCGATGGGCTAACGTCGCCAACCGATTGAGATGGGTTATCGTCAGAGATTACGTATGCAGGCTTTACTCTGTCAATAGAAACGGTTACTGGTCCTCTTGGTAAAGCAATGGTTAAAGTTTTGTCGGTTCTTTTCAGTACTTTGAATGGACCTGCGTAAGGAGGTTCCAGGGCTCCTTTAAGATGACCTTTTCTTAAAAATATGTGGGTTGATGTTTTGAGATCTTTATGTACAAAAATTGCCTTGTTGCCATGTCTTGAAGCAGGTACTGGTTTTATATTGGCAATATGTTTCCTCAGTTGAGATACAAAATCTATAGGCTGTGTTTTATCTTTCGAAATTGGTATCAAAAACTCACCCGGTATCCTCAAAGGCTCACCATATACCATTTCGGCTGCTGAGCATTGTAAGTTTGGTTTCCAAGCTGTCCGCAGCCCCAGCAACACGATGGGAAGTGTGTCAGTCCACCGAGGCTCATCATGTGCCATGATAGCCGCTTTCAGGGTTCGGTGTAACCGCTCGACCATGCCGTTGGCAGCTGGGTGATATGCAGTGGTGCGTCGTAGTTGAATACCGCACAAACTGGCAAGCTCCTTAAACAGGTGTGACTCAAATTGTCGGCCTTGGTCTGATGTCAGGATCTGTGGACAGCCAAACCTTGAAATCCAAGTTTCATAAAATGCTCTGGCTACTGACTCGGCAGTGATGTTCTGTAATGGTACGACCTCAGGCCAGCGTGTAAATCGATCTATGGCTGTTAAACAATATTTGAAAGTGTTCGAAGATGGTGATGGGCCGACCAGATCTATATGGACATGAGAAAACCTGTTGCCCGGTAGTTTGAACTCTCCCAATGGTGTTGAGGTATGTCGCTGGACTTTAGCGCGTTGACACGACTCGCAGCTCTGGACCCAGGCGCGACAATCTTTACGCACAGAGGGCCAAACAAATCTGTCTGTCACCAATTTGATTGTTACCTTGGCTCCGGGGTGACTCATTCCATGGACAGAGTGGAAGACTTGGCGGCGAAATTCCTTAATGACAAAAGGTCGTGGCTTGGCTTGCGAAACGTCGCAAGTTAAATTAATATGTGTACCTGGTACTGGCAAGCGTTGCAGTTGAAGAGATGACTCGCCGGATATGAGGTTCTTCAGCTCAACGTCTTCTTGTTGTAGGTGGCCTAATTTCGCTAAATCTAGAGGGGTTGAAATAGCTTCAATTCTTGAGAGGGCATCGGCAGTCAAGTTGTTTTTACCTGAGATGTGACGAATGTCCGTTGTGAACTGGGAGATTAGGTCCAAGTAATTAAATTGACGAGGAGAGCTGGTGCGGTCCTTCTGTTGGAACGCAAATATGATCGGTTTATGGTCTGTGTATATGGTAAAGTGACGTCCTTCAAGCATGTGTCTAAAGTGCTTCACGCTCTCGTAAATGGCCAATAATTCGCGGTCATAGGCGCTGTACTTCTTCTGAGCACTGTTGAGCTTTTTAGAGAAAAACGCTAGGGGCTGTTGCTGTCCATCTATGCGTTGTTCCAGGACCGCGCCCAGGGCTGTATTGGAAGCGTCCGTTACGAGGGCTAGCGGTGCGTCGTGGACAGGGTGGGACAATAGCGCTGCTTTTGATAAACTGGACTTACATTTTTCGAAGTCGTTCAGACGCTGTGGGGTCCAGGTCAAAGTCTTTGAGTCCTTGACATGTGAACCGGCCAACATATCGTGAAGCGCTGCTTGCTCTTCTGCGGCGTTGGGTAAGAAACGTCTATAAAAATTGAGCATGCCTAAGAATCGCCTCAATCCTTTTGCTGTTTCAGGTGGTGTAAACTGTTAGATGGCTTTAACCTTGCAGTCGAGTGGACGGGTTCCTTCTGCTGATATATAGTACCCTAGAATAGTGACTTCACTTACGCCAAAACTGCATTTAGCTTCGTTAATCAGGATACCATAATCGTTAAGTCGCTTAAACGACTGTTCCAGGTGTTCCAGGTGTTGCTCGTGAGTGTCGGAAAACACCAATATGTCATCTATATAGGAGTAGCAGAAGTCCAAACCTCTTAGAACCTCGTCCATGAACCGCTGGAAAGACTGCGCTGCATTCCTGAGCCCAAATGACATACAAGGGAACTCGAACAAACCAAAAGGTGTTGTAATCGCCGTCTTTGAGATGTGATCGGGATGCACAGGAATCTGGTTGTAGGCTTTTACCAGGTCTAACTTCGAGTACACCTTACAACCTGCTAGTCTAAGAGAAAAATCTTCTATGTGACGAATGGGGTACCTGTCAGGTATTGTGCGCGCGTTTAAGGCGCGATAGTCGCCACACGGCCTCCAGGAGTCTCCTTTTTTAGGTGCTAAGTGGAGTGCCGATGCCCAAGGTGAGTCTGAGCGTCGAGCTGTTCCGTCACGCAGCATCTCATCGAATTGTTCCTTAGCTATCTTTAAACGGTCGGGTGCTAATCGGCGAGGTCGGCAGAAAACAGGTGGTCCAGCTGTTGTGCGTATATAATGGACAGTGGAATGTTTTACCTCTCTAGTGATTCCCGATGGTTTGATAAGGTCCGGATACTGCGCCAGGAGCCTGTGAAATTCGGTGTTGCCGGAAATGGCTTTGACGCTCGGTAGCTGGCAAATTTTCACAACACCTGGAGTTGACAGTGAAGTGATGTTGTCCAACAAACGTCTGTTTCTGCAATCAACAAGCAACCCATAAAAAGAAATAAAATCGGCACCGATGATCGGTCTGTCTACGTCAGCCACCACAAAATTCCAGGCGAAGTCGCGTCGCAGACCTAGTTCCAGATGCAGCTTAGTTGTACCATATGTTCTAATAATCGTGCCATTTGCGGCAGTTAGACTGTAGTCTGTTGGCTTTCTGTGTTCACGTAAGAATCTTCGTGGCAGTACACAGAGGTCCGAACCTGTGTCTATTAAGAATTGCACCTTTGTTTTTTTATCTGTTACAAATAGGCGGCTGGCAGCATTGTGACAGTCATCGGCCGCTTCTACTGACTGCCGCTGAAGTTTCCCGATTTATAATTACACGGAATTGTGCACTTTTGCGCGTCATCTCCAAATATATTATGGTACCAGCAAATACCTTGTGTACGGCTTTGTGAACGTTGACGACCCCTGCTCTTCGATCTACCAAACCGTTTACCTTTGCCGCGATGAGGTACTCGGCTGCGGCCTTCTCGAATGTTCAGCTGCGCGATCTGTTGAGTAATTTCGGTTTTAATACGCAATGAAATCAGTTCTTCCATTTTTGTAAGCATACCCTCAAAATTTGAAGGATTCATCTGCTGGCTGGGTATATTTCCGCTCGTACTAGCTACTTGAAATGAATTGTGCGGTGTAATTTCGGTGATCCTGTCTGCTATTTCCGCTAATTCATCCAGGCTAACATTTGAGGAGGCTATAATTTGTTGGACGTGGACGGGTAGACGGCTCGACCATATCGATCGCAAAAACTCGTCGCTCACTGTTGAACCCGCAAGCGATTTTAAATGTCGGAGGAATTGGGACGGTTTACGATCGCCTAGCTCTTCCTTCACTAATAATTTCCGTAAGCGGTCGTCACGTGACGTGGACAAACGTCGCACAAGTTCTGATTTAAGTTTCTCATACCTGTTTTGGGTGGGCGGGTTGGTTATTATGTCGCGTACTTCCCTTGCAGCATTCTGATCCAGCTGCTGGATTACCGTGTAGAATTTGGTGGTGTCCGTTTTCGTTCCAGCGGTCTCAAATTGCGCTTCTACTTGAGCAAACCAAATTTCAGGGTCGTCCGGCCAAAAAGGTGGTAGGCGCACTGCTACGCGTTCCACAGCGCCACGCCCCGTAGGTTGCTCGGTATCCGTCGCGTCCGCAAAGGCATCGGAGGGCTTGTTTTCGTCCATCTTAGCTCTAAATTTTCCGTGCTCGTCGTAAGGTCACCAGTTATGGGGTTTAATCTTCGTTCGTCGTAAATAACAAGAAGAATCCCGATATAAAGTTATATTTTATAGAAAAGTTACAAGAAGGAAAGTGTAGAAATAGACAATAGACTTTAAGATGGAAGAATGAAACTGATAGACTAAGAACAAGTAGGTATTTGCGTAAGTAAGATGCTAAGCAAAAACGGCGTGCGTTCGGCGCGGAAGCTAGAGCGGGTCTGGCGGCGGAGGCTGCAAGTCGAGTGAGCTCCCGTCGCCCGGTGCAGCGATAAGCGTGTGACGTCATCCATTGTCCCAGCCAGGGAAACGTACACGGCGGCCCGCTGCGCACCGCGAAGCCAGGGGTGCTCAACGTCAACACCTGCACGGTCGCTTTATATGTGTGGGACTGCTTGCATGATCACCACAAAAGTATCTGATTCATAGCGGTATTCATATTATTATAGATTTATTTTAACGATATACGTCACCTCGTAATGCACTTAATTTTGCATATAATACCGCAATGGCCGCCCTCTAATATGCATCATAGGAGTCGTCAGCGGCACGGTTCTTTGATTTACGGCATTCAAAGTACAAATTGGCTACAGCGCAATGTCGTGATGTGGTAACGTTATTATAAATAACAATTATATTAAACGATATTTTTACAGTAACGGAATATAGCGTTGCGATAACGATACTTTTCATAACGTTATAAAGCGTCTGTGACATCCCTTTTTGTTGTATGAGTGACCAAAACTCCCACGACTGCTCAAACATTTTCATTTCACAACTTTAAGCTGCGTACTGATAGCGCGTACTCTGCTTCGCGTAGTCGGTTACGCGTGTGTTTACGCGTACATTGGAACGAGCGCGTCCTCTTTGACGCGCGACCTAGACCGACTGCCGGCGGCTCGCGCGGCACGCGTGCTCCAAAAGTATACGCGTAGCTGCAGGTACGGATAGAGCGTTCCAGTACACGCGTAACCGACTACGCGTAGCAAGGAACGCGCTATCCGTACGCAGCTTAAGATCTATGTGCTCTTAATTGCTAGGTTCTTGACATCTTGATTCACAGAGCAAGAAGCTTATATTATGACACTAGAGATTGCACGGCGAACAACGCCTTGAAGCCAAAAAATGACCTTGAATGACGTCGCTTATGTTTTTTGTACCTTTCTTTAGGATGAAAAGATCGGGACAAAAACATAAGCGACGTCATTCAAGGTCACTTTTCTTGGCTTCAAGGCGTTGTTCGCCGTGCAATCTCCAGTGTCATAATATAAGCTTCTTCGACACGACCTTTGCTTTCACTTTTATTTCTTCAAATTAACTTCGTCTTTCCTTTGCCTCTGTTGCCTTAAATTAGTCCCTCTATGATATTCTATTACACGAAAAAATTTTAATATGCTGGTGTTTATTTTGTTCGTCAACTTACGCTAGTTAAAATTTGCCAACGCATTTGCAGTCTTAACATTGTCATCGTAAAATTGCATATGCTCTGTGCTCGTCTGCCATCTCTCTGTTATTAAAGATGTATAACTATAACGTGTAGAGTGGACTCCGACGGCTCCCCGTCCAGGCGCAAGCTGGTCCGCAACCAATCAGAAGGCTCGCCCAAATCGAGCGACGTCAGCAGCGAGTTGCGCCGATTGGTCGATGCGCCCGCGCGCCGCCGCAGCGAGTACGGCGTCATCGGGGACGCGACGTGCATGGGGGACCATAAGGTAGGTTTTTCTGTATTAATTTTGTTAGCGCGTTTGTATACGGCTGAACACACTCGTCGAGAGCCTCTCGCCGAGGGTCCCGGGCCGAAACCGACCGCAACCGGGACATTGCGAGACGAGACGAGAGCGAGCGAGACAAGACGAAAGTAGTATGTACTGTCAAAGATTTTCATTTGTGACCCACCTTAGGTTCAAAGTCAATCTGACATTCTACATCAATAAGGTTGAGTTTCCTTTAAGTTAAAAATTACTTGGTATCTTTAGGGACATTGACAACTTCAAGAAGTTTTTTTTTAAATGGGTCTTAAATTTACGCTCTTGGCCTGTCTCGTGTGTGTGGTGTCTCGGCGAGTGTGTACAGCCGGCATTAAGAACTACCTGAGTGCTGAATTTCATCCATTTGTTCAGGGTTTCAGATGTGATTGGGAATGTCAAAACAACGAAACACAAACGTTGATATTAATTAGGGGTGACTGAGAAAAAGCGACGTAGTTCAGAATTTGGCTGATTTGATACTTGATGCCTTGGTTTTAGCTTCATTGTTATATGTAGACGCCGTTATCAAGCGGGTAGTTTGGTAACTACCTAGCATTAGTGATGTGTAATGTCAATAGCTACAACGACGAGACTTAGATAGTTTGTATTGCACATCACTAATGTTAGGTAGCCACCTAACTGCCCGCTTGATAGCGGGGTCTAGTTACATGTTTTGTCTAAATACGCTATTAATGATTTCACCAAATGTAGTCAGCCTAGTTGGTACCCTGCCTACGAAGCTAGCGGTCCCGGGTTCGATTCTTGGTCAGAAATATTTGTGTAAATATTTTTATATAACATAACACAATTCAAAAAGTATCTCCAATTGACTTAAAATTTATTTTGATCATGAGCAGGGATCGGAAAAATTGGCGTCATTATTCGCATATATTAAACTTCATTTCATAACATTTTTAATCAATCCTGCGTAATAGAGATTCTTCGAATACTATCATACATCTACACAATAACAAGTCTTTGCATTGGACAAAGGATCAAAATTAAACTTCAGGTAAAAAAATAATTGAAAATTTCGGAGTCATGTCCACAATGTTGCGAGTAATGACGCCATCTTGTCCGATCTCTGATCATAAGTCATTACGACATTGAGTCGCATTTGAAGTCCATTGCGGTACCCATTAGCCATGTAACCCACCGGTCTGTTTGTCGGCAGCCGATCTACCTGCGCGTGGTGCTGCAGAGCGAGCGAGGTACCGTCCCGTGCTGCAGCCCCGCGCCCGCGCCCCCCCCCCGCCGCCCCACCGACCCCGACCTCTACAAAACTAACAAACTGCTCTCCGCCAGCACCACGCTCGACGACCTGCCCGACGACCGCTTAAAGAGAACTCGCACCGGGTCACTTAACGAAACGATGCTTCGAATACCCCACGTCGAAATAACCGGCGCGGACTATTCGAGCCACGACGGCATATTCGTCAACGAGATAGACAACACTCTGCTATCCGTGCGCCAGTGTCTCGACCCTTACACTCCTGAAAGCATAGACTCTCACACACCTAACGTCGAGGCGTCGTCCCCCTCCGATCTATCCGACGAGATCGCCGACGTAATGACCACCCTTAAAATCGATATACCCGGTTATAAACCCGCTAGGGATCGAAGCGTTTCTCCTACCCAGTTGAAAAGTAGGTTAGATCAAATTTTGAATAACGAAAAGTTGGCGAATGTGCCCGAGTTGCAACGACTCGATAGTAGGGACTCGTGCAAGTCTAGCGGCAGTAAAAAGGCGGGGTTGTGTTGTTTGGCGTTGAAATGCTATGGGTTTTGTAGAAAGCGTGCGCGCAAAGTAGAGTGTAATTGTAGACGCTTGAGTTTTTGCACTTGCTAACTGTGTAGTATGGCCGTTCCCAATTGATCTACAATTCTACGTAGAGCTACTAAATTCTGGTTAAAGTTTGACATTTGCCACAAAAAAGATAGCGTTTTCTAACTTCTGTGGCGAAAGAAAAGATTTAATATTGGGAACGATTGTTAGTATATGTTGTTAAAAATACCTATAATTAATGTTAAAATAGATTTTATTTGACCTGAAACTGAATTATATCTGTACCTTAGAAGCGTACAAATGAAGTAGTTAGCTATTTGTTGTTTTATTTCTGGATATATGTAACGTTGTGAATAGATATTCTGTTTATTACGAAGTGCTTTCAAAAATCTACATTGTATGAATAATATACATAAGTGTTGTCCCAGTTGCTTGATTTAGTGAGAAATAGCGGCTCTACCCTATTTTTTTGTTAGTTTACAACACTTTTTTGAAATTAGTAAAATTCGTTGAAACCTTTGTTATATCAATTTATTAATTTACAACTAGAAAATGGGTTTTTGCTTCTAATGAACAGATATAATGAACCGCAGTTTTTTTAACAATGCAGTTGCTTAGGATTGCCATTAAATACAGTACGCCAACGAAAATGTTAAACACCTTAGTGTTTTATTTTAAACTGAATTTCAAACGATAAGCTTGACAATGTGAGCTCAACATTTTTATTGGGTGACTGTACAGGTGGTTCCCACTTTTATTTTGCATTTTTGACAGTAATATTTTTACTTAAAATGCTTTGTTTGCATTTAACAATCTATTGACTATAGATGTCTCTGAGATGACGTGTTTTGTGGTAATATGCAAAATAATGCATAATTTAACTAATATTAAACAAACTGCTTTAGTTTTCGATAAATATTATAAGTATAATTAAATATTGAAAATAAAAACCAGCTTACGTGTTCAGTATGTGTTAACTTTTAACATTTTATTTATTGAATCTAAAGACATACATATAAATCGTTAATAGGTATCGATTCACAGACACTTAAAATAAAATAGAGTTTAAATTGACGTCGGTTTAGTGAGTTAATTATTGTTTTTTGAGAAGTAAAAAGTCATATAGTGGAGCGCCGTAAGACATAATTAAATAAAAATCCTCGGAACCTGATTCTATTGAATGGATACTCGTGAAAGCTTTTCGATTGCATTGTTAAAAGCTTAGTTAAAATGTTTACCCATCAAAATTGGCCGATCTAAATGGGGAAACATGGAGCGAAAAATGTATAAACGCTGCTGTTGTGTGCGTAAACGTCGTTTATCGTAATCGCTAAAAGTATCCTTTTAGTTCTTCTTTACGGTTCAAGCTATCTCCATACCAAATTACATCGAGATATGTTTATTGGTTTAGCCGTGAACGCATAAAAAACAGACAGCGACTTACACATTTATAATATTATTTTGGATAAATGATATTTGTATAGTAACTTTAATATTAATTTAGTTTTTTTTCGTAACAGATCTATATATATATATATATATATAAATGATTCCCTATTTCCCTGGCTGGACCGATTTTGCCTATACTTTTTTTATTTAAAAAAGGTAGCGCGAGAAATTAGAAAATGGTTAATTATGCATCTGTTTTAAACTATATTTGCAGCGCGTATTCTGGCAATGGCGCCACCTGTCATGCATAGACCCCCATAAATTTTAATAACTGACGACAAGAATCACCTAGTCAATTGATCAATATTATCTTTTGGTATCTTACTTCAAACCATACATTTGAGCGGGCGAAATAACCAAATCAGTTTAATGTACAAATGTATTTTGCGGTATTATACCGAAAGATAACATTGATCAATTGATTAGGTTACTTTTTTATCGTGAATGCCTAGTTATTACAATTTATTCGCTTAAATCCGGCAGTTTTGTATATTAATTAACACCGTTCCATTCAGTAAATGGAACAGTGGAACATAATTAAAGATATTAGAATTATCTTTATCATTTTATCAGCTTTAACCTATTCAATTTTGACCTAAGATATAAAATATCATGAACGCCTAATTTTTTTTTTTTATTATGTAGAACACTTATAGACTAGGTTACCGTATTAATTAACACCGTTCCATTTACTCCCCAAACTACCCTATTGTGACGTCATTGCGACAAAAATCCGGGGTCTAATGCATGACTGTCAGTTATTTTTTCAGGTCAGATAGTTAACAAAACAGGCAAGTGGCTCAAAATCGTATAATTATACGAGTATATCGGACGGTAACATCGGCTATAATAAATTTGTATAATTATGTTTTAGTATTTAATAAACAGATTCCAAAATATATTTTTTAATCCTTTCCGTGAACGGGTTCCGTGGTATAAACCTTAGGGCACTCCACTAATAGACTCACGGTCTACATAATTTAATAATGTACAAACCCGTTTACCCGTTTTCATTGTTATGCAGTCTAGTATTTAACTTTGGTGCTATTTTGACATTGTACAGAAATGTATCAAGACTGGGTGGGTCAACTTTTTCGAGTTACAATGAACCTTGTTGCCATGGTACATTTAAATCATAGGTATACAACAGGCGGTCTTACCACTAAATAGCGATCTGTTCAAGACAACCTTGAATAGAAACAGCCTTTAATAGTTAGTGGATAGTTATTGTGGCAATCACAAGCCCATTTTTGATGGGGTTTCTTTCAAGTATGGTTAGAAGTGTATATTAAACCATTTTTCTAAGAAACCCTATCACTGTTGTCTCACGGCTAACGGGACAGAATGACAACAACAAAAAGTTGATCCACCCAATAAATCTTTTGAGACTTTAATAGGTTCAAGATCGAATTCAGGTTTATGATGTAATATTTATTTTATAATACTGATTTTTTTATTTTAAATTATTTATAAATGTTTTCCGCATGAGTGTTGTAAACCGCATGTAACGCAATATAATCGTAAATTGTATTTAATTTAGTTTATAGTCGTGTATCTAATATTACATAGCGTCCGTGATACTGCAAAACCGCGTAACGAACAAATTAAATAAGTTGCAAAATACACTTTAACAAGCAAGTCAGTAAGGTAAGTTTTGCAACTTATTGCTTTGTTTTAGTTACGCGGTGTTGCAGTGTGGCTGACGATAGGCTTTGGTCTTGTTACGCGTGGATAAACCAAATTTGATGCGATTCCTCCTAGTCGACGGCACGGCTGTTTTGTTTTAAACATTGCTTTTTTTAAATATAATTTCGTCAGCTGTGCTGGTTTAATTTTTAATTAATTTTTAATTTAAATATACCAAATGGTTTTTTAAGTCTAGTCTTAAACTGCTCAAGCATGTAAGGACTATTATTTATGAACATTAAATTAATACCTCGAAAAATAGAATTCTCGAATATTAGTGGTTTTGTTTGATATGGCAGTCATTTTATTTTTAAGTACAAGCACGTTATTTCTCAATGCAAGTAGTTGAGTAACTGAAAGAAAACTGTTAGATGTGAACTTTAAAACTAAAAAAATAGACATTTATACTGCGTTTTAAAACGCAGTGTAAGAGGTTCCTAATAGTTAATTCGGTTAATATCGAATACTCACGAATCGTCAAAAATTAACCTGTTTACCTTACCCCATAGACACTCGGGTTATATTTTGCGCTGTCAACCATGACGGATATATCCGTTATTTGCGTTGAACCGGTGGTGCTGACATAGCTGTCGATTGCGTTAAAAAGGTTAAAAAGCACAAGCTTTCGTCTTTCTCTAACTAATATAGTGTGATAAGGACAAACGCTTGTATTCTACAGAATGCAGTGTATTATAAGTATAACAATGAAACATTTAAAATTATTTATTTTACGTTACGCGTATGTACCTTATTCGTAAGCGGACAAGTTTTACAACCAAATGGTGATAATTCAAATGTAGTTTTAAAATAAACATTCCGCACTTGATTTTGTTTTTTATGTTTTCCCTTTAACGCTTGTTTTTTTATACACTTAAGAGCAATTATTTGGTCATGGTGCAAGTAATTTCTAAAACAACCTGACTGTTTTTGCTATATACTACTGAATTATGGCTGCAGATGCCCTTGTGAAAAAAAAATGTTTGCCTTAAAAATCTATACATTCTTTCTTCACTGACTGGTAACTCCAACCCAATGGTTTTTTTTTGTAATACAATTCTTCCACGTGTTTTTTTGATCTTGATAATGTTTATGTATGTAGGTATAGTTTTTTTAATCCAGTTTTTTTGTGCGTTTGTGTGTGTGTTAGAATAATCAGTGCACAGTTTTAATGTTTTCAGTTTACATAGATGTTCGCATTGTGTGTGCTTATAACTTGTAAGTAACGTGCTGTTTTGTTTATTTTTTTAATGCTTCAAATCCGTAATTTCTAGAGCAGAAAAAAACATGATATAAGTTGGTGGTATATTTGTTAATGTGCCTTTAAATTGGACATTCATGGCCAGTTCATTTTGCCCTCAGGACAGGACACACTTTGCATTGTATTTTTTTATAAATATCAGTGTTTTTTGGTTCATTGGGATAAAAAAAAACATTATGGTCTCTATGGAACTTGTTTTAAAGTTTGAAATCGAATAAAAGGTTAATCATGTGACATACCAAGCGACAAATGGAATAGTCAAATATCACCTCACGAGTTTAGTCTATTGGCTTACATTTCTCAGTCGACTGCGAGGCTAACGTAATATTTACGGGATCCTCGCCTCGCTTAGGATACGGCGTAAATCAATTTTAGTTCGTTCATTGACAAGCAGCATGGCATGATGCCACATGGTGTGATGACAAAGCGCAAGACGGACTTACCATTAATGTCCAACTTTCGTATCTTTCCATATTTTTTTTATTTAATGGGGATGATGACATTGATGAATATTTAATTGTGGTTCAAATTATTATGTATAGGCCTTTTCAACGCTTTACATGTCCTTTATTGTAGTTCTCATACATTTAATCCTCATAAAACATAATGTGAATCATTAAAAAAGTCGTCATGCCTGTTCATGTTTTTTTTTATTTTATAGGTTAAAAACCTGTTTACCACCAGCCCTATATCAGCCCGCCATAATACTCCAGCGCCCCTTTATCATTCTTCACCCTGTTCCAGGCAACGTCCGCCAGGAGTTCCACTCGGAGTTGTCGCCGAAGCACCCAAAATCTGATGAAGACCAGGACCTGGTTCCGGAGTCTCCCGCCACTCGATACATACACTTCAACGTGGAAGGTCAACCTGGTATCTTTAAAGAAACTGATATTTAAAAGTTTAAACGTAGTCTTTCTTTGTAAAATCGATTAGAGCTTTTTAGTTTAGCCATCACTCACTAGATGGCGTTATGGTAACATCTGCTATACACCAAGAACTCGGAAAATATGTATGTTATCCAACTAATTCGTGGCTGATTGTCCCGCGGAGAGACAGGTTGGCGGGGACGAGGTATGTAGGCGTCGAGGGTGGGCTGTGGAGCGGGGGAGGGAAACGCTCGCAACTGCGTATACTAGTCGCCTTTCACGCGAACGATAGTGCCTTGTCGCTGTACGGTTGGTTAGGGTCCGTTCACACAGACAAAGGCTCGGAAAGCATCGGCCCGCGCTCTTTCCCACAGATCGGAGCCGATCGGCTGCGCGAGCGCAGAACGAGCGCGGAAGAGCACGTCAAGCAGCCGGTCGGCTCCTCTTAATCTTTCACACGAAGCGCGTTCAAGCATTCTTAATGACAAAAGTGCTAATGCAAAAATAAAGCTTATTAAGGTGGGTACGAATTAGAGGAGCCTCGGGTTGAGGCCCGCACGGCTCACCTATTTTGCTCAAATTCGTACGCGCTCACGCGCAGTGCGCGAGCAGCGTGCAAGTGGCGCGCGGCGAGCCGCCGAGAGTCGGTCTGTTGACCGTGCTCGAAGGCGCCTCGGTGGGCGTGCCTCGCGTAATTTGAACGTGTATCCGAGCGTGCCGCGGGCAGAAAGACAAGTTCTAACTTGTCTGTGGGTGAGGCGCGTACAAATTTGATAGTTTCTGTGCCGTTCCACCACCGAGGCGATTTCTTCTTTTTGTTAATAATTCGGTGAATAAAAGGAGCCGCGGCTGTTATCGTGTCCGGCGCCATTTCGAAATGTCGGTTCGGGGCGAGCACGGTTCCTCACCCGCGCATGTTTATGTGTAACAATTTGACTCGCGAGCTGCTCGCTGCGCGGGGCGAGCATGCCTCAGTCTGAGCCGCTCAGATTCGTACCCAGGTTTACAATGACTCAAAACTCTGTTTCCAACGTGATAAAGATCTGCTCTCCTCTCCGAGCCGGTCTGTGTGAACGGACCAAATGAACAAATGGTCACCATACTCACGATTGAAGTGACGACATTGTGCCGTTAATTTCGGTGGTGGACATCGTACTTAATTACGGACGCCGTAGCTTGATCACGTGTTATGGTTTTAAACGTTCCTACGGCACTAGATTAAAATCTTGTTAGCATTGTCCTTTTCTTGGTGTATTTAGTGACTATTATTGGAGACGGTAGAGATAATAACTATTTATATAGCTAACTCTTGGCTGAGTTTAGTTTAATTACTGGGTTGAATTTTCTGCTGATGAATTCAACCAATTAGTAGCAAAAGACGAGCGACCGGAATATTTGATATGCATGTTTTGTACGCCACTTTAAATTCATGTGTAAATTGTAACACGTATTTGTAAGAAGAATGAAAGTGACGTGGTATTATGATGTTATTTATAACGCTGATAATGCAGGTCCTATTAGGTGCCTGTCAAATCTGTCAATGCCCGGCTTTACTCTAAAAGTATTGCAATCAAATGAAAGATATCTGTTAACTTCAACAGAAGAAGATAATTTTAAGTGTTAGGGATCGTCCGTTAGTTAGCCGTTGATGAAAGCTTGCATTAAAAAAATAGTTTAGGGTTGGAAGGTATATGTGTATCCATTTTTCACCTTATTGCATTGTAGTAAGGTCGAAATGTGGATACATCTCTTTGTAGTCGACTACTATCAGCCCATGGAACTGTGTCACATTGACGTTATGATTCAAGTCGTAAGAAGTATAAACGAATTGTTTTATAATGTCACTGTGACACCGTTCTATGGTGGGTTAGGGATCCATTGTATCGGTGTAATAAACACTGTCGTTGGCAACACCTGGAAATTGTCAAAAATGTCGCTCGTTTTCAAACAATAATCATAAATAAAGTCAATTTGATATTTGTTTAGTGTAAAAAATATAATACTCAGTCGCAGTGCGATCCATATGGGTTAATAATACTCACCTGTAGTTATAGTTAGATATAATGAAGTTGGCGCCTTCTACAAAGCAAGATATCTGTCTAATTATGGATATAACTTGATGCCGCTGCTTTTGAGTCAGTTTTAAAATCGTAAAATATGATATACGATGCCAAGCAGCAGTGTTTGTTGTTAGGGCGGTTTTACAAAACAGGGTACATCGTTAAGGACAAAAATTAAGAAACTTTAACTTTTCCATTTCGTCACGAATATTAGTCATACATTTAAATACGTTAATTTTCGTGACGAAATGGAAAAGTTAAAGTAATTTTCTTGTCTTCAACGATGTACACTAATTGAAAACAACCCGTTCCAGTGTGGGGATGAGAGATTACTGCCGTCTTAGGATTGTAATGAGAATGCATATGTCTATGGGTCACAGAACCCGCTCGCCCTTCCCAAAGCCTTGGAAAAACAAAGGCAGTAAGACCTTCTGCAGGGTGCGTGAGGATCGCATCCACCATCTTTCTTCCTATCCTGTAGCCTCACACTGTTCTAATGTTGAGAGTATAGGTGCTTTTCTACTGGCAAGGGGAGGCAAAAATTTAAATCTCGTCGGCCAAAATCCACCAAACATGTTTAGAACGCATCCAAAACACCTTACTCGTATGTGACGTCACCTCGCGGCGGTTGGACCATTCAAATTGACAGTCGCTTGAATTCAACGGACAATCTTCACCTTACCATCAAGGAGCGATCACGTATTCGTACCTGTAACTCATTTTGTACCTGTATCCTAAATTCTAAAAATACAATATATTTTATGATCAAAACTTAATAAAAGTATTCATTGAAGACAACCCTAGGATCCCTGCATCAACTCCCATAGGAGCCTAGGGCCGCAACATATGGTCCTTCACCCTAAGAAGAGGAGCGTCATAGTTCTTCTGCACCAGCGCCTACGAGAATCAAACCGCAAGCTTCGTCATCGTCGCTGATAGCTTCGTGAGTCACCTACAGCATCCCGTCAAAGAGGACTGGACCACGACAAGCACGCAACGGTCAAGACCAAGAAGCCGCGAGACTCAACGGTCGCAGACGTCGTCGGACGCCAACGGATATTTCGTCAAGGACATCTTTCAAAAGCTTCAATTCGTTGAAGAATTCAGCAAGTGAATAACTCCACGAAATTCCATCCTACGAGTCGCCGTCGTTGAAATCAGTTTCAAAAAACCAACCAAGAATACAGCAAGCAAGATCGAATAACGGTTCAACATACTGTGAGTTCGTTCCAATATCCCTAATCCTAATTTTACCTTTAAATAATCTAGTTTCCAATTAATAATTATTCCGAAGCATCAATTAATTTACTTCAATTCGTTTATTTTACAAAACAACATTAAAAAAATAACGGTTTTTTTTCAAACTCAAAAGTCAGTTTTTGTTGCTAGGACGCAGACTAACTGCAAATACCACAATATCTATCTACGCGCTACAGTTATAGCTCGCAAAACGGCTGATTTATTATCGCTGTAGATGATCGCTTGACATTTTTTTGCATATAACTGCCCGAGTTACTTGCTAAAACGGGTTTTAGTCTGTCCCGGGCGATCAGCCGATGCGCTTGCATTTAGCTACAACGTAATCTGCATAGTCACGACCAGTTACTTTTACTTGTTATTTGTTTGTCCACGGTAATAATCCCTTATTTAATTGTTACTAGTGTTTTAAAGTGTATAAGCATAGATATAACTGCTAGGCACTTAGTTAATCAATCATGTCGTTAGCAGAGCTAATTAAGAAGCGTGGTTCTCTTAAAACAAAAGTGACTAACTTTGAAACGTTTCTTTCCCCATATCAAGATATTACTACGTTAAGTGAAAAACACATAAGTGAAATTGAGTGTCGCCTTAGCAAGATTGAGGAATTATACTCTGTTTTTGACGAATTACAGGACGCGATTGAAATCTTGTCGGTTAGCACGGAGGAGCAATATAAGGAGCGAAGAGACTTTGAGAATAAGTACTTCGCCATTTTGTCGTGCGCTCGCGAGGTACTACGGGTGCATTGTCATGGCAAAACGGATAAGGTTATGTCTGAAGCCGGTTCCAGCTCATCGCAACATAAGTCTAAGAATAATTTGGTAAGGCTACCTAAGATTGATTTGCCACACTTTAACGGAAATTATCAGTATTGGCTCGAGTTCAGGGACACATTTTTGTCGTTGATTCACTCTAATGATTCTATGGATGATATCAACAAATTTCATTATTTGCGTGCGTCGTTGCAAGGTAGTGCGGCGCTCGTCATTAAAAGTCTAGATTTTAAAGGGGATAATTATAAACATGCTTGGGAACTGTTATGCGCTAGATACGACAATAAACGCTTGTTAGTAAATAATCACGTCAAGTCATTATTTAATGTTGAGCATATTCAAAAGGAATGTTATAGAGCGTTACGTAACATTATCGATGTTACGAACAAAAACCTAAGGGCACTTACGACATTAGGGCAGCCGACTGACCACTGGGACACACTGGTTATTTACATTATGTCTTCGAAATTAGATTCAGTTACTAGTCGTGAGTGGGAAGAGTACAGAAGTCGTCAAGATGACCCTCCGACACTACTACAATTTACGTCGTTTATTTGTTCTAGGGCTGACCTACTGGAAACACTTGAAGAATCAAAATCTTTTAGTAGGCCAACTAACTATCAGCTGTCTCATAAACAAAAGAATTTCCTTGTAGCAAACGAATCAATTAAAACCAGTAAACTCAAGTATATCTGTCCAATGTGTAAGGAGAATCATTTTCTTTTTTCGTGTCCCTCGTTTCGCAGACTGTCCGTTGACTTACGTCAAAAGAAAGTCTGCGACTTGGATGTGTGTCAATTATGCCTTAGACCAGGTCATCACATATCTAAGTGCAGGTTATCTAAATGCAAATACTGCAATGAACGTCACAATACATTGCTTCATGCAGAAAGTAACTGTGATACGGTAGAAGTAGCTGCTGTATCCGCAGACCGAAGTGCTTCGACTCAACAATCCTGTGTACTGCTTTCCACAGCCATGGTGCGAGTCAGCGATACCAAGGGTGCTCAGCACGTCGCCAGGATCCTACTGGATAACGGCAGCACCGCGAACTTTATCACCGAGAAGCTTCGTAGTAAGCTACAACTTCCACTTTCTTCCACGAGTTCCACAGTGACAGGTATTAACAATTCCTTTTCTAAGAGTACTCAGTCTTGTAACTTAACAATACACTCGATGTCGGGGGACTACAGGGCGGACCTTAGGTGTCTCGTGCTTCCTGAAATAACTAGGTCACTTCCGTCATCATATATAAACATAAATAAATTGCAAATTCCATCTCACATACAGTTAGGAGACCCAACATTTAATATTCCGTCAGTAATCGACATTTTAGTTGGCGCGGAGACCTTTTGGGACGTCATAGGTTCCACTAGGATTAATTTAGGTAAACAAAAACCTATTCTGTATGACTCTAAACTGGGCTGGATAATTTCCGGTTCTATTCTTAACAATCAAAATCATCACACTGTCTGTCATGCTTCAGAATTACTTGACACTGACATAGAAAGGCAGCTTACCCGCTTCTGGGAGCTGGACAGTGTCTTGCCCATCCATAATTTCACGTCTGAGGAACGTGAGTGCGAACAGCATTTTATGTCGAACATGAAACGTACAGTCGAAGGGCGTTTTATGGTCACAATGCCGCTTAAGCAATCACCGACGGTTCTTGGTGACTCATACGACATGGCTAGGTGTCGGTTTCTATCGTTAGAAAGAAAATTCGATCGTGAACCCGAACTCAGGCAAGGCTACAACGCATTCATGACCGAATATCTTGATTTAGGTCACATGTCGCTCTCTTCACGCAAAGAAGGGGAGAGCAAGATCATGGCGTAATTCGCGAGTCAAGTCTCACAACAAAATTAAGGGTGGTCTTCGATGCCTCGGCGCCTACAAAATCAGGCGTCTCCTTAAATGGGATTCAGAGGGTCGGCCCCACAGTCCAAGATGACTTAATTTCAATTCTTCTCAGATATAGGCAACATAAGTATGTCATCTCTGGTGATATCGAGAAGATGTACCGTCAGTTATTAGTTACACCCGATCAAAGATGTTTGCAACAAATATTATGGCGTTTTAATCGTACAGATCGTCTGGAGTGTTATACGCTTAATACGGTCACATATGGCACAGCCGCAGCACCGTACTTAGCTACGCGGTGCTTAAAACAGTTAGGTCTTGAATCTCCAGACTCAGTCATTCAACAATCGATTGTACATGATTTCTATGTTGATGATTATTTAAGCGGTAGTACTAATGCATCAGATGCAATTCATTTAGGAAAGGGCGTAATTGACACACTTAAGTCAGCTAAGCTAAATTTAAGAAAACTGCGGTCAAACAGCACAGAAATATTACAGGCACTGCAAATTCATTCTCGCTCACCTGAAACTACAGATAATTTAAATGTTCAAAGTTTAAGTAGTTCAGCATCAGCAAAAACCCTCGGGTTAAATTGGCAATGTGATGCTGATACTCTCTTTTTCATAATTAACATGTCAGGATCCATCAGGGTCACTAAGCGTTATGTGCTTTCGTCAATAGCTCAAGTGTTCGATCCGCTAGGCTTAGTGGGGCCGTGTATTGTTGAAGCTAAAATAATATTACAAAGGCTATGGCAACAAAAATGTTCATGGGATGAGGAAATACCCTCAAGCCTTGAAACACCGTGGAATAAGTTCAAAGAAACTTTGCCATGTTTAAACGATATTAGCATACCGCGTTGGGTGTTGTGTGACTCGGTGCAAGATATAGAATTGCATATTTTCACAGACTCTTCGGAAGCTGCCTTCGGAGCGTGCGCTTATGTTAGATCTAAGGATAGCACGGGGTTAATAACGGTCCGCCTTTTAGCCTCTAAAAACAAAGTAGCACCGATTAAACCGACTACAATTCCGAGGTTAGAGTTGTGCGGTGCGTTGTTGGGTGCAAGACTGTTTACTAAGGTACTGAGCTCACTCACGATAACATTAAGTAAATGCGTATTTTGGTGCGATTCCATGATCGTTTTGGGATGGCTGACGTCGTCGCCACCACATCTTAAGCCTTTCGTGCGCAATAGAGTGAGCGAAGTACAGGATGTTACTGCTGGTCACGGCTGGAACTACGTGCCTTCTAAAGAAAATCCTGCTGATTTGGTTTCGCGTGGCATGAATGCCAAGCTCTTGGCGACTTCTGATTTGTGGTGGAAAGGGCCTGAATTTCTTAAGCAGGATTCGACTTCGTGGCCTAAATCACCTTTGCAAGTGCATGATCTGCCTGAAATGGTACCTTGTCATGTAGCAGACATTCAAGAATCACCATGTTCTCTCTTACTTAATAGATTGTCTAAATTTTCAAAGTTAGTGCGAGTCGTAGCTTACATCAAGCGATTCATTAATAACTGTTCAAAACAGAGGACAAAACAATCCGGGTTTCTCTCTAACTTAGAATTAACCTTAGCTCGGAAAATAATTTTATCATTGTGTCAAAAAGAAATGTTTAACGAAGAATACTCGCTACTACAGTCCGGCAAACCACTACCACCAAAAAATAGACTGCTAGCGCTCACGCCATACATCGACTCCGACAAATTATTAAAAGTAGGTGGCAGACTTGACAACACTTATTACAGTGATGACGTCAAGCATCCTGTATTGCTATGTAGTAAGCATCGACTTACCAAATTAATATTTCATTATTTTCACTTGCAATATTTACATGCAGGCCCACAATTATTATTGTCAAGTGTAAAGCAACTTTATTGGCCCTTAGGGGGTAGAAATATAGCTAGAAGAACAGTTCTCGATTGTGTTAAATGTTGTAGATTCAAAGCGCAGACGGTTCAGCCCGTAATGGGTAACTTGCCTGCCGCACGCGCACAATTAGAATTTCCCTTTAGTAACACGGGCACCGATTACGCCGGGCCAATACTGATAGCTGACCGGAAAGGTAGGGGCTGCAAATTAGTCAAAGCCTGGATCAGTATTTATACGTGTTTTGCAGTAAAAGCGGTGCACCTGGAACTTGTCTCAGACCTCACTAAAGACGCTTTCATGGCTAGTCTAAACCGGTTTATTGCTCGTCGGGGTAAACCGACAAATATTTATTGCGATAACGCTACTTATTATACGGGTACTTGTAACGAATTGTACAAAGTACTAAAGTCGTCGAATATAACTTCAGATCTTGCTCAGTCCGGCATAAATTTCGTTTTCTCCCCTCCTTATTCACCACATTTTGGTGGCTTATGGGAAGCTACAGTAAAATCTGTCAAGCATCATCTACGACGTATTCTTAATTTAACGCATTTAACGTTCGAGGAAATGACGACATGCTTATACGAAATTGAAGCAGTGTTAAATTCCCGTCCCCTAACTCCTATCTCTAGCGATCCTTCCGATCTGACCTCCCTTACACCTGCTCACTTCCTCATTGGACGACCACTTATGTTTGCTCCTAATTCACAGATACCTGTACCAGAGGAGAAAATAAATGCTCTGCAACGGTTTCAAAGGGTCGAGCAGCTGAAACGTCATTTTTGGAGCAGATTCCAGCTAGAGTACGTTAGTCAACTTCAAAGGAAGACTAAATGGTTTTCATCTTTAGATAAATTGTCAGATGGAGCTCTCGTGATAATAAAAGAGAAAGGAGTTCCCCCTCTTTTGTGGCTACTGGGTCGCATAACCAAGCTTCACCCTGGCAAAGATGGAGTAGCGAGAGTAGCAGAGATTAAAACTCGAAAGGGAGTAATCAAGCGGGCATTCAATAATATATGCCCACTCCCAACATCATTGTAACAGACTGTAACATTAAAACTCTTTAATTGTAGGTACATTGAAGTACTTCAACGCGGGGAGCATGTTTAGAACGCATCCAAAACACCTTACTCGTATGTGACGTCACCTCGCGGCGGTTGGACCATTCAAATTGACAGTCGCTTGAATTCAACGGACAATCTTCACCTTACCATCAAGGAGCGATCACGTATTCGTACCTGTAACTCATTTTGTACCTGTATCCTAAATTCTAAAAATACAATATATTTTATGATCAAAACTTAATAAAAGTATTCATTGAAGACAACCCTAGGATCCCTGCATCAACTCCCATAGGAGCCTAGGGCCGCAACAAAATGCTATTTATTAATAAGCCAATAAGCAGTATCTCAAATTCAATAGCCAAAGCAGATTTAATCCTACCCCTTTAGTAAGAAGGTTGCATTTGCTACAGGGCGTTTGACTGAGATACTGCTATTTCTCTAAGCAGGGCAGAGCTTGCGCGAGCACGCGAAACCATGATTTTTCAGTATATACTAAACCTTAATTACGTAGGTTAGATTATGTTCGGCTTGTGACTACCAAAAAAACACCTTTCACGCGGCGAGAAACGCCTTTCGATGAAACGAAAATTCTTCGTAATGACACGTTTGTTGAAAGATGTTTCGATAAAATAATAGATACACGTCTAAGGAAGCGACCACACCGGAGCTTAACGGTGCGTTAATTACGGTCCGTCAAAATTGACGCCATGTAATTAGTATGACCCATTCTTTTGTTTAAGCAACGTCACCGTATTTTACGCGTCGAAGATGCGTTAAAAGAGAATTGAGGTGAATGTGTTGAAATAAGATCTAAGTTAAGTACCACAAATACGACGAGACGCTTATTACAACACGTCTAAAGACCGATGCTTTTGCAGTGACATCTTAACTGCACTGCGCTTCATTGTATGTGCGCCGGCCCTTGGTGGCAATTGAGCCGGTATTCTTGTTTTGTATAAGGCGCTAACTAAACACTTGACAAATTTGTCTATAACTATTTTTCTAGCTTGTAGTTCGTATTTATTTAAAGTTACTATACTAGAAAGGTTTAGGTACTTAACTAAAAGTAAACAAACGAAACCACGTGGCTCTGTTCAGCAGCCAATAGAAGCAGAATACTGATACGTGCGATACGTCATAGGTCGACAAAACAGTCTTGATTGGCTGTTGAACAGAGCCACGTGGTTTTGTTTGTTTACTTTTAGTTAAGTACCTAAACCGTTCTAGTATAGTCCTTTGCGGCATAATATCTAGTCCTCTATTTATTTAGACGTGTTTAGGTTAGGATCTATAAGCCACTATTGTTCAAAATCGAAATATCACTTCTATACATTTTAGTGTAGTTAGATAGTTTTGAACTTATAAATCTATAGCTATCTTAGTCGCTAAGGGCAGTGTTCTATCGCCGGTGAGATGAGAGAAGCTAGCGTTCGCTTCGCTCGCTCCTTACATGCGCTTAGTCACATATTTCAGAAAATGTATGCATTATGTGAAACTTAGCAACGAATTATGTGCTAAATAAGTACATTTTCGCGACTGCTTTGTTAGTAGTTTCCTACTACTACTTCCAACATTAAAGGATTGTGAACGTGCGATGTTACGATGCTTAAATCGCGTAGCTGTCCAAAATAATTCATACAAATTTAGCTCCGGGCGATAACGTTTCTCACCCCCTAAATCTAATCCGATTTCCACGTTTTTTTTTATATGTTGTAGATATTATGAAAAACTAGGTCTGTACGTTTCCGCTTTTTTTTGTTCTATTCTTTTCAATAAATATTTTCTTTTAAAAGAAAACGTACAGACTTAGTTCTTCATAATATCTACAACATATTCAAAAATAGTAATTTCGGACAACGTTTAAGGGGAGAAAAACGTTACGCTTTATGTATAGATTTTTTTTGCTTGACAGTCCTCTTAAAGTTAATACGTAAATCAGTGCTAATCAATAATCATCTATCAAATTAGATGGGCTCACCTCCACCTCACGCTGAATTGAAGCTCTATCAGAACTACATCTGAATCATGGGCATCATTAACGTACTTTAATCGCCTCGCCGGCTGTGAGACAGTGCCCTTAAACGAGTTTCTTAACTTCTAATATAGTTATGACCGCTAATTCTTAATATTATTTATTATTCTATTTTTTTAGTAAGTTTTCCCATTTCAAAGTTGTTACTTTTATTATTCTCACAGAAATTGGGAACAAATGAAACAATATTTGCCTGGTGCGATTTTTGTAACGATTGTTAAAAGGAAATGAATTTGCATGGAAACAGTCCAGTCTGATTATAAAAAGTAATTTCCAACAAGAGGAAAGTTTAAATGAATTTAACTGTCTCAAGTTATCAGCGCGGTATCGCTAGGCACGGTAATTTTTATTAAACGTTTTGACATAAGGTTAAACCTTTAGTTTTACCAAACGCCTGTGTTCCATAGTCCCTGTGTTGCGCTATACGCGGGCATGCGCAGACTTTAAGGCGGTTCGCGAAGGGATATCGGTATACCGCGTCTCGATACTGCATAGCACATATAAACCACCAACACAATGGAAGCAACCAGTTAACTTTCGGTATGGTTAAAACCGAATATACCGATATTTGTTGGACTTTTTGTCGAATGGTATTTATAGGATTGACATGTTACTTTGACCTTTACACGTGAATAGTTCTTAATGTTCTTATGTACTGTAGCCAGGAAATTAAAACACAGGGTAAGTTGTTTTGCCAATTGAGAGGTTACTTTAAATTTTGAACGTGTTTATTTTGATAAATATATAATATGCCAACTAAATTAATATACTCCTAGCTAATATGCGTGGTAATAAGGTAGGCAAACAAACTTAGACTTAGAGAAATGAGCCACTGCAAAATATCTTATGCATTTAGACGTATGAAACAGGTATAATATTGTACCATGTAAAGAATTAAGAAGCTGTACTATCTGTGGTACGATAGTAATCGTACTATTGTAAGCAGCGCCATCTGTTTGATATACGAGAAACTAGCTCGTCTAACTTGTCAAAAGCCGTTACCTACATCGCGTATCAAAAAAACAATAGCGTAGAATAATAAATGTATTAAACCAATAAAGTTATATTTTTTGAGGTTAAAGGTAATGTAAGTAATCCTTAAATCATATCACATTAACATCATTGGCAAAAAGTATATAATAGTAAACATCTGTTTCATAAAATACAAACGTTCTAATTAAGTTACTATCTAGTCCAATTGTCTGAGAACAAATAAATAATAGTCTAGTCTCAAATATGTTAACTGTACCTACTTACTTAAGACGTTATGCTATGAATCGGTGTCTAGTAAAAATGTTTCTCGAATCGTTGCAAACTTTAACATTAATCGTTTTGACTGTTGAAATATTTTATCTTAATTACTGACTATTCAGATTTCTTATCTAGATTACTCTGGTCTCCTGAGCGTCGATTAATCTATCGCATTTTACGGACATACGAGACAAGGAGAATGAAAATCTGCAACTAATTTTAACTGACTATACTATTATCTAACGATCGAAAATAATAAATCAAGTTTAGACAGACGGTAGGAGTTATACTTAGTTGATAATTAGTTCATATTTAAAAACAATAAAAAAATGGCTCTTCGTTCTAAAACAGAGTTAATAAAATAATTTCTCTTACTTTTATCTTGTATACTTATTAAGTATTATGTGGCTTAACACACACTGACATTGCACATACTATATAAAAAAAATGCTATGCACCAACAATATGTTCAAACAGTACCTGCCTTAGGATGTTAGACATATCATACGAGTATCTGGTTTGTTTAATATTCTCTAATATATTTAGTAATTAACTGTTGATCATTCCATACTTAAATGAATATCTAGATATAGAATTATCTACGTCAAATTATTTTAATAATTAAAATCACTTAGGCCATGCAGAAAATATATGAGAAAGGCCCATTTGACAAGAAATTATCCTTAACTTTATTATAATTAACATTTGAAGACGGAAGTTACAAGTAAGAAAGTTCCATGTAATTAATAATACCATTAATAAGACAGCCTGTGTTTTGTTTTTCGTAACTTGATGCGGCCAAACCAAAAGCAACACTGGGCTGGGATTCTACACGGTAATAACGATATCGTCTTTGACATGTTTCCGTATTGTCGGCGTTTTGATAACAGGGCCTCTATTCAGGTGCGTTAAAACGATATCGTGTTTGACACGTTTAAGAAACGTTTATGTCAGTCGCCATTATTTTAAATGACATAAGAGTTATCAAAACGTTGACAATTCGGAAACAGTTCAAAAACGATATCGTTATTACCTTGTAGAATTCCAGCCCTGTTATGTCATTTACAATAATGGCGATTGTGACAAACGATTCTAAAACACGTCAAACGCATTATTGTTATAACGCAGTAGAATAGAAGCCCTGTACTCATTAAACCTAGTTTTGAAAAACACCATTTCAACTTCATAATACAGTGTGGAAATTAAACTCGGGCCCTGGAGGGAAACTACTTTAAATCCTTAAGCTAGCTCATTTTACTTAAAGGAGACATTCCTTTATTTTTGAAAAGAAACAAATCTGCATTGAAAGATTTTTTAAACTCGCTTGCTTCGCCCGGGACTTGAACCAACTAAAATTTAAAAAAATAAACACTTTATTTTATTATACTAATCGGTAGTATTAATATTCAGGATAAAGTTTCTCTAACAAACATTTGGTCTTAAAAATAAAAATAATCCTTAAATCTAACATCAACTTTATTTTACTATCAATTTTGTAACACTTAAATTATTTAACTGATAAATTGTTCGAAATGAGCCCCGTCGTTCCGGCTACACAACATTAGTCGCCGTTGAAATTCTTATAGCCTTCAGCAAAGTGTTGTGGTGTATGCCCCTAATAACATTTTCTACCGCAATCCTTAGCTCTTGAACGGTTTCATAGCAAGTTAGCAAGCGTGTACTTCATACGAAGTCTTTGAGTGTTGGAGAGATAACAGAACTGTTACGTGTCTTTTACTTGTTAAAAGTGAACAGTAACCAAATATTTTTTAGAGAAACTTTATCCTGAATAAAATACTACCGATTAGTATAATAAAATAAAGTGTTTATTTTTTTAAATTTTAGTTGGTTCGAGTCCCGGGCGCAGCAAGCGAGTTTAAAAAAATCTTTTAATGCAGATTTGTTTCTTTTCAAAAATAAAGGAATGTCTCCTTTAAGTAAAATGAGCTAGCTTAAGGATTTAAAGTAGTTTTCCTCCAGGGCCTGAGTTTAATTTCCACACTGTATATATAATTATATTAGAACATACTTACTGCTAATGCGATTGGTGTACTCCATTTTCACACCGGTAATGTAACACACGAAATTATTGTTTCATCACACTTTGAATCTTATGTAAGGTGCCATGGTAGTTATAAATTATATTTTAGGTAAAATAAGAGTTATTTACACGAAAACTTGTAGACTACATAAACATTTCTTATTAAGCTAGATTTGCCAGTTACTTCTGTAACCATGTTTACCAATTATGTTAAATTGATCTTTTCGCAATAAGCATATTCGTCATAGGTATTCCAAATTGGTCATCTTCCAAACTCGACAATTTCCCAACTGGTCATATTCCTAACTCGTCATTGTTCACTCAAATTAAATCGCAAACACGTGCTTACAGGAATAATAAGTGTTACTTAAATTGTACGTAGTAGGTATACTTTGTACTACGGCTATTAGACAATAATTTACTGAAGGCGGAGTCCAAACGAATTGGCAAATAATGGAATAATCATAGCATTTACCACAGAGGATTTCTGTTATAAATTTGTGCAGGCTGTTCATGGTATGACGAGTTTGGAAGATGACGAATCTGGAATATTACGAGATAGGAATATGACCAGTAAGGAAATTATCGAGTTTGGAAGATGACCAATTTGGAATATGACGAATCAGGAACAAATCCAATAAACGTTTGTATTAAAAGTATTGCGTAATGTTCCAAAGACACCAACCACTGCAAACGAAACATATTATGCATTTTCATAATGAAATCCTCATATAAAAGTGTGTTTTTAATATTAAGTAAGTAATAATTATTACTAAGAATGCATGTGTGCATACTTGATATACCCATTATAATATTTTAAACTGAAATGTAAGTATGTTAAAGTAAATGGGTCATACACAGATTTAGGTTATCGTCTTTCCTGTGGACGCACCAGAAGTTAACGTTTTTTAAGCCTCATTTTTTGGCTACGCCCACTCCCGCATAAACGGCGTCAGAACTGCTTTAGAACTATCATATAAAAACATAAATTACACAAGCTTTTAACTATTGCCCACAGGAAAGACAACTTTTGTTTTTAAGAGTGTGTATGACGTCAAAATATGTGAACTCATATTTGAATTGAACTACTTCTATTTTACAGTGGTTACATACATTTTAGTTTAGAACATGTGCCGTATGTTTAATGCTGATATTGCACTAGAGAGCCATACAATAAAAATACTTAAACCGTACGATAACAGCTCAATCAGTTTCTATTCAATATTATTTGTAGGTATCTAGTAGTGGTAGAAAAACTTGATTGTATGGGGCCTCTTACGATGCGTCCAGTGGCGCCCTAATTATTCCCACTGTGTTTTGTAGTAAACTAAAGCATTATCTTATGCCGGCTGTACACACTCGTCGAGAGCTTCTCGCCGAGAGTCTCGGCGGAAAAGCTCTTGCCGGCTGTACACACTCGTCGAGAGCTTCTCGCCGAGAGTCTCGGCGGAAAAGCTCTCGACGAGACCACACCATGTACACACTCGTTGCGTCATTTGAACAGCGGATATCGGCCACGATGGATTTAGAAACTGCTGCTGCTGTTTGTCTTTGTGCTGTTAGCTACTTCAACTATTTACGAATATATCATAAAAAAAAATTTACTAAACCATGGCGAAAACGAAGGTGGTGGATGATTAAGGTGGTGGTGACGTCGTCACTCAAACACAGTAAGCGGGCTACTAAATGAATGAGTATGTACATGCTTGATCTCGTTTCCCTCGCGAGAGCGAACGAGACCCTTTGACTCGGCCGCAAAAAACCGACACGCGACCGAGGCGTACCGAGGCGAGACCCGAGCGTTCGAGACAAGGCGAGAGCATCATGCACACACTCGTTCTCGGGCCGTCTCGGGGTGTCTCGACGAGTGTGTACAGCCGGCATTAAAATCTAAGAACGCTGTACTGTTCTTCAAAGAATACGCAATATATAGCATACAAGACACAGTTTAATCACCTTTAACCTACGTGTAGTCAACTTAACGGAAAAAGGTGGCCACTTTTTTCCGTTAAATTGCTCACTCACAGTTCAATTTATTGTTGTTAAGTTATCTTATATTCTCTAACAGCAGCAGCAGTAATAAGGGCGCTACTGGACGCTCGGTGCTCTCTTAATTTTTAGTTTAATTTTATCTTTATTGTTTTGTTTTTATAGCAGCTATACTTGCACAATCTGTTGAAAAAGTGAATGGAGTTCTATTGTCGATAGACGTTATGCAAACTGCTCCATTTCTTGACAGAATTATTATAGATAACGATGACGACAGTTAAATAATGTATTCAATTGATTTGATTGATGGACTCCCGAAATAGATCTTGAAGCGCTTTAGTGAGTTTAGTGTTAGCCTAAAGCTGCGTAAGGATAGTGCGTACCCTGCTACGCGTAGTGGGTTACGCGTACATTGGAACGAGCGCGTCCTCTTTGACGCGCGACCTAGAGCGACCGCCGGCGGCTCGCGCGGCACGCGTGCTCCAAAAGTATACGCGTAGCTGCAGGTACGGATAGAGCGTTCCAGGACACGCGTAACTGACTACGCGTAGCAAGGAACGCGCTATCCGTACGCAGCTGTAGGTACGCAGCTTAAGAAACAATGCAATATGTATTCATTCTGGACAGTACTTGATCCAACTCTCATACAAAGATGGTCATTCTCCTTTGAACGTGACATTCCTCGGGTATATTTAGGGTCAACGTCTAAGTTACAGAAGTCCCCTAGTAAGTTTACTTATAACGAAATTTCGTTTATTTTTCAGTTTTGAAAGAAACTCGCACATATTCGTATTTGGTCACAACCTAATTAGATACGTTTGACCTTAGAGATATTCAACCAGCTATCTTTCATCCACACGACCCAATTTGATTGCCAATCTGGGTGATGGCACCAGTTTTGGACACTTAGCGGACCAATAATTATTTTTTGGAAAACAAATAGATAACCGTATTAAATCTTCTGTAATTTAAGAATCAAGGACAAGTGTCTAGCGCCTGCGCGAAATTGTATTTAAATCATAATTTTCTTTAAATACTTGCTCGAAATCTGTTTATCTATACTAATATTATAAAGGGGTAGTTTGTGAGGTTGTAGGGGATAGGTAATCACTGGATCTACTAAACCGATTTTGAAAATTCTTTTACCAATAGAAAGTCACTTTGTTTGTGAGAGTCTTAAGCTGTTTTTAATCGGCTTCAAAAAAGGAGAAAGGAGAGGCTTTTTTCATGTATGTTCCCCGATTGGGTACACATAAGACCGCTGTACTTATTAAAAAAAAAACGTTTGGGTATACTTTCTAGTTTGTCCCATTTGTAGCACGTCAAGATCTGATGATGGGATCTTGAAGAAATGGAAGGAATTCCTCAAATATTTTAGGAATAAATATACGTGGACGACATAACAGTATTATTATGATCACTAACATAAATGTTTTAAAAAACTAAACACCGTCTTCAAAAGGCAAGAAATAAGTTTTTTTTTAAATGATAGGTCAGTCCAACTGAATTCGGCTTTTAGTTAAAAATATAGTGGGACGCCTACTTCAGTTTTACATATCATTTTAAAAGAAGTTATTTCTTGCTTTTTGCTACGGTATATAGCTTTTTTTAAAGTATTTTATTAAATTAAAGTTTATGAGACTTTTTTGTGGTCTTTTTGATTTTACAGGCAATCAGTATCATTTTTAAATAAAGTTTCACAGCGAGCAGGAATTTGTTGCTAGTAAGTAGGTATTCTTATAAAATGCAACCAAATTTGACTTTTTAAAGCATATTATTTACTGAAACTGATTGAGCTTAGTATAATTATATGATATATATTACTCTATCTAGAACAATTTCAACCTAAATGTTGTCTGTATATCTAGTCATTATACGTATTGTGATCAGTGTTGAATAAATCATGTTTTCGGAAAATCATGTTTGTTTTATTTATATCAAATCACTAATATGATATTAACTACTTTAAATACTTATAATTGCTGACTCGATGCGACAAAATTCTATAGTGACTTAAAACCCTCTCATAATGAGATGGCGTATTAAAAGGAAAAGCTGAATATTTCAATACAAAATGCGATAACGTATTTCTTCCCTTAAAACTAGAGTTTTTTTAGATTTTTCGACTTCTAGATATTATAAAAAACTAGGACTACATTTTCAATACTCAATTCTTTATTGATTTTCCACAATGTGTATGCAAGTGTTAACTTAGGGCTTAAAGATCAATCATGGACCCTCTAGGGCACAGCAATTTAATATGCGAGTCCATGGATATCACACGCGAGGACAATCGTTGCTTTAGGTCATACAAATCAAAAACAAATACAATTAAATTTAAAACTTTAATTAAATAGCGTTCTGAATTTAAATGCAACAAAGATTCATTTTGATTTGTGGCGCTTTTGTATTAAAGCAACGAATTGTTCGGTAAAAGAGATTTTTGTCTTGTGGACTAAACAGAAGCACAGGGGTAAACTCCACGCGCTTCCGTCAAGACGAGAGCTAGAAAGCTTGTAATTTCGCAACGTTATTTTCGTGTGGGTACAAGTTTTTGAAAAGTAAAAAGCAGATAAGTTGTTTTTAAAAACTAGTACCTACACGAAAATAACGAAATTACATGCTTTCTAACTTTCGCAATGACTCTTAAACTCCCTAAGGTGACGACACGTTCTTTCCGTGAACCCTTCAATTGCAATAAATACTTACGCATGAATAAGCGCGAGTACTTATGTGCTCGAGTCAATTACCTACCATTTAAAAATAACAGTATAAGTCCGTGGGTTTATTTATTTACGTCAGACGCTTTGAATCGTATCAGTGGCAGGATGTGTGTTATATCCAGAGATCGGACAAATGGGCGTCATTACTCGCAATAATATGGACATGACTCCAATTTTAATTAAACAAATTAAATTACTTTAATTTATTTTTTATCTGAACTTTAATCTTTAACCTTTGCAGGATAGTAATAAATGAATAATACAAAGACGTCAGGAGTGGCCATTGATATTATATTAATTTAAGTTAATTTAAGCTCCATTAACATCCGTGGATTGCGAAAGGAGCTTTCACCTCATAAGTTTATTTTAGCCGTGAAAAGGAATAAAATAACCACGGAGAAATAAAAAAAATACTGTTTATTTGCTTTAATAAAACTACACAATAACAAGTTATTGTATCATCTATTAATTAATTAATAACTGCCTTGCAATGGATCAAAATTATTTATAGGGTAAGTACCTAATCAATTAATGTACTTTAATTTGTTTCATTAAAATCTATGAAGTCATGTCCACATTATTGCGAGTAATGACATCCATTTGTCCGATCTCTGGTTATATCTACTGGTAAAAAATAACTCGCCAAACTCATTGCGGTAATATTGTATTAGTTAGACCAACTCGATACAAAATGTATACCTACCTACTATGTATACAATATACATACTTACATTTTAGTGGTGGTAGGATCCTGTGCAGGGATTCCGACTACGGACTACGGCTACCATCTTATCCATTAACCAGCTGCCAAGCAGCAGTGTTCGCATTGTTGTGTTCCGATGTGGGGATAAGACAACCAGTGAAATTACAAGCATAGAGGCATCCATCTTAGCCCTCAGGGTTGGCAACGCATTTGAGGTCTTAGGATTGTAGTCTTAAGATAGTCTTGAGAATTCATATGTCTATGGGTCTCAGATTCTACTTACCATCAGGTGGCCTGATTGCTCGTGTGCCTTCTCCTTATCATAAAAAAACATACTCGTACATGTATATCAGTTTGATTAATCAATCCCACACAAATTGAATTCTTATTAAGTAATAAATGTTACTTACTAAGTACACATTACGAAAATACCTAGGAAATTACTTAGATTTTCTTTGGATAATTATGTTCCATATTATACGTTTTTACTTAAATATTAAGGGATAAGAAAGCCCTTTACTTACGGGTCCAGAATATAGTTTCAACTTTTCAATCTGTTCATCAGTTAGTTTAAGAGTCATTAAGGTTTTAACGAGACTAAGAACTCGAAATTGTAAGTAAGAGTCGATGTCCAATCCTCAATAATGTGGCACTGTATTAAATTACACAATAAGTAGTTCAAAATGTAAACGCATTTAAAATAAATCTATACTTTGAGCCTTTAAAGTATTTCCTGTTATTCCTTACCGGTTTGTACTTAACTTTCACTCGCTTTCATGCGATTTTAAACGAGTCCAACCAAGCTCGAGATACTTTTTAAGAAGAGGTCTTGTGCAAGACAACGTTGACATAGGTACATATCCATACCTACTTCGGGTAATTCCCATCTTCTTCCAACCTATCCAACCCACTACCCAGGTATATGGAAATAACCCCCTACTAATATTATAAACGCGAGAGGAACTCTTTTCTGTCTACCTGTCTGTCGGTCCGTCCGTTTAGCTCAAATACTCTTACTAATAGAAAGCTGTTATTTGGCATGGTGTCATATTATTTGGCATATTAGTCAAGCCGACAGAATAGTAATTTTTTCATTTTACCTTGTTAAAAAAAACTTGGGTACAACTCCCTCCCGTTTTTTTTTCTCATCTACCCTGGAGTGTGGGGTATTGTTGAAAAGGTCTTTCAAAAATATTGTGTGTTTGTAAAACGATTTTTCGATTAATTATGAAATATTAAGTCCATGTCTTCCCGTGCATGTCGTAAGAGGCGCCTAAGGGAATAAGGGCTTGTAGCCTTGTAGTAGGTACTGTTAGGCGATGGGCTTGCAACCTAATTCACTAATACACTAGTAAACTTCTTGGCCTGATTGTGCAAAATGTGGTTACAGAATTATATACAAGTCTTTTTAGATTTGTTGGTATCTCTGTAGCTCTGCCCACCCCACTCTGGGAATGAAGGCGCGATGTAATGTATGTATGTATGTATTAAAAGTGATAATTTTTGTTAAAGTAAAGAGTCTCCCTCCACTACCGCCAAAACAACAATACTAAAAATCTGAAAAATATCGTGTAATTAACGTATAATTTAAAAGGAAAACTATTACGACTAAGTAGACATCATTGGTTCTTGAGTTACAGACGCAAATGATACTCGTAAATACTTATACTTACTAAAAATCATATTATATTTAGTAAATTGGCACCAAATAACTTCAATAGAAAATTTGTTCTTGTTGTTTTTTGTTTGTAGTGATTGCTTCACGGCTTCGGAACCTAACACTGAGCATGGTCCGACATGCTCTTGCCCGGTTTTATTCTAGGAAAGACTGTTCCCGTATAATAAACGGTTTGTAGAAGTCGTGGGTACTTCTATCAATAAACTAGGTAAGTAGGTGAACAACCTAAACGAAAAAACATGTATGTAGGTGAATTATGAACTCTTCATTATTTCATTTTATTACGAAAGGTAAACTATGTAACTCTTGAGCTTGGAAAATAAAGGAAATAGGAATCTGAATCTAAATAATACAATCAATTTTGAGAATTACACATGTATTATCTAATAACAAGTTACTTTTATACGTGAGTATAATTTGTTATACATGTTAAATATTTGTATCTACTCCAAAACTGCGTTTTAATTATTGCCAAAGCACTACTTACAATTACAAGACTTATTTATAATAATGCCTCGATTCATTTAACAATGGTTTAACAAAAACATGAACTAATTATTATAATTGAATACAATTAAAATAACAAAAGTAAGGTCCTACCTACTTGTAAAAATATTATTTATATATGTAAGTAATTTATTGTACAAAATGCAAAACGAAATACAATTTTCACAAAATAGGGATGTACAAAGGCAAAGTTATTCCTTTAAGGGATCTCTTTCAGCTAAATTTAGTATCATCACGTCATCATCCACTCGTTCTTAAGCTTAATTCAAATTATCTATAAGTATGTACTAATATTATAATGAAATGAATTTCGTTTGTTTGCATGTAAGAGGTAAACTCTGGAACTTACGAACCGATTTTAAAAATTGATTCCCTAATAGTAAGCTACTTTATTATAACCGAAGCTAAGCGAAAATGGGTCGCTCGCTAGTTATGTATAAAACTTCTCTAAACGAATGCTTTAATGATCCAAATACTTCCTTCTTGTGTTGGGAGAAACCTTGTGAGACAGCTCAGGACCTTTCCAGATAGAGACCTTTATTTCGACTCACATCCCATTATGAGATAATACAATACAAAAACACTTGATCATAGGCATACAACAGGCGGTCTTACCGCTAAATAGCGATCTCTTCCAGATAACCTCATAGGTAATGAAGACGTATAAAACTATCCCAAAATATGTAAAAAATGGTACCTACCTACTGTTTGACATATAGGTAACCTCAAATTTTCAGCACCCGAGTTTTTATTTAACAGTTTAGTTAAATTAATAATTTAACAGTTAAACAGAAACAGAACATCAAAGTAATGATAATGTAAATCATTAAAAATGCCTTCCAAGATGTCTAGTAAGTACACTAAGTACCCACGTGATTACGGAGTAGATAATAATTGTAAATTGGTTTATCTTTTGCCATTATGTGTGCATATTGACACAGACTTAAGTGAAGGACCTGGGCCTCTATTCAACTGCGTTATAACGATATCGTTTTTGACCTGTTTCCGTATTGTCAACGTTTTGATAACTCTTATGTCATTTACAATAATGGCGACTGTGACATAAACGATACTTAAACGTGTCAAACACGATATCGTTTTAACGCACCTGAATAGAGGCCCTGTTGTATGTAGTTGTGTACAATAATAATATGGAACTTACGTCAAATTTCAAATATAGAATGTCAAACGGTCTAACAATGTGTTACAACTACAAACAACAGGCCCTTAACTTAAGTTTTTCACCTAACGTACCTACTAAAGTCAACATCAATATGGCTCTCGGGCCTTTAACGTTAACGATTATCGAAAACTGACAAACCATATGGAATTGACATAAGCGCTTGACGCGACCGTCCAGTGGCTTACGTCAATCCTTTACATTTTCGATAACGATCACGTTCTTCGAATGCGTCTTGTCTATTAATTTCTAGGATCTATGCTAAATTGCCGATATAAAAGTAAAAAATATGTATTGTAATAGTAAATACAAAATGTGAGCGACCATTTCTTTGTGTAGGTACATAAAAGAGCACTTTTAAGTTTACATAAAACATCTTTAAATAATAATACGTATCAAATTCTGTGTATTTAGTTAAGTTCATATTTATTATGTTGATTTCTGCCTTAAAGTAAGTCACCAATCAATCAATCAATCAATCATCGATCATCAAGGTCAGTAAATCAACTCAAACTTATTGTAATTTGCGTTTTACTTTCTTGAATTCCCAGTAATAAATATAATTTATTCGTGATTCATAGATATATAATCAACTATTGAGAACACTTATCTACTTAATTGAGTGATTAAAATCATTCACGGAATTGTTTACGGATTTTATATACCCACTGCACAAAAAGGTGGCCAAGTGCGAGTTGGACTCGCATCTCGCACACCAAGGGTTCCGTACAACCTTATATAATCGAGTAAAAACGCCATAAAAACACGTGTCTTGTAGACCCCACGTTCGTTTTTGAATTTATTTTACTTTTATTTGTACACACTGCTAAAATTTCTCACGGACATTGAGATTAAAAAGGCCTATTTTTCAATAAATGTAAGTAATATAATGAACTACAAATAAACAGATTTTATATATCAGCCATATATATGTTTTTAACATTATGAATTCTCGAAATACCTTGAAAAATAAATGATAGTAAATAACCCAAAATAACAGGTAAATATACTAGAAATTCATAACACTGTATCTTAAAAACATTTACAAAGAAACTAACTACACTTGATCTATATATAAATATAACATGTTAAGCAGATAAGAGGCTTGCTTCTATAAAACTTGCATTTCATATTGTAAGACATCTGAATGCCTGAGATTTTAAATTTTATAAAAGATCATGTGCTTCTCTTTAGTCCAAAAGAGAAAATATGTGTGTGTGTGTGCGTGTGATATCCGTGGACTTATTTCTCTAATAAGTCCATAAATTACAAAAAAAACTTGTCATTGGCAAAATACACCGGAGGAGTAAGTCATTAATTAAAATCATAATTAGATTAGAAGATCATGTTAATATTTTTAGGTACAGGTATATGGATAAATGCAAGTTAATACATTCACACCGGTAACTTTTAATACTTGGGTAACATTAAACAGCCTTAAAAATAAATTTCACAAAATGTATTGTCTCAATATTTTTCCATTATTAATGCAATATTAGTTTGATAATCTCATTCCCCAATTGAGTATTTCGTCATTAAAAGCCAAGACAAGACTCTAATTGGCCCTATTTCAATACAAATATATATGGAAATAGGGCCAAATAGAATCTTGTCAGGCTTTACATAATAAAATTAAATGTTGCCAGAGTATTCCAAATTACCAGTGTGGTTGTATGTGTATACCTAATTATAGTTAATCTTAAATCTATTTTGGCACTTTATAGTTTACAATGTATGTAAACATTGTAAACTAGTCTAAGAATATACTGACAAGCACAACATACTATTGAGTTAATATTTTTATGCATGTCTTGTAAGTTTGGTTACATTTTAGTCATACGCCTACAAGCTCTCAAATAGTCTTGAATTATTCAGACATTTTACAGGTTTCAATTAATAACTAGATTAATTTGTAAGAGTATATTTGAGCATGTCCCAAGGTTAATTTTAAATGCAGATCTGACAGGCGTCTTGTCACAAATCTTATAATTATGTGAAATTAATTAATGTATAACAGTAAACATAATTAATTCAATCAAATAAGTAAATCAAACTCATGGTAATAATGGTATATATATGATGAAAAAAAACAGTAAGGTTGCAAAGTTGTATAGCAATGCTTTTTATTAGATGATGTACACATTATTATCAGAATATGTAAGCCATATTTCTTTTTATCAACAACCATAAATTAATATATTACTTTTTAAAGTCAAGTCAAATAACATCACCATCATCATCGTTATCAATGTATGCATCTGATTCAATCTCATATAGCTTGGCTTTTTATTTTTAGATATTAAGTACCTCTTTCAAAATTGATATTATTGTAGCAACCTCTGACCAAATTAACATTGTTAAAAAAATAATTAGAGGTCATTTCTGTATGTCGTTATTGAATTCAAGGGCGAAATGTAATTTTTAATTAAAACACATTTAGCCCAGGCCTCTATTTGATGAAACCATACTGCCTTTGACATAATTATTGTATGTATGTATGTAAACACTTTATCTTACAAAACACAGAAATTCAAATACAATTTTTTTAACACAATACAAAATTAAATATACAAAGATGACCTTATCCCTTTATGGGGTGATGTTATCGTATTTTCAATGTTACAATAGCTCTTATTTACTTCACACTGAAAAACAATACTACAACACGTCAAAGGCAATGTGGTTTTACCAAATAGAATAGGGACTCTGTACTTACTAGTGATAATGCTTTATGACCTGATAAAATAGTATTGTATTACAATTACTGATAGTATACGTATTAGCTTTGTAGAGGGGCGGAGTTAACCATGAAAATATATCATATTTTGGGAAGAAATTAAGGTTTTTTTTTCATGTTTAAAGTTGTAAACAACAACAAGTGTATAATTATTTCCTATAAAAATAGAGTTAAAATTTAATATGCATACATACATAACATACATAACATCACGCCTTCATTCCCAGAGTGGGGTAGGCAGAGCTACAGAAATACCATCAACTTTAAACTCGTTGATAATTCTGTAACCACATTTTGCACAGTCAGGCTAAGCTGTTTACCAGTGTATTAGTAACAGGTTGCAAGCCCATCACCTAACAGTACTACAAGCCTTTAATACAAAAGTAGTTGTAAAAAATACATTTTTAAATCAATTAAAATTAAACCCTCATTAAGAATTAATTTACATTTGAACAATTATTAAATTATAATCTGCAAGTCCTGTCTCCACTTGATGGGTGAGGCATAAGTTGCAAAAAGGCATTTTAAATTGTGCATAAATTGAACACATTGACATTTGTCATATAAGTACATTGGGTTGAGATAAATCAGTGGTAATTATTAAAATACAATAAAAAGCAAATGACTTATAAAAAAAAAAAAAACATTAGATTTAAATGAATTGTGTTTTTCATTTCTGCCAAAAATGTTAAGGGCAAACACACATGCAATGTTTGTCTAGCACAGCTATATTCATATTCATTTATTTGCATAACCATGGTATTACAAGGTAGTCTTAAAAAAAAAAAGTACATACATGGACCCTACTAGGGCATCGCAAATTGGGTATAGTATGGTATTGGTATGGGTTTGATTGCCTACCCCAGCAGGAAATTCCCGGAAATTGCAACTTGCAGGGTGTTTAGATTTCATTCATTCATTTTTAAATAGGTACTGTTATGCAATCAAAATTGTTTTATCTGTGGATAAGTAAATAAACCAAAATAACAACACTTTCTCACATATAAAGTATACTATTTTTAAAACTAGTCTTATGTACAACAAATTTATTTTGCATTAAATGCATGTCTTATGTACAACAACATACAATAGATGTATAAAAACTTGACACGGAAGAGAATAATATAGTACTAAAATAGTTAGATCTTTCTCCTTATCAAAATATTAATAAGCTTTATAAATCACATTTTGTGTTGTTTTAAAATTTCACACTGGCCTGTACCTATAGAAGGCTCAATCTAAGGTGATCCATGTGGCAGCTCTATTTCATAGCTTCATACATTAATGTTACTTAAAAAAATGTGTGATAATTTTAAGTGTCCATGTATTACAAAATAAAAAAAATAAAAGGTAATTTCACATGCCATCAGGCAGCCCTTTACATGTGATAAAAAAGTGCCAATAGTTTGACTAGGTTGCAATTACAACTGAACTAAAACAGGCACTAAATAAGTCTGATTATGTTAAATGAGCTATCACAGCATCATCCTACATTGACCCAGATATAGTATTACTGGAATTTTCATAAAAACATAACACCAAAAATATTTGTATGCGAGTAAATTATAAAACTGTTACAAGCAGTCACAGTCACAATCGCAGTCGGCGTCACCGCCACCGCTATCACCGCAGCACCCGCCATCACCACCGCTATCACCGCAGCACCCGCCATCGCCACCCACCACGGCGTCCCCTGAAGAGTCGTCACAGCACCCGTCACAGCAGCCATCTTGGTCGCACTCACAACAGCTACCCAAACAACTAGCACAGCCTTCACAGCACCCATCCGTGCATTTTGCGACACCCTCACAAAAGTGACCGAGGCAATGACAGTAACATCTCCAAAACGCATACCAACAAAAAATATCGCCACCTGGGTCACCTACATAAGAGTCGGCACACACGAAGCAACAGTAATCGTCTCTTCTCTGTCTCCTGCGTTCTTCTTCTTCAGATTGCATTGCATCTGCTCTAGTCAACTCTGGGTTGATCTTTTCATCACCATTTACTGGTTGCTCCGTCATACATGGTGCACTCGGTGGCACGAAAGAATACGTATTCACGTGTATGTCCTTTTCCCCGTCTTCGACAGGTCCATTCAAAGGAATGTGCTTTACGTTATTTAATGGTTGAGTTACTACGACATTTTCTGGTGGTGCGCTTGGTAGGACATTATTCGCCCCAGATACTGGCTGGGATGTAACGACATTTGTATCGGGCATTTTGTAATATTTAAAAACAAAGTAAACAATTGACAAATAATCCTACGGCCCCACTAGTACCGCTACAATTAACAATGACGGCTACACGCGTACTAAATAAAACAAAACATAACAAGTAAAAGTAGTCTAGACTTCTGACAGTTCTGACTGACTTGACCTGACCGGTGTCGCCAGGTCCAATCTGAAACTTTTAGTACACATAAAAGTCAATAAATCTGAAGATTTATAAAAAAAAACAGCATTCATTATTTTACCTGAATATTATATTATCATATTTTTTCAGTAATCCCGGCTTTCAATCAACTAGCTTTAAATCATTTCTTCTCCTAATTTTTGTGTATTTTTAACATTATTAAATAATTAGAAAGAAATATATTTAGAACTTCACTACACTACCTACTTCAGTAACAAAACTAAAAGAAAGTTTTCGCAATAGCTAGTAGCTCAGAAGTAAGTAGAACCTAAAAACTTTGAACTTTTAAAGAGTTATGTTTCGACTTTAATTTTAACTCCAACTCAAACTCAATCGAAAAACATAACAAGTAAATTCTTGCACGATTCCATAGATAAGAGTGTGATTCGCACGTATTTCATTTTACGCATCCGCACTAAATACTTAGATAGAGAATCCCAATGAGTGCTAGATATGGAAAACGATTGCAATTGGATTTTAATTTAATACATAAAATGTCCATAGATGTTTTTACAAAAACTACAAATTCAATTCAGATTTACAAAGTCCAATAGATTATCATTTTTTTTCTGAAAATCAGATCAGTAAACATATCGCATATTCAGTAGATCTCCTGATAAATCAGGAGACCTGGCAACACTGGCCAGAGAGAAGACAGTTGCATAGTAATAATAATATGATAATAATAATTATGTTGTGACTTATGGCTGTGACCGAGAAGGAATGAATGAATGACGTCAATGAGGTTGTTGCGTTTGACAGTTTGGCATACTTCGGGTCTTTGTAATTTAAGAAAGTATCCTTTTTTTGTAGATTATTGCAAAGTATTTACCTACTTACTACCAAAATATTATTATATCTGGTAAATAGAATTTACTATTTCCAAGTTGCCAAAACATTAAACATACCTATTTTACTTAAAACAGTACTTAACACTCGTGTAAAGTCATCGTTAATTAAAGAACTTGACTTCACTTCTTGGTGTCTAATCGGCAGCTGGAGCTGCCATCCCAAGAAAGCGATGTACCTACCCCACCGGCAGTCATGTTTGCCGCCACGGCATGATTCGATTTTCGGTCCTCTTTTAAGTTAATGCATAAATTCCATGAATCCTATATCAATCGTTTCAGTGTGAAATTAGCTACAAACACACACAACTAATAACACTTGAACAGAAAAAATAATATGGTCAGGTAAACTTAAGTCTACTTCCGTCAATCTTAGCGTGAGTGCGCGTGTAAATTTCCTTTCATGTTAATATGCACATATCTTTTTAATGTATGTGGTCTTCTGTATTTTCTTTTATAGAATATAGCGGCCCGCCAGCGGCTTCGCCCCGCTTGTAATTTCTGACTTTCCCGGAAATTATTCGAATTTTTCTCGCCGTAAAAACCATCCTTGGCCTTCAACGAACATTTAAAAAAAAGAATTGTTAAAATAGGTCCAGGCGTTGTTGAGTTATGCGCTTACCAACACATTTTGCGATTCATTTTTATATTATAGATATCATAGAGAAACAGAAAATGAAATTATTGAGTTTTTTTTTTACATCACGCATCATTTTTATTTTTCATGTTGTTACCTGTGTTATTTCATTAATATACTTACCTACATGAATGGTTTATATTATAAATATATTGTAGCCATGATATTTTTCTCAAGTGTAGGTATAGTGGCAAGCAAGTTAGTATATAAATAAACTAGCGACCCGCCAGCGGCTTCGTCCGCTGCATTTTTTTTTTCATGTCACTTAGGAGTATAAAATAGATGTTGGCTGATTCTCAGACCTACCCGATATGCACACAAAATTTCATAAGAATCGGTCGAGCCGTTTCGGAGGAGTATGGGAACGAACATTAAGTATAAATTAGACGTAACTAGGTACATTTAGATACGTAAATTTTCGTGACGAAATGGAAAAGTTAAATGTTCTTAATTTTTGTCCTTAACGATATGTATACTTTTTGAAAACAACGCCCAATAATTATTAGAAGTTAATTAGTTAGTAACACGGGAATTGTGAATTTAAATACTAATGCTAACAATCGTAATCCTTGTCATTAACGAAGTAAACATTTTTGAAAACGGTCCTATTACGCGATATTAAAACTAACAACTCACCCTAGAGGGGTATCCAGCACTACACAAAGATAGTACACAATAAGTACTATAATCATCAGTTCAAAATATCAGAAACGGTCGCCTATATAATAACAGCTGAGCCGACCGAGGGCCGAGGGTTAGAACGATGTGTCGCCGGGCGCTCGAAGCTTGCACGTTGGCCGGCATTTTAAGAGGTCGCTAGGAAAAAATAAAAAATAGTTCAGGTGCTCCCAATACAACACACGATTTTTTTGGTCGTTTTTGCTCGATATTGATAACGGCGTCTACCGCTTGAAATATTTATAGAATATTTAATGACCTATGTAACTATTTATTAACTTTAAAAAATAATAATAAGGCTGGCGGGCCTCTCCCATACAACAGACACCGTTTTTGCCGTTTTTATAGATAACTAGCGACCCGCCAGCGGCTTCGCCCGCTGCATTTTTTTTTCTTTCATGTCACTTATGGGTACGAAAAATAGATGTTGTCCGATTCTCAGACCTACCCGATATCCAATCCAAATTTCACAAGAATCGTTCGAGCCGTTTCGGAGGAGTTCAATAACGTAGGTACACCGTGACACGAGAATTCTATATATTAGAAGATGGTAGGGAACCCTTCATCCGACTCGCACTTGGCTGGTTTTTTTGATAATTTTACCTATTCAACGCTCTCGCTCTCGCTAGCTCCAATAGGCTACTTGCCTCATATTAAATTTGGCTTAATAAATTAATATTTTCTGTAGTATTAGACTTAAGAAACCAATATTTATCGATTTCAGATATTAAAAGTGTAAGATGGCTACGTATTTTTTATTTAAAGTTGATCATTTTTATTTTTTAATTTGAACTCTGAAAACGCTGTCGGACTTGTTGTGACGTCATAGGACTCTAAGCAAACTTCATGTCGGTTCTTATACGAGTGAAATTCGCAATGGTATATTCTGTGCTGTGACATGACATTGACATTTATGACTCATGGACTTTGAGGTTGTGTTATGATCGTAGTCGTTTTAACATTAGTAAAAACCTAATCTGTGTATTATTGTTACTGCTTTCTAGTTTTATTGATAAGAGCAATCATGGATGTTGGATTCGTGAATGCAGATAGCACAAACTTACCAAGAATCGACACATTGATGGTCGGTAATTTTTTTGCCTTGAATCCAGATTTCTGCTCTGCCGAGCTTATTATTATTGAAGATAAAAGTTTTTGTAGAAACTGAATAACTTATTAAGTAAATACTAACATCAAAGTGATCTTCGCAAAAAAACAAAAATTGTTTCAGTCGATAAAGTCAGGATCCTTTTTAGCAAGTTTTAGCCATGTATTTCGCATATTTATTTCACTGGGCATTCTAATCCATAATTTCCCTGGGGTCGTAATTGATGCGTTCTTGCATTCTCGGAATATACAATAACGTTAATTACTATATTTTCCATGTAAACTGGTGGAAGTCATGGTTTTTATTAATAAAAGTATCGAGGTTTCGAAAATGATAAATTGTTTATCTATATGTCAAATGCTCTCGTCAAATGTCAAATGTTTGTTTTCGGCCCGTATGACGTCACAGCACAGATAATCTATAGACTAATATGGCTATAAGCGTTTTCGCCTGTTAACGAAAACTAAACCTTTAAAATAAAGTTTTGCGGTTTTGTAGGTCCTAAAAAAATATGGGAATATTTTTTTTCATCTAATCGGACAATAATTAATAACTTGAGACCTACTTTAAAACAGAGTCAACTAGCCTATTATAACCGTGTTGACAGTAGAGATGTTCTTCGCCTTTGAATGGTACAGACCGTAAACACTACGATAATGTATTTTTAAGTACGTGACCATACACATTTTCTTTTCACATAATATCGTGAAACTGGCCATTGATACGATAGGAGTTATCCCTGAGTTCAAACTGGTACGTTAGAGGGCGGTTTTAAAAAAAATGTGCAATTAAGGACAAAAATTAAGAAACTAACATTTCCATTTCGTCACAATAAGTGGAAGGTTAAATTTTCTTAATTTTAGTCCTGAACAATGTACACTTTTTTCGAAAGACGCACTAGAACTCGTAGATTCTTGTACACGGTAAAGTGCCAGAATACGCACCGTTTTAAAATACAGTGTAAAATCCATGTCACGTCATTCGATTCAACGACAATCTCCCCCTTAAGGGTCAAAATCACTGGACTTTGGAGCTTGTCTTCTATACTTACAATGATACACTCTATATGGCATTACACCTACTCTCAACTGTTTTTTCCTGTCAACAACAACAATTAAATAAAAAAACACTTTTGACTTTAAAGTTAGTAAAAACTGCGCAACTGAGTACCGTTCTTTTGTTCTTTTTTCGCTTTATAATTTTATTCTAGCCCGTAATAAACTCGACTATCGGCATAATACATACCGAAATTACTAAGAAGTCCGTTATTTTATTTACAAATTGGGATTGATTGCACGTGTAGACCGTTGTTAGTAGGAGTCATGTATTATCTATGAGTGATGAGGTGGACACGAAACTTCCATTAACTGACGTTTTCTTATAAACTTTTTCTTTTTCTAATACGGTTTTTTCTTCTCCCCATTTAACGACAACTCTATAACGTCAAAATATGCACAGTCCCTTGAATCACTGTATTTTAAAAAGTTAAATTTGACAACACAATGGAAACCGTTTAAATAATGTCTATGTGCATATACAAAGGCACTTCACAAGTAAAAATACACAATCTAAGCAGGCGCATACAACGCCAGCAAAAATCCCAAGCATTTCTTTATCCTCCGCATCTGGATCTTCCTTAATTTCCACTTGTTGGCAAATATTCTCGTCCGACTCCAAATCGGACATCTTCACCAAATCGTTGTTTTGTTTTACTTATTGTCTATGCTGGAACGTTAAGTATTTCTGGAGATTGCCTTTTTATTTATATTTTATCGTGAACACTTGTTATTTATGTAGTGGTTTCTGGATTATGTTTGCATACATAAAAACATCCATAGGCCTATTGGCTTAAGCCGCCCACGCACACACGCACCGGTCCACGTAAAGGTTAAGTTAAGAAGTGAAGACAAAACTCAACGCGTGAAATTATTTTTTTTTTGGCAACTGTTTGTTTATACGTCGTAGATATATTACATTTCACTGTAACACTTTCATTTATTCAGCAAGCTGTATTACGATTTTAATTCATTTTACAATCAACGTACTACGACCCTCGACGCCAAATCACTAACCGAAAGTCCAGCGCGCACGCGCGTCACTTAGGGGCGCGCGTGAACCATCTCGACCAATTTGGGGGTGATTCTCTCAACACAGCGCTGCGTCGATCTTAAAGGCGAAGTTTTATCTGGCAAGTTTAAAACTCTCGTCGGAGCGTACAAAACACATTTTAGCGCGTGCCTTCTCAATTAGGCAGCAGGCAGGTGAGTAGAGTTCAGTGTCGTATAAAGCTGCCTAATTGAGAAGGCACGCGCTAAATTGTGTTTTGTACGCTCCGACGGGACTTCTTAAACTTGCCGGATAAAACTTCGCCTCTAAGATCGACACAGCGGTGTGTTGAGAGAATCACCCCCAGGCATCGGACAGAATAACGCGTAATACTTTTAACCGACTTCGAAAAAAGGAGGTTTAAATTCGACGGGTTAATTTTTTTATGTCGGTAGACCGGTACCCGATTACTCAAAGACCCTGGACGGACTTGAAGTTTTTTTTGATCGATTTTAGATTATTTGGTCTGATGATGGGATCGAGGGAACTCCTTAAATGTTATAGGAATAAATATACGTAGACGAAATAACAGTATTATTAGGATCACTAAAATGTAACAAATAAAATAAATGTTGTAGGTACTGTTAAGGGGGCACCGAGCTTTTTGCGCTCATTAACTTTAGGTATTTTATGCACTCTGTGTATGTGTGCGTATAGCACACCAGCAAGGAGCGAGCCGGAGCCATGCGCCGGCCGCGCGCCGCGCCTGACGAGCCGTGCGCCGATCCACTAGGCGCGGAGGTTGCTACCAATGTTTACAAAATAAAAAAACATAATCGATTCCGAATACTTTTATTCAAATATTGACTATAAGAAGTTAAAAACTTTTTTCAGTCTACATTTTTTTTTAAATTTGTTGTTTACTGTCGGTAGGTAAGGTAGGATTGAATTACTTGTATTGTTGAGGTACAGTCACATCACGAGATTGTTGAGCCACTCTAGAACCCACTCACAGATAGATAGATAATTTTTAATTAATGTCGTTTGTACATCTATGGTGTATTTAGCTAGTGTTAAGTTATTTATAATATTTATTGGGCAAATTGTTCGGCTAAAGAGAATAAATCATAAGTAAAAGCCGTACATCTTCCAATCGGCCACCTTCCCTCTCCGAAGGTTACCGGGAGAACCCTTTCATAGAAAGTTGACGGTAAATTTTGACGTAAATAATTTCTTTTGCGTGACTTGATGCTGTCATTAGGACAGAGTTCTATGGTGGCTCAACAACCCCGTGATTTAATGTGACTGTATATTGAAATGAAATAAAACCTAATTACCTTTATTGACAATATTCTAAGCACAAAATAAAGTGAACTCAATACCTAATGTAAAGTAATAAGAACGGCTGAGTAGGGCAAAAATCCCAGTCATGGACCCTTTCTTCAAGATATTATTTATAACTGACTTCAAAGAAAAGGAAGTTCTCAGTTTGACCTGTATGTATGTATGTATGTTTGTCCGCGATTATCTCACGTTTGGCTGAACCGTTTTTAATGCGGTTTTCAGAAAAGTATTTGTTTCACATAGGAGAAGGTTTTGGTATTTTAACCGTCTTTAAAAAAAAGGATCTTAGTTTGTACGAATGTTTATCCATGATTATTTCCGCAAAAACTTCAATGTCTGATTCTGATCACTATAAGGTATAAAATTAAATTGATGTTTTAAAAAACTAAAAACTTAAAGCTGCTGTATCAATCACATATTTAGAAGTTCCTACTTAATGTTTGTATGTATATAATGTAATGAATAATGTACGCAGGTATCTTTAGAAAAAAATATTAGGACATAAGTAACAACAATAATCAATATCGGATTTTACTTCACGGCATTATTTTGTCTGTGTGAGTAAGCAATGTCATTGTCTATTTCTCCATCCACTGAAAGACAAAAAATTTGGTCCATTGGCATCCTGTAATAAAACAGAATGTTTTGATTTAACTATAATTTATTTATTAACAGAATTAGTTTTTGGATGAAATTTTGTAATCCTCATTCTATAAAAATAATTCGTATTTGGGACTTACAATTCCATTGTGTGGTAAATTTTATAATCGATGTCAACCAATTCATTTACTCTGTAAATTGAAAAAATATAAATATAATGTGAAAATTCATACTAAATTTATTAAAATGTTTTCCTATACACCTCTTACTATTTTTACGCATACCTCACCGGTTCATTAGGTACCTAACTCTTCGCTTTGTAGCGAAGTGCCAACAACTGGAACATTAACCCTATAAATAAAAAAATATGAATAATTTTGCAATTTTACTCATTTGTTGAAATATAGTTGTTAGGTACTGAGTATTCTTACGGAGTATTCTCTTTGTATTCAGATTTCTGGAGATGTCTTGCTCTAGAAATATTGAAACCATCCCAAGAAGTAACAATATTATATAATTAATTATAGTAAAAAAAACCTCGGGTCGTTCTAAGAAGCTTGTTTTGCCTGTAAATGTGTTTTTTTAGCTAAACTACTTTTATATCTTGGTAAATATTCACCATAGAAGTGTATTTTTTATATACCTACCTACTAATTGAAAGAACTTCGCGTGTTGTTGAAAATTACTTGTGTAAATAAACTAATTTTGGCCCAAAACATCAAGACTACAACTAAACGATTACAAAGTCTTAGTAATACAAATCGATACATCTCGAAAATCAGTCTATGTTGCTACCGATTTATTTTCTCCTCCCTTAGCGTGGCATTTTGACAACTGTCAAATCAGGTTTCTTAGAACTACTCCACTATCAGTAGGTTTACGATTTTAACTAACTTCATTTCTTCACGCAAGCGTTTAGCATTGTGCTTTTGCCAACCCCTTCTCTTCCTTTCTTGGTTGTGTTTGTTCCCCATTTAAAATAAAGTGAATAATCACAAAAATGGCGATAAACGCAACCAACCACCAAGCGACACAGCCTCCACGTCCGACGGCCGAAGCCTGACTAATGCGGACATGGGGGAAACGTGACGGCTTTGGCTAAAATGGACGAAACGCGTGCGAATTTAGGTATTTCCTTCATATTAGTAAAATAAAAACACATTTTCAAATCTAAAGTATAGAATATATAGAAGACGTGTAGTTTTGTTGTAAATCCAAAACTGATGATCTTCCGTGAAGTAATTACGCCGTACTAAGTGTTTATTTTGTTATGTAGAGGTATCTTTGGATGTGTTTTCTATCGAGGGAAGTACAAGTAATCGTGTTTCTAAAGTATATGATAAATAGAGTGATTCCTTAAATATCTTACATATGAATTGCATAACTAAAGCTTCAGTAAAAACAATGCAGCAGGCGATCAAACGAACGCATTTTTTTCGTAATTACGTATCGTTGCCTCGGCGCACTCTTAAGTGATGGGCTTGCAACCTGTCACTGATACACTAGTAAACTTCCTGGCCTGATTGTGCAAAATGTGGTTACGGAATTATAAACAAGTCTTTTTAGAGTTATTGGTATTTCTGTAGCTCTGCCTACCCCACAATGGGAATGAGGGCGTGATGTTATGTATGTATGTATCTAGGTATGCGCGTGCCACAAAAAAATATTTAAGTATAGCAAATATTAATAATTGGCCGGGTATGAATCGTGACATTAACAGCTGGGCAAGGTCGTGTGTCAAGTGCCAACGTGCAAAAATAGGCAGACACACTTTAGCAGAGTTACGGGAATATCCTTCGGCCTAGGTGTTAGTGACTCTGCCTCTGAAGCTTGCGGTCCTGGGTTCAAATCCCGGTAAGGGCAGATATTTGTGTGATGAACGAATATTTGTTCCCCGAGTCTTGGATGTTTTCTACATATGTATTTCTCGTAAGTATGTGTATCGTTGTCTAGTACCCATAGTAGGTACAAGCCTAGAGCTCACACGCCGAATATGTATTAAAAGTTATGCAAAATATTACTTAATCCATACAAAATAACGTCTCTTATAAACTGTACCTGTGACCTAAGGTGCGTTGGGGTAAGTTCGTAAATGGGGTAAGATCGTATTCATTAAATATATTCCAAATTAGTAGTTATTTTTCTACTCTGGCAACAAAGCGTGAGACGCCATTTTGTCTTGCCCCGCGTCCCAGTCCACGTTGGTCGTCCCGACGCATCAGTTGTGTGTTATGCAAGTTATAGTGGAAGTGTCGTCTTTTCGGATAATTTACGAGATCCGGATTAACCCCATGCAACTTTTCGCTGGCTTTTTCGGTGAGTATTAACTATTTTTGCAAATAATAAATGTTTAAGTAATCTAGGTATGTGGTGTCTTTTGATATATCTGTTTAAAATAGGCTAAAAAGGCTTGTAAGCTGAGATCCGGTCTTTCCCCAAGCAGATATTAATAGGTGAAGTTCGGACTAAATATATCCGATCTTAACCTGGAATGAAAATGCATGTGGTTGTCAAACTTTAGTTTAATCCAAACTTTAACCTCCGATTTTTCGTGGTGTTGCAATCTAATGCAGCTGAGCTCGTTGATAAACAAAATTTTCTTATGAAGTTGGTGATATGTATTTTGTGTATTTATTACGTGAACTTATTTATATTTTGATACCTAAATTATATTTTATGAAAATATTGTTGTTAATAGATTTAACAAGATGTCAATTTATGGGCCCAGCGTAAAATGTAATGTGTATTTTATATAGATACGAGTATCTAGTTTTATAAATATCTATCTGTACTCAATAAAGCATTTTTTTTGTAGGGCCATAATGCCTCGTCAATACAAGAGAAAGTCACTGCGGGCAACATCGTATTCGCAGGAGGATATAAGATCCGCAGTAGAACGAGTAAAAAGTGGAGAACTCTCTAATTATGCAGCATCACAACTCTACGGTATCCCTACCTCTACACTTCATGACCATGTTAAAGGAAAAACAAGCTTACTAAGTCAAACACTTGGCCGCCCCCCTGTAATCCCAATAGAGATGGAGAATAAGCTGGCATCTTGTCTTAGATCTCTGGAAAAATGGGGTTGGGGCTTATCTAGGACTGAAATTTTAGATATTGTCTCAGAGTTCATTAGGGCAAACGAAATTATTACACCTTTTAAAAACAACCGACCTGGGCCAGATTGGTTCATTTCATTTCGGCTAAGACACAACCTGTCAATAAAAAAACCGCAGACTGTAGAATACCTCAGAAAAAGACAGACAGATCCATTCGTTATCGCTGAATATTTTACTTTACTGAAAGAGACACTACTGGAATTGGGTATACACAAACCTGAGCAAATCTGGAACCTAGATGAGACATCGGTATGTCTTGATCCTACGAAAACAAAAGTTGTTGGTGGCAAAGGCCTTCCATGCACAAGGACTACACAAGGTTCTGGGAAAGAGAATGTTACAGTGTTGACAACCGTCAATGCGGCTGGCACGAAATTGTCACCTTTGATAGTTTTCAAAGGTAAATATATGTACAACGAGTGGATGTGCGAACATGACAAATATGATTTTGAGATTTCTTATGCCGCCAGTAAACGTGGCTGGATGGAGACTGACATATTTTTTAATTACATGGAGAAAATTGTCATTCCTGGTTTGGGTGAAAACCGACCAGTTTTAATGATTTACGATGGTCACAGCACCCACGTTGATACCAAGGTCGTAGCATTAGCGAGTGAAAACAATATCACTATTCTTAAATTACCTGCCCATACCTCTCATTTACTCCAACCACTGGATTTGGCGGTATTCAAATCCTTTAAAACTAGCTGGGACAAAAAGCTAGTGCAATGGCAACGTCAGAACGTCGGCTTGAAATTACGTAAACATATATTTTCGGAATTGTTTGCTGAAACGTGGCATCAAGTAAGTCCATCTGTGATCCAAAGTGGCTTTAGAAAGGGAGGTATTTACCCATTAAATACCGAAGTTATACCAGAAGAAAAGTATGATCCAGTGACTCTAAGAAGATGGAAAGATAAGGTATCTCAGAATAAATCAAAGGAGTTGCAAACACTGAAACAAATGTGCCTTGAAGTTTTAAATAAAAATATGACTTGCAACACTAATTCTACTACCCAGATTGATATCGGCAATCAGCAGTTTCAGTCGCGATACGACACCTCATTTGAAGAACTACTTCTTAAAAAAGTTTCCCAACATTCTATGAGTACGGGTACTAATAAAACAGTCAAATTAACACGAGCTGCAAAAGGAAGCGAAGTCATCACACGCACGTACTTGGAGAAAATGAAAGAACAAGAGGTACAGAATACACAAAATACTAAAATGAACGCGATGCGAACATCTGCTACTCAACCCAACGATAATGAAAAACCCGGCCCATCTGGCATATCCAATAAAAAACAGAAGAAAAAGAGAGAAACTCAAAAAACTAGAACTTATGACAAGAAAGTAACGGTTGATAAGACAAACGATCAAAAGAACATAATTACTACTATAAAGGGAAAAGGCGTGGGCAAAAAAAGTAAGACTGGTATTGAAAGCCACATGGATACCTCGACGATCTCCAGACAGACGGATACCATTGAAAGTCGTGGGAATGATACCGATATATCGAATAGCACTAATCTGAATATACAAAATGCGGAGACCTGCTTCCAAAAAACTGCAATAAATAAAACCAAACGTGTACCTAAAAAACGGATATCGAAAACAAAATGCTTAAAAAAACCAATAAAACAAATTAAAAGATCTTCCAGTGTCACAACCACTTCTGAAAGTGGTGAAATTAGCATCCACAGTGACTCAGATATAATAGATGTGCATAGTGATATTTTTTCAGAATCAGACTTTGATAAAGAAACTTATAAAGACGAAAAGACTCAAGAAGAATTATCAAGAACACTAGAAATGAACCAGATAAATTTGCAGATAGATCAGAACATGAAGGAATTGCAGATATATGAGATCGTAAAAGAGTTACAACAAGATGAGAGAATGGAAAAGTTGCAGACAGATGAGAAAGTAGATGAGTTGCAGATGGATCGGAAAGTGGATGATAAGAGAGTGGATGAATCGCAGACAGATGGGAGAGAGGAAAAACTGCAGAAAAAATTGAAAAGAAAGAATCATAAAAATAAAGTTTACACAAATAAAGTTTCAGTAGAAAAGGAATTCAACACAAAAGAAGAAACGAAAATGAATGCTAAATATGACAATATTGAACTAGACAAAACAGCTGACAAAACAGGGAAAGTCACCATTTTATCTTCTGTTCGTTACAAACCTGAAAATACAACTTTTATCGGCAAGTTGCAGTTAAAAAAAATTGGATTGAATTTTGACGTATCACACAAACGTCGCAGAGACACAAATGAAGATAAGAATAAAGAAAACAAGGCACCAAAAATACCTAGACGATTGAATAACGATGAAAATCCAAAAGAAGTAACTAAAGACGAAGAAAAGAAAAATGCACATAAAAATAAAGAACTATCAGAAACAAAGATCAAAGAGGGTAACATCTATCAACAAGGAAATGAAAAAAAAACATTGAGTAATACTAAGATGTATAACACTGGGGATACAGTTTTGGTTCGCTACTACACAAAATTTTGGAAATACTACGTCGGTGTTATTGAGCACGTACATAATGAGACAAAAAATATATATTATTCGATATGCTATTACAGAACCGTTGGTAAAAAGGATAATGTAAAATTTGTTGTACCTAAACGTAAGGATCAAGACCGTGTGCCCGACGATTCAATTGTAAAGCAAATAGAATTACTCCAAATTAAAGAGAATCCGGATGAGTTTACTCTTATGAATGATGAAGTTGACGCGATTTACTTTTAACAAACAAAGTTAGTTAAAAGCCTTTCAGATAACTTTTTTCTAATGGCTAGTTAAAATGGTTTTTTGATACTCATTTATTTTAAAAACATTTTTTTTTAATCTTGATACTGAGAACTTCAATATTGTTAAAATATTGAACTTAGCAAAGTTATTTAAAAGCCTTTTATATTACTTTTTCCTCATGGCTAGTTATAGTCGTTTATTGATAATCATTTAGTTTACAAACAAGCTTTTTTTGTTTAATTTTGATACTGAGAACTTTACTATTGTTAAAATATTGAACTTAGCAAAGTTATAGTGTTTTTTTTTAGTGGTTGGAAACTCGTTCAGTTTATAAACAAACTTTTTTGGTTTAATCTTAATACTTACTTTAATATTGTTAAAATATTGAACTTAGCAAAAAAAATTCAAATGCGTTGTTTGTAGTAAGTATGAATAATTTTGTTAAAAATATTTAGATCTCTATGGGCACCAACGTACAAATTTATGTTACTTAGCAAGAAGAACTTTTTTATATACCTACTTTATTTTAGTCTACTTAAAAATATATTTTCCAAAGAGTACAATTTTAAAGCCAAAAATTTATTATTTAAAGGGTGACTTTTAATTAGTTGCTGATAGGATAGGATATGCATCGTGATAAAAAACCACTTTCCCGAAGGAATATGGGTATTGTATGTTTATTTTAATGTCTAAAGACAAATAATTGGTCTCAATAGCCTAATTAGTAATATAAATACGCAGTTTAATAAAAGTTTGATCAGCAATGAGTTGTAAGGTTTTATTTATGCATACATATATCCCAACACATAACCTATCCAATCCTCAATCTGCTTTATAGATTAATAATTTGACTGAATGAAAAGCTTATCAGGATCAGGAACATTTCGAACACGTAAGTTTGAGAGCCACAGCAACTTGAGATTTGGTCTAGTGGGGTAAGATCGGATGTCCGATAACAAAAAAAAAAAAATTGTCTATTCCAGGTGATTTATTTAACAATATAAAAAATTCCAAAGATCATCTTGAAGGACGTATAAGAACGGATATTTTCTTTCTATGAACTTTGTGTTCTAAGCCACTATGGCGATTTTAGAAGGTAGTCCGGTCTTTACCCGTGTACGTCCGATATTTCCCCGAATTTTAAAATTTTATTCGTATTTTTAACACCCAATAAATAGTAGTTGTCTCGTTTATATTTAACTAAAATACATTTCTATCTATAGCTTATTTAATAATGATCAATCTTCACTTTAATTTATTCTGCTAACTAGCTTAATTCTCGAGAAAAAATAATTTTGCCATCATCTTCCAAATACACTTAAAATCCGTCCGAACATACCCCAACGCACCTTATATAATGGTAACTGCGCAAAAAAGTAACTTTCTAACCTTTGTCTGTGGTTACCATAATTGGACAACCACATCGTGCTATTCCACTCATTATAAGACATAGAAGTTTTTGTGGCACGAATAAAATCGTCCTAGGTACTTCAGAACGATGTTAATTTATCGATAAATTGTACTTTCTTATGACTATGACATAGCGTAATATGAACATGCAATTTCGATACACCGTAACTCAAAACTTAAAAGTGGTATGAATATAAGTAATAAATTTTTTTTTGTTCGAGTTTTTTCCATACATTTTCCAAAAACTGAGTAGGTAAGGATTATATCACAATGTCATAAATTTACGTTAATATGCCTTTTTTGTTTGGTTTCAGTTAATTTTGTATGGAAATCGATTGAATAGCATTAAAAGAAGTTATTGTGTAAAAAATGCATCGATGGGTAGTGATCAGCATTTAAGTTAATTTCTATTTTATCCAGTGAACGATACCTATCTACTATGAAATGTCACATTGAAATAAGTATGTGAAGTGAAACAATTATCGATAATTTTAATATTGGAAGGAAGTCTCTAGTTAATTGACGTTCCTGCCACAAAAACTTCTATGTCTGCTCATTATAAACGACTTTAGCTACTGTCTTGACTGTCATCTCACATATTGGGATGGCCTCGGGCTATCTTGTGCATCTATCTAAGATAGTTACGAGCAGGACTTTACTTGGTTCACCTCAAAAATATTGAGTTAAAAGATCAATTAAAGCTCACTTAAAAGTCCTTGATTTTTTTCAATGTGTGACAAAAAATAACCTTAAATCATTACACAAACAGCGTCATCGTTAAATGACCACTGGCGAATCTTATTGTAAGGTGACAAGATTCGCAAATGGTTAGTTAACTGTGTTGCTGATGGTATGACGAACTTTTGTTACACAATCACAATGGAAAAGAGTTCACGTTGTCTCAATGAAGTCCTTCACTTCGTAATTCACGGAAGACCAGCGTCGTGGCGCTCACAAACGACTCGACTTCATGCTGTGGTATCCATTTTTGCATAAATGTATTTATTTCTTTCTTTCTAATTAAGGACTTAATAATTAAGTACAATGTTTTTGAGATTCACCCTATTGGGTTTCTAATATTACATACAAATACGTCATAGATGTGGAACCCTCGGTGCTCGAGTTCGACTCGAGGTTGACCGGTTTTTTATTTAGGATATGTAGTGTGTCACGTGTTTATGCTTGATTGCACAAGCATCTACTACAAACTTTAATATTAGGTATATTTAAGATTTAATGTTTAAGATACCCTGAACACATTATGGTTTCAGTAGAAAATAGCGTTCGACGAAACGATACATTCGATGAAGTGAAATTCGATAAATTGACGAGTTAGCTTGTAAACTATTCATTACAAAAAAAATGATTATAGTCGTATTTAAAATAAAATGTACTTACAAGGATAAACTCAATGCGATCCCTTCCAGTTAATCAAGAGAATGCACGAGGACCAATCAAATATTATTTGAATATAGGATGATATATTACAGGGTTTTGATTAAAACAAGAGAACAAGATTAAAATCCTTTATTTTATAAATACAAGTAACTCTTTAAATGCCTACCTTGTATCTACTGTTGACCACTTTTAATTTATTATGAATAAATTATGTACAAGGGCATTTGTTCCATCCAGACCCAAACAATAGGGAGTTCAAACACGGCGAATTTTTGTAGCGATTCAGTAGCGATGCGATCGCTAAAGTCGCTGTCGCTAGTTGTATACCATCGCACACGTAAACGATTTTGTATCACTCATCATTTTATCGAATTTCACTCCATCGAATGTATCATTTCATCGAACGCTATTTTCTGCTAAAACCATAAACCCTGGTTTCAACAGAAAGTAGCGTAATATAAAAGATATAAAACGATATAGCGTAGACTATAAAACGATATACAGACTGACAGCATCGATATAGCCTCGACACAGTCGCCTTGCACAATTCATTTACCAGTAAATATAGCCGTGCGTTTGCATTAATGCAGCAGTGGTGCTGAATTAAAACAGCGTGACTGCATCGCGACAGTCGTGTGCTTGTATCGATACAAAGCGATTGTATCGCTACGGCATCGCTACAAAAAGTCCCCGTGCCGTGCACAAACTCCCATAGAAAAACGCATTAAATGCAAACATAGGTAATAACATAAAATTGAGTCCTTACCATTAAGTATCTAAAGTACACGTCACACGAGATTTAAGGTGTTTTCAATACAATAAGGCAAGCGTAGCCACTAAAATAGACGGTGCATAGTTGCTTAGATTATTAGACCCCGGATCTTTGTGGCAATGACATCACAATAGGGTAATTTAAAAAAGTTAAAAAAGGTATTAATTGACAAATTGTATTGATTAACACCGTTCCATTTACTCCCCAAACTACCCTATTGTGACGTCATTGCCATAAAAATCCGGGGTCTAGCCATTATGTGCATTAAACGCGTTGACTGCCGGCAACGCATATTAGCGTTCTCTTGGCTTTCACCCAGTGCAGTGGACGCGTACGTAGTAGATGTAGTGCATAATCATAAGACATCGTATTTTGACGGATGAACTCGTGTTGGTCTTGCTTTCTCAATTTGCTTATTGTCGGGTAATGAATGTGACTGAGAAAGGGAGACAATTACGAACTTTTTCGACCAAAACTACGTCGTATGGTTATTCACTTCATCTGTAAATTATTACCTAGGAGCTACTTTGTGTATTGAAAACACCATATTAAATGCATTCTGCCAGTAACGCATATAAGCGTTGTCCTGTGCATTCCTAGCGCCATGAACGCGTATGTGCGTTCTCACCGTAGACAGAGTATTACCTAGACAGAACACGAAAAAGTAATAGGTATAACGAGTAAAAGAGCAATATTCACTTTCTATTTTACTCCGCGTATACGTGTTAGTTTGGCACCAAACAATGGAGTTCATTGTTGCTTTTTACTATTTTATTGTGTTGTTTGTGTTTATGTGTGTTTTCGTAGGTCTCGTAGACGTCTGTGATCTGAATTGCATAACTTTTAAATAATAGAATTATTAATAGTATGTTGTGAATTGTACATAATAAATTTTAAATGTAATAACAATGAATTAATTTTTGGGTTCAACCTAATAAGGTACGCACTCAATGACAGCATTGTCTGCTTAATGTGATACGCCATTTGGTCGGATTGTCTGTATTGTTATCTCAAAGGGCGAACGCGAGCAGCTCATCTAGGCAATTCTATGTCTACGATTCTTACAGTACAAGTCTTATAATACCGGCAGTGAACGCGTTAATCGTTCGGAAACAACTCTCAGATATTGTGTTAAAAATGGCCCATGATACAAAGCATGTAACAATCTCTCTGGTGACCATACGGATCATGTCAATTCCTTCTCTACCTCCAGCACGAACATTTCAATGATAAGTAAGCTTGTGCCCTGTGTGGTTGCCGGGTTAGAATATTGCCACTCCATGTCTTCCCGTGGATGTCGTAAGAGGCGACTAAGGGAATAAGAGCTTGTAGTACTTACTGTTAGGCGATGGGCTTGCAACCTGTCACTAATACACTAGTAAACTTTTTGGCCCGATTGTGCAAAATGTGGAACAACAAGTGTTTTTAGAGTTGTTGGTATTTCTGTAGCTCTGCCTACCCCGCTCTGGGAATAAAGGCGTGATGTTATGTATGTATGTATGCACGTAAGCTTGATGAAATGAAAATTCGACGAAATAAACCAATTTATGAGAGTGGGTGATTCAAGGGTTGGCATTTCTAGTAAGTTTTAGTACTTACTCATTCTAGTGCCACTCCATGTCTTCCCGTGGATGTCGTAAGAGGCGACTAAGGGAATAAGAGCTTGTAGTACTTACTGTTAGGCGATGGGCTTGCAACCTGTCACTAATACACTAGTATACATCTCAGCCTACTTGTGCAAAATGTGGTTACAGAATTATTAACATGTCTTTAGAGTTGTTGGTATTTCTCTAGCTCTGCCTACCCCACTCTGGGAATACAGGCGTGATGTTATGTATGTATGTACTCATTATAATCGCCATACAACTTTTCCAGGTGACATTACTTCCTCGATACAAGGAAAAAAAACATACTGGAGGAACAAATAGAGAAGTGACATGTCAAGCACTAATAATAGTGGTTTTAATATTGGTAAAACATGGTAACCTGTTTCAGGTCCGAATTTTTGTTTCTTGGTTAATTTGTCCGAAAGTTATTGTAGATTATTGCCGAGGGTACAAAGTAAGTGATGAACGAGTTATTTACCCTGGGTTTCCATATTCAAAAGGTCTCGTTAAAATGAGATGTCTCGTTAAAATTTGACATTTGCTACGTACAAAACGTGTCAAATTTTAACGAGATGTTTTGAATATAGGAACACGAAAAAATGTACGAGTCCATACATTGCGCTATTTGCATAGTGCTTTTTCCAACTAGTGCGCGGAAACATTTTTTTTTTATTAATTATTTACCTAATTCGTTTGAAAATAAAAATAAACCAAGAATATTTTAACTTTGCATGAAAACGGCCCATAGAACCCATTCACTTTTCTGAATGTTTGAAAAGTATACGGTTTCAGAAAAAAAAAGACTATGCCGAATGATGACTATGCCAAAAAAAGTTAAGCCAGATGAAGGGAACTCTATTTAAATACCTATAAGACGGTACCCATAATTTTGCCGAATTTCACAGCATCCATTGTATCATTTCATAGATTTTTATTTAATCCCATGATGTTTTCTGGTTCTCTTAAACATTAATTACGTAGGTAAGGTTTGGTTACTTGTGACTATCAAAATTAAAACTCATGCGACGAGAAATGCTTTTCGATGAAATGAAAATTCTGCGTCAAGATACGAGGTGTGTCGATAAAATACTAGGGACCTACCCCTATAGGACCCGTACGTTATGTTAGTTTGATTTACCCCTGGAAAGATCAACAGAAAAAAGGCATTTCTAACTTATGAAACTTTGGACAAAGAAACAGCTGGAAACTAAAATTCTTCCTTGTGGTAGGTATCCGTATAAAATACAAGTTCAATGTTAAGCACTAGCAGTGACTATCGCTTATTAAAGTAAAAACATCTCAAGCTATGCCCGACTGGGCTAATAGAAAGTGGAAGGTGTTTCGATTGCTTGTTGCTAGTTTTCTTTACTCTGTTTGAAGAAATGTAGACGAACCAAACCAAGTGACTGTCAAACAGCCAATCCAAACGGTTTTGAGTTTTGACGTATCAGTGTACCTACTGCTACTATTGGCTGACGAACGTGACTTATTTGTTTAAATTTTAGTTTAGTTCCTATACAAATGGGGTACATAATGGGAACAGTTTGATCTAAACTTTACTAAATAAAGCTAAAACAAGCGGACTCTATAATGTATCACGCTTGCTGTAAGTAACGCCGCGTGAAAGACATACTAAAACTAGCTCGAAAATAAGCATTATGATCGCAAAAGAATTTTGTAAATCGATTTACTAGTTTCTAAAATAATTGCGAATTGAAATACAAGCATTTTCAGGGACTTTTAAATTATTCACGACGATCAGTTTTATATTCGGATCACCATAGCGTTTAATAAGATAAAACTACATTTTACCTAAAAACAAAACAAATAAATCGGTTCATTGGACGACACATAATATAAATAATAACATTGATCGCTAAATCAATATCGATCTCGAAGCATAGAGTATTGTTTACAAAATCACGTCTAAAACCAACCGATCGCATCGCTTTAGAGTTCAATCTATTGTAACCTTAAGAGTAATCTTACAAAACATGTTGCTGGCAAAGTCGCGTTTTTTTTTTATTCCCTTTAACCCTGTGCAATCTAGGTATTTATAAATGTGTTATAAAGCAATATTTTGTGGTCATAGTAGTCATTAAAAATAAACCGTACTATATTTTATTATGTGGCGTAAGTATACAACACAACATTGCATTTCATTACACATCGGTAAAATAGAGTGTTTCTCTTGAAATACAGCCTAAAATAAAGCATATTCTACTAATTACTAGACTGAGATTTGAACGTAATTTCCCAATAGACTGCCAATTTAATCATTGTTCTTGTTAGTAACAAGTTATGATTTATTTTAGATTGTATTTCTCCCCATCTTAGGTTACCTAAGTACCTACATATTTGATTGTTGATACAGTTTGTTAAGGTGATAGTTTGTTGCAGTGGAAGCAAACGAGCCAGCGGGTCACCTGATATCAAGTTATCACCATCGTCCATCGACACCTCGAACACCTGGGGGGCTAGTCGACATGAATAACGCTAACGTTTGCGATTTTCGAAAATCGACAACATGTATGGGGTTGACGTAAGCTGATGACAGATAGCATTGTCACTTACGTCAATCGCATACATTTCGAGTCAATAGAAAACAGAAACGTTACAAGCGCTTGCGTCTAGGCTAAGACGCATCGCATATGCGTTGCCGACCTATGAGAAAAAACATTTGAGAATTTTACCCAATTTCTCTTCAATAATTTAGAAATACGAAAACAACTGCTAGTTTGGCGTTTGTAAGAGGAATACAATTTTAGAGAATAACTATGCTGCCCTACTAAACAAAAAGCGATATCTCAAATTTGATAGCCAAAGGAGATTGAACCCTCTCCCGTTAGCTATGAGGTTGCGATTGCTACAAGAGTTTTATTTGTGATGCCACCATTTGGATTAGCAGGGCCGTACGGAATTAGAAACGCGTGGTTACATTAGTTTAGACTCTGTTACAATCAATTGATAACCTCGAATCTTCGACGAAGTCTTGTTAAGCGATTAAGGCGATGAGAAAAGGAAGGGTGCGGTTGTAATTTGAAAAATTATACTAATTAAATATCTAATACATGTTTTTTTTTTTTTTATAATTAACGCCACGTGAGTCACTTTGTATTATACCCTATAAGTACATTTTTTGCATAAGAATAGTAAGTTTCAAATTCGACCACGTTTCCTTTAATAACATATATAATACTGAATTTGTTTTGTGTATATATTCTATTTTTTGTTATTAATTTTGAAGAAGATACAATGGTATTTAATTTCTAATTTTGACACCGTTTTAGGCGTAAACGTGGCGAGAATAAAGGTAATTTATTCTAAACTGAAGAAAAACGAAGATATACCATCTCCGAAGTACGAGGATTAATAATCGGCGCAGTAGTTACCAAGATATAGCGAAAGTACATCATATATCGGGATTAACAATTTTAAACTTAAACATGAAGAGAACTAAGTTTAAAATCGTAAATCAGAGTAGTGACGAAATATTTCTTAACCTGTTGCCTCGTAAAAAAAAAGGAATTGAATTTGAATCAATCGACTTGAAATTGAGTATATGTGTTTGACCAGGGCTGGGAGATTCTACACGGTGAAACAATGTTTTGTTCATTTGCCAAGGCCAAACCCCAAGTAGTACAATTCTTTGATAAATTACATGAACAAATACTAAATTTCGACAGAAGACCTAAATAACGTTTTAAATTCACAATACATATAATTCAGAAACTTTTGGTAAGATTTAGACAATTTCTATAGATTATATTATATTACATCGTTATTTTACCAATAAGACTCATTAGTAATTTACATTTAAAGAAAACCCACAGAGAACAGGACAGTAGAAATTGAATTAAAACGTGTAAAATGCTTCAATAAGTTATGTGAAAGTTGTATAGCATTTTTTTAATTTTTCATCTTGACTATTGAACTTACATAGTTTATAGCACCTCTATAATTCCTCAAACCACAACCGCTCCTTAATTGTAACACATACACAATCCTTTCAACTCCTACGATCATTCTTTAGGAGTGGACGGGGCACTATCTTCAGCTTTTCTCTTACTTGCATGGTGGGTTTTCTTATCCGGCTTGTACTTCTCCCATTTCTTATGGTTAAGGGTGTCAAAGTCTTCGCAATACTGGGCAATGTCCCGTAGGTACGCAGAGAGATGGAGCAACTCCCGGTCCTTGTCACGGTTGAGATGGGCCTGCCGGAACGGTCTGATCTTAAGGCCGCTCTTGGGATTCATGATGAAGTTTCTCCGGATATCGTCGAACATTATTGTGTTTTTGGAACTGTATTGGGGGTATTTGCCCCAGATTACGCCTAGGGGTTTCACCTGGAATATAATAGTTATTTTTGTGAGACTTAATTATTCTGTGGACTGGCATGACAAAGGCGGTATGACCGGGAGATCGGCAGCCTGCTCCCAGCATCATCATGTTTGTAAAAAAAAATATACTTATTAAAGTGTTACTTGTACCTAATAAGCGGATTTTTTTATAGTAGCTCCCTCTCAAAGAGTCGCGTTATTACGAAACAATGCCTATTAAGTTACTCAGTAAGTTACTTGGTGACTTTAAGGAGCACAAAAAATTACACAAACTGTTAAGTATATAAATATTCAATTGATAATTGTGTCTACACTATACATGACTACCTTAATAATGATTGTAAATTAGAATGATTTCATTTATTTATGCATATAGCTGATATAATGATTTTAATGTATAATAATAACTCCTGTGGTTCCCGGGTTAGAATTGTGCCACTCCATGTCATCCCGTGGATGTTGTATGAGGCGAATAAGGGCTTGTAGTACTGTTAGTCGATGAGCTTGCAACCTGTCACTAATACACGTAAACATCTTAGCCTACTTATGCAAAATGTAGTTACAGAATTATTACATAGTCTTTTTAGAGTTGTTGGTATTCTGTAGCTCTGCCCACCCCACTCTGGGAATGAAGGCGTGATGTTATGTATGTATGCAACATCCTAGGCTCCTATAATAACGTAACATGTTCTGACCCATTTTTTATGCAAATGAAGATTCTATTCTATTCTATTCTATCTCATCATCAGCTTGAAAGATAAAGTGTCAGATGGGAAGATTTATAAAAATACTGATTTGTTTTCAATGACACGGTATGCTCAATTGACATCTCCATACCAAAAGAACTTCTGACTCAAACCTGGATCAATAGAACAAAGGGCCTCTATTCCACTTTGTAAAACTATATTGAGTATTCAGTATCATAGAATATAACCCCTCTAGTCATTACCAACCGCATTTTTTTTATTATGGCATAGAAAATGCAAACAAGCACCGCATAACTTTGGTTAATATGGGACTGCACAACTGTTGAGTGGAAATTATTTATTTACTTAAACCTTTATTTTCATAATTTAATAATACAAATTATTAAATAAGTAGTTTAATACATTTTTTAAGACATGAACCCAAAGCAGTATAGGCCTCTTCTGTCTCCATTTCATTCTAAGTTTTGCTGCTAGATTTCACTAACCCAGAAGTCTTTAGACCTGCCTTTTGCCCTTCTCCCGCTCAAGTTAAAATACTTACATCAATAGTCCCATATTTGGTAGTATGCACGGTGATCATAGCCAGGTAGTCCAGGTAGAACATGACCTTGTACTCCTGGTGCGTGGAGACGCCCAGAAGCCGCATCTTCTCCTCGATCCACTTCATCCCTGTGGCGGACCAAATCACAATGTCGTAATCCTCGTATGCTGAGGTGAGGAACTCGTGGAGGAACGGTCGCATCAGCTCGTAGCCTGGAAGCAGAAATTTCAGAGATGTTGATTTGGAGGGTTGCTGTATATTCGAGAGGGCAGAGGGCCACATCAGGTACCATAAGGCTAGTTAAGTTAATATAGTATCGTTTTCCGGAAACGCACGAGAGAGAGAGAGAGCTGAGGCGGCGCGTTGCATTGTAGTGTTGCCATACTAAAAACCCGAATAATTCAGAAATCATCGCATCGCAGAAAGCATCGGGAAGAACCTTTTTGCCATATTTTAATTTGTAAAACAAAAACATTCAAGTCTCAGTTTGTGAGGCAAACTGTTTGAAGCATTAAACAAGTTGCTGACAGTTGGGGCTCCATGGCACAATAACCCGTAACTGGGCCTCTATTGTACTGCAGTAAAACCAAATTGCCTTTGACCTCTTTCCGTATTGTCAACATTTTGATCTTATTTACTTGACAGTAGTGGCGGCCGTGTTAAAAACAATATGATAACACGTCAAAGACAATACGGTTTTCACCATCTAGAATCTCAACCCTGGCAGATACACTTTACAGTGTAACAAGTTGAATAAAGAAATACATTTACCAGTTTCAGCAACCGATCTATGGTCAAACAATGTGTAGTCTATGTCTAGAACCAGCAATTTCTTATCTGGCCTTGGTTCATTTAGAATGTTGATCTTGTAGTCCTTTACCCGCTTGTTTATCTTTGCTAGATATATCTGGAATATATAAAATTGAAAAAATATCAAGGGAGAGATTGACACAAATCAACTTACTCCAAAACTAAGTTCTAGGCTAATAGAAAATAACAAACATACTTACATATATGTACATATGTATAGAGAGATACTTATTAAAATACACAGAAAATAGCCAAGATACAGGAACAAATACTCACACAGATCACACAAATATATGCCCATACCCGGAGTTGAACGCAGGCAACATAGGCAGGGTCACTACCAACTAGGCTAAACGAGTTGTCTTAGTCCATCTATGTATCAAAGCCTCCTAAGGCCCAAAGAAAAATTCAGCATGTAGTCACTACGGCCCGTAGTCCTCACAGTAGTACTATTGTTTTATAATCATTACGACCCAAGTGTTTAAAGTACTTTTTTTTTCTGTTATTGTACTTGCGTAGTCATAGTGTACCGCTGTCCATTTCTAGTAAGTCCTACTGGTAGGACCGTAGTACGCTTTGACTACACAACTGTCGAAGGAGCTGGGTCTGAATGACAATGTTAATAAGTACTATGGGTAGGACCTTGGGCCTTAGGAGGTTAAGAAGTTTGAAATACACAGCTAAGCTAAGCTCGCACTCGGTTAACGTGTCTTTATATCACTCTGCTTTTAACCCTGTATGCAATGCACATTTTTATGCCTACTAAATAAATGAAAATTGTAACCAGCAGCGTATCAGTTTGACAAGTGACCCCTTTAACCTTTTAAACTCCAAAGCCAGCCAATTACGTCAACGGATTTTTGCGCCGCGCGTTCAGTACCAAACAAGCATAGGCTCTATACATTATTTACCGGCGCGGTTGCAGCATATTGGCGTCTAGGGCACTAGGTTGCCTAAGGGCTGCTTTGGTAAGCACAATTGCAATATTAAAGACATCATACCTCTTGGTTTTCCACATCCACCTCCTCCTCCTCAATATCCAGGTCATTGACCACTTCATCACACTCAGGCTTGGTCTGGGCTCCCTGTATAGCCTCCTCAAGGGAGCCCATCATCATGATCTTGAGGTTCGGCTTTAGGTTCAACTCAGCTAATGTGTAGTTGTCTGTTGCCACTTTGCCTAGAATTTTACAGTCACTTCATTAATTCATATATTATTAACAGTTCAACCCTTCTACCAATTAATATGACATTTGGTTTGGAAGTAGTTTGTTACCTTACAGTAAACTTCAGTGGGACGTCTAAGGCAAAACATGTTTTAAATGAGAAAAACAAACCCGTGTTTGTTAAGTTTCAGTATTAAGTAGGGAATGAATTAGAGCAGCATTGGGTTGAGGCACGCACGGCTCACCTATTTTGCTAATTTCGTACGCGCTCACGCTCTTCTGGCCAGCAGCGGGCGGAACTAGGTGCGTACATATTTGATAATGTTGCTGAGCTGTTCCACCACCGAGGCAATTTCTTCTTCTTTTTGTTAATAATTTGGTGAATTATGACAAATGCAGCTGCATCGTGTCAGACGCCATTTTGAAATGTCGGCTCGTGGCAAGCACGCTGCCTCACCAGCGCATGTGTTATGTGTTACAATTTGGATCGCGAGAAGCTTGTTGCGAAGGGCGAGCATGCCTCAGGCTAAGCTGCTCAGATTCATACCCAGCTTTAGATTTCATGATACAAATCATCAGAGCAGAATGATTTTTGAAATATTATTAAGATGACCACTATTTATTAACTATTAATTGACTTGACTGTGTGTTAATCATACCATAAAAATAAATGCATCATATATTTAATACTAAGCTCAGGCCTAACATAGTCAACAGACTTCTATTGTTGATAGGAGTCTGATGTTAATCCTTTCTTTGTTATATTTTTTCTCTTAAATAGTGAATTAGGCTGCTTTTAATCCTAATAAGATGAAGTCTCCACATGAGTGAAGCAGCCGGCAAGAAGGTATCAGCCTAAAAAAACCTAATGTCGGCATGCGAACATGCTTGTTTCGGATCTCTAATTACGGCATAAAGTACCGTACGATTGCAAAATTCCGAGAATTGCCGCTCGCCGCAGGAAAAGTATGTTGGAATCTAGTGTTATATAAACCAACCTATTTTTTAACAATCACCGGGTAAAAACCAGTCTTTAGTAGGTAAGCTAGCATCATGGCAGCATTTCAAATAAGTGTAACTTTATAAATATGCATTATTACCCTGAAATTTGACATTTAGCAGTTTTTGTCGGTCCGGTCGAACGCCTGTAGCATTTTCAATTGCGACTTTCAACATAGCTACGGAGTCCGATGGAGCGAACTCCGGGATAACGAACTCCTTCCCATTCCACTTAACAGTCAATTTTAAGGAACTATCGTTAAAATCGCACATCTTTTCATGAAGCTAAATGCAGATTCTAACGGCAAATGTGACACATAAACAAAACAACTTTGACCACAGACTACAATGCGATGGACAAAGAAGAAGAGGGGAAACTTTAGGCAAATGATGCACAGATTAATTATTATACTAGCATCAAAATTATACGTATCAGACTGCCATCTAGGGACTATTTTTTTGCCTGATTCGGCCACAAGAAGGTATAAGAAATGAAGCGTTACAAAATTAATCAATCGCAAAAAAGAAACATTCCCACTAAACTGTTTCAGTAACTAAATAATAAAATGTTATTAAATACAAACTAATAAAATAACTATACAATGAAATTTTGCAGAGTGCCTAAAATGCTAGCAGTACTTCCTCGCTGAATACCTACTGATATGTTAAGCAAGGAAGCTGTCAGCTCTATGGTCACCCGTTTCAACATAGAATAGAATAAGAACTAAAGGCATAAAACATAGAATAAGAATTAAAGGCATAGAAGGAGCCTTAACTTAAAATGAAAGCGTCAAATCTATATCCGTCTCGAAAATTTCAATATGAACATTCATTAAGTTAAAAAAGGGAAGAGTATTCTTACTAAAACTAGCCGTACACACTAAGGTGTTGTCAACTCGTGTAAATGTTTATTTACTACCTACTTAAGTTAATGTTAGGAGCTATGCTTATAATTAATTTTTTTAATAATATTGGTATCGTTGTCTACATAATTATGAAGGTACAATTCACATTTATTTATTAAGCCAATGGAATCAATTTTCACTTCAGAAAGATCAAAAAGTGTGTTTGCGGCATTTACAAAGTCACATGGCATTCAGAATTTAATGTTACCTGTTGATCATAATATAATATTTAAGTATATGTTTTATCAGATGTCTCACTAAACGATACAACCAACTAGTTTTAATGAGGTTTCAGGCATAAGACACGACACGACACGTTTGATGACACGTTGGCCTAGTTGGGAGTGACTCTGCTTACGAAGCCAGCGGTCCTGGGTTCAAATCCCGGTAAGGGCAGATATTTGTGTGATGAGCGCGAATATTTGTTCCTGAGTCTTGGATGTTTTCTATATATATTTAAGTATGTATTTCTCTATTTAAGTATGTTTATCGTTGTCTAGTACCCATAGTACAAGCCTAGAGCTTAGTTTGGGACTAGGTCAATTTGTGTGAGATTGTCCCCTGATATTTATTTATTTATTTATTTAAGCCTTCAGGAAACGTGGCGTTTTCAGCACGAGGTTGGAACGTCCGTTCTCCTTTCAATTTAATAATGCTTTGGCTGGCGAGTATTTCCTCGCGCCAAATAGATTCCAGTTGGCTAACCTGACAGCCAGGTCTGCCAACATAACAACAAAGTTGCCAGCCTCGTGCCGACTACACCCAAGTTAACCACTTGACGTTTCCCAGCGTAGTTTATTTGTCTTCCGCGTGGCGCTAGTAGCGAAGTAGCGCTAGTGTTGCAACGATAATTAATTTCTAGTCAGTCTTCCACCGCCGGCGCTACTAGCGCCGGCGACGCGACGAAACGTATAACCGAATATTATTGATTTCGCTGAAAAATATTTTTCATAATGTTTGCAACCGAGTGCCTCTGCTTGTATCAAGCAGATTCTCGTAGCGTATAGACGCTCCGGACAAAGCTCCTTTGGTCCACCTTGTGATGAGCAAGACTACCTACAAGCCATCTATGCTGAGACTCAGGGTGTTTAAAACACAAACAATGTAGTAGGATCCTGGGTGTGCGTTTGAGAAATAAAATAAAATACAAGAGCGCTGTGTCGACTCGGTGTAATATTTCGGACGAAGTGGGTTGCCATATCAACCATTTTAAAACTACTTAAATTAATGTTGCTATATTAAAATTAACAACACAGGGGACGCAGTTGAACGGACCGTAGGGTAGAGCAGAAATCTGTGCCGGCACTACAACGAGCTGCAGAGCAGGACGAACATCATTACATGCCTTTCAAGAGCTACGTCGAACTGCGCCGCCTGCGTTTCAGTATACGCTTTGCCCTAAGTTCGAAAATGCGCATAATCGCGGTACGGGGTTAGAGACAGAGTCTGTCAAACGAAAGCTGTCCCCGAGAAACAGCGGCAATTTCAAAAACCTGCAGCTGTTTACACTGACTCTCTACACTGAATAAACGGAGTTTTTACTATTTGATTTCCTGATCTTTTCACATCAGTATTGGAGTATCAACTCCGTTTATTCAGTGTGCAGTCAGTGTAAACAGCTGCAGGTTTTTGAAATTGCCGCTGTTTCTCAGGGACAGCTTTCGTTTGACAGACTCTAGAGAAGGGATTTATACGTTTTCGGAGGTTTACAAGTTGAAATAATTAGCGATGTTATGATATGTAATAATTTTATCTTAAACCCGTTACAAATAAGTAACTTTATTGTAGCATAAGTTACACAGTAATTTAACATCTATTTATTCCAAGGATCGTACGACTTTCTCCTCTTGGCTGTTGTCATCCCTAGTTTTTTCTTGGCTGTCTTTTCTCTCTGAGATAGTGCTGTCCGGTTCAAAGTCTGGGTCCAGTGTCCGGGACCTGATGATTTCCTTGTAAATGAACGCAGACTTCCTCGGTGTCCGTGTAAGCTCTGAGCTGGCGAAGTCCACTTCATAGAGGCCGAATTTCTCACTGAAAGTAATAGAGAACATCAAGGTGGATCTTTCTGGATCGCTACTTCAATTTTACCCATTAAATTTCCACTAAGCATCAGTGTTTATCTGGAAGTAAGAACTAGCATAGATGCCTTCTAAATTGTTAGGTTTGGCAACGCATTATTTTTACTTCAAAATTAATTACAAACATCGTATTCTACACAACATACACAAAGCTAACGCCAAATTTAGTTCTGACAAGAGCAGATCTTTCTCCATGAGCTGCGCGTTCTGCGTTTACTTTGCACTTACGACAGCTTGGCAGAGCAACGAAGTGAAGTTGCCAGCTCGATAAACTATCATGGGTTCAGCTGAGAATTTGGCTTTGTCACAACACACCTCTGGTACAACTCTCCTTGGTCTCCTCTTAATAACTTACGTATAGCCATGTTTCCATTCAAAATTATCGAGGAGACTCCAAACGCTGTAGCTTCTTATATCGCAGCCTTGGTCTAGAGCATTTAAGAGCATGTTTAGATGGTTTCTAAGGTATAGGATCCGGTCCTCATCCAGTAGGCCACCTGCGGTAGACCAGCCGTTCCCGGTTATGAGCACCGGTGGGTTATCGTATTGTTGCTTTATGCTTACTAACAGCTTCAGGAAGCCCCAGGGCACGCTCTGAAAGCAAAGTGCTTGTTAACCCGACTTCTCCCAGTGGCTCAAATATGAGGCGCTCTTTTCTACACTAATTAAAAAAATCCAAGGAAACCACTTCAAAACCGGGAGATCGCTACTACTAATAAATAAATAGATATCACGGGACGATGTCACACAAATTGACCTGCTTAGTCCCAAACTAAGCTCTAGGCTTTTGGGTACTAGATAACGATAATCTTACATAGAAATATATACTTAAATACATAAAAACATCCAGTACACAGGAACAAATATCTGCCCTTACCGGGACTTGAACCCGTGACCGCTAGCTTCGTAGACAGGGTCACTACCAACTAGGCCAACGTGTCGTGGGTATAACTATGTAATATAATCTTAACCTTTAACCTGCCGACTGTATTCGCATTAATCGCATTATTGTGTTCCAGTGTGGGGTAAGACAACCGGTGGTATCACTAGCTTACAGAGATGCATTCCATCTTTGATGACGCGTTTGGTTGGAAATGCCTGCCTACGAGGCTAGCGGTCCTGGGTATGATTCCCGGAATGGACAACTTGTGAGTGAGCGCGAGTATTGGATGTTTTCTATGTATTTAAATAAATAAACGTCAAGGGACAATCTCACACAGATTGACCTAGTCCCAAACTAAGGTCTAGGATTGCATTACTATGGGTACTAGACAACGATAAACATACCTACTTGTATAGAGAAATATAATAAAATACATAGAAAACATCCAAAACTCAGGAACAAATATTCGCGCTCATGACACAAATATCTGCCCTTACCGGGATTTTAACCCAGGACCGTTGGCTTCGGAGGCAGGTTCACTCCCAACTAGGCTAACGTGTCGTGTATTTAAGCGTTTATTTCCCTATCCCCTGAGCTGGAGACGCATCTCTGTGGAGGCCGCGCGGGCCTACTCTACAACGCGGAGTTCAAGGATTAACTTATTTGCCAAAATTACATTTTCTTTAGGTTTTTACGGAACTATAATCTAGATGTATGAAGATTCTTACGATATAATTGTAACGATGCATCATCATCAGAGGCCACTCTATTTTAAAGTTAAATATATCAATATGAACCTAATTGAAAGTCGATAAATGAGAAGTTACTATGACAGCTCAAAAGTACCTCGAAAAATCCGGCCTCTGAACATAACACAAGACAGTTGCGTTATGGAAGTATTATTTAACTTTGTCTAGTACCCATAGTACAAGCCTAGAGCTTAGTTTGGGACTAGGTCAATTTGTGAGAGATTATCCTCTGATGTAAGTACGAGTATGTACCTATGCTAGGTGGAAAAAAAACGCCACATGGACGACAGCTACCTACCTTAAATATTGGATAAAGCGAACTCTACGCAAAGGAGGCTTACTTTATTTCATTTTTGAAAATAATAAATACTGTAGTTATGGTTTTTTTTTAATTTGTCTCCCGTAACCGGGAATCAAATTGGTCAGATATGATAAAACAGCAAAACCATGATACAGATCGTAAGGGTCATTGATAGGGATCATTTATACCTACAACACATATACACCTTTCAACTAAATGAAGTGTAAAAAACGCGAATTTATGGTTTGGTCATACACAGATTTAGGTTTGCGTCATTCCTGTTGGACACGCCGGAAGTTAACGATTTAAGGCCTAATTTTCTGGCTAAGCCCATTCCCGCATAAACGGCGTCAGGACTGCTTTAGACCTATCATATAAAAACAAAACTTATATGTACACAAGCTTTTAACTAATAACAACAGGAAAGACAACTTTTGTTTTTAAGAGTGTGTATGACCGATATAACACCAGTTCGATTCCCGGTTACGGAAGACAAGTTTTCAAAAAAAGACAAAATACAAAAGACAGCTATTAAAAACAAAGATTTTTGAGAAAATAAGGCGTACGGAGTGTTGTGGTTGACATTGTAGTTCCCATTACCAATTAAAAACTCTTTACTGACAAGCTACACTCTGAATTATTAACTCCACCAACCTGAAGCCAACTTGACTTGGCCTGCGGCCATGTGGAATCCTTAACCAGCACGGAACTCATATCATCCATGAAGGAAGGCACCGGGTACATTCCTTCCAGTGAAGCATCTCTATACGCCATTTTTGTAGTATACGCGTTGACGCCCAGGAAGTCTGAAGATCCCCGAATTTTCGAGACCTCCTTACCCGTGAGTTCAGGGAGTCGAGATCGAAGGAAGCCTTGTTCGATGCTCTTTGCAGCCACATTATGTCTGACTTCAGCGGGAAAGTCACCAACTTTCGTGAAAATTGGGTGTGCGTATAAGCCCCACTGAAATTTTAATAATTAATCATATGTCATTACCTATTTAAAAAAAACATTCAACGAAGGTGGGTTTGTAATTTAGTGGTTGAGGCCTCCTAGTAGGTATGAAGTGTTCCTGTGTGTTGAGATCTCGCTCTTACAAAAATGGTACTTTTTTTAAATTAAATGAATGTATATGTGGTTATAGAATTATAAACAAGTCTTTTTAGGGTTGTTGGTGTTTTTGTAGCTCTGCCTACCCCACTCTGGGAATGAAGGCGTGACGTTATTTATGTATGTAGGTATGTTGAATATGTGGATGTAAACAATTAAATTAAATAACTAACCTTAACCTTAACCTAGAGGGTCCGGTTATTAAACTATTAAACGTTTTTTTTTGCGTGCGTGTGTGCGTGTTGGTATACTATGTACATTAAACAATTTATCTTAATTTGCCACTTTAAATTATTTGGACGTTTCTGCGAACAAAAGGCTTCTGTTGTACATATACCGCCCCCAAAAGTACTCGGGGAAACTCGCATGCGAAGTTACACAGTTTTGTTCTGGTATGAGGATAAGAGCTGTACCTAAAAACCGGGCGAGGGCATGTCGGACCAAGTCTCAGTGTAGGGTCCCGACGCGTTACTTCAAACACAAAAATACACCTGGCAACCCCACAAGCATAGAGGCATTCCATCTTGGTCCTCAGGGGGCAATTTTTGGAGCTCACTGACGAAAAATAACTAACTTTAAAATCAATTTGTGCAGCGATTTAAACTATTAGCGGTTCCACCTTTTGGATTTGATATGATAAAGGCGTTATAAAATCAAATCCAAAAGGTGAGCTCGTTCGTTGATTAGATCCCTGCACAAATTGATTTTTAAGTTGCTCCCCCAGGGTTGAAAAGCATTTGCAGTCACGAGATTGCTCATGTCCATGTGTCTCAGAACGTGCTCAAAATAGCGTGTGGTGAGAGCTGGGTCGAGTTCCCGCGTCGTATAAAGCTGCCTGATTGAAAATACACGCGTTGAAATGTCTTTTGCACGCTCTGACGGGACTACTGAAACCCGCCGGTCAATATGACTGCGTCAAGTATATTTTCAGTAAATAATTATCAAATAACATTAAAAAAATTGGTACCTACTCCTCAGGGTACTGAGGAGTAGGTACTAAACATCATTATCATATCAGTAAAGGACGTCCACTGCTGGACATGGGCCTTCCCGGCATCTTTGGGTAACCAAATTCCAAATAATACTCACATCAAACTGCCTAGCATCGATGGCAGCTTGGTGATCATCCATCATGTCAGAACTGGGCTCATACCATGTAAAACTGATGGAAATCCCTATAGTCCCGTTCTGTTTCTTCCTATAGACCTCATCGTACATGTGGTACACTTCCGCGTGAGCCAACAGCACATTTTGGGCGCAAATGTACTCTGCTATCCCACTAATGTTCAACATGGGAGCTTTAGAGGCAGTCCCATAGCCATCATAACAAATCTGTTTAGGCTCGTTTATGGTGATCCATTGCAAAACTCTATCACCGAACTTTTCAAAGAGAACCCTAGCATAGTCAGTGAACCAAGTCACTATGTGTGGATTCAACCAGCCTCCCATCTTTTGAAGTCTCTCAGGTAGATCCCAATGGTATATTGTCACCATGGACCGAATGTTATTTTGTAGCAGTACATTTATTAAATTGTTGTAGTACGCCACGCCTCGGTCGTTGATTTTGTCAGGGAAGCCACTAGGTAATATTCTGGTCCACGCAATGGAAAATCTGTAGAAGTCCAAGCGTAGATCTGACATGACCTCCACGTCTCTCATATATTTATGGAAGGAATCGGCCGCTACGTCTCCTGTACTGCCGTCGTCGATCGGTGATGGGTCGCTGTGTGTAGCTACATCCCAGATTGACATGCTTTTCCCTGTTAACAGAGTTTTTAAGTGAATCACTTATAATGAAAAATCAGTCTGTTGATTAATTGGCCTGAAGTATCGTCGGGTACCGATACTCATACGGTAAAATAAATACCCAGAAAAACATTGTCACAGCAGTATCTAAAATTTAATAGCCAAAGCAGATTCAATCCTATCCTGTTGGTAGTAAGGTTTCATTTGCTACATGAGTTGTGTCTGAGATACTGCCATTTTGTATTAGCAGGGCATTGTAGGAGACACGCGCAAAAGAACCGCTGACGCTAGGTCATAGGTGCTTGGTAGTACTATTTGAAACAAGGAAACCCACCCGCGTCTCCATGCAAATGTCACTGGGTCTCAGATCCCACTTACCATCAAGAGGCCTATGTGCTCGTTTGCCATCTCCTTGCCATCAAAAAACACAACGTCATCTCACTGTCACATGATGGTCCAAATTTTTTTTAGAAATGTATGAAACCTCAAGATGTCTTGTTCTAATACGAAGAACTGACCGCCAATATCAACTGGTGGACTGTGTGAATTTCCATCAGCTGTGCAAGTTAGTGGAGCGGTGTGCGAGGAAAAAATCGATCAATGAGGAACACTTAATTTTCCTAGCCTCGCTCAGCGTAGCTATCCTATTGGTGGATTATTTCCTCGCACGCCGCTCGGATACCTCCAACCTTAGAGACTGCAACCACTAGGCGCTCGGCGTTGCGTTCGGCACGCGTAGGACGCTTTCATAGTCATCTGCAAGCTATCCCATTAGTAATAAGGTTGCATTTGCTACAGGAGTTTTCTCTGAGATACCGCCATTTTGGGGGAGGCCTATGTCCAGCAGTGGACGTCTTTCGGCTGATATGATGATGATGATGATGATGACTGCCATTTGTCTTACCAGGGCAGGATGTGCGTTCGAACCAGAATCTGACAGCGCGCGTTTGACGTGTGAAGCGCATGTGTTTGAAGCACATGCGCTTATGTGTACACCTTCGACTGACCTCATGGTTCTTACTTCAAAACGCCTAATGTGTACTCGCTCTTAGGCACTTGTTTCACCGCCGGCGAGGTATAAGCTATCGACTATTTTGTCGCTCAAGAAACGAACAAAAGATATATATCCCGTGTCAATAAAAGATACACAGTTATTAATAGTTGATCGCTGGCTGTTCACACTGCCGGCGAGAACTCTCTCTCTACTAACTAAAAAACTCGCTTCTCGCTGCTCGCTAACTCGTATCTGGTTTCTAGCTCCACTCGCTTCTTGCTCATCGTCGGCGGTAGGACAAGTGCCTTACTGAGTCTGGTGCTCTTTAAAAGGAAGAGTGCCTTTATTGTTTGTATTCATATTCTGTATCAGAGCTTACCATCCTCCGACCAGCCTCCTTCGATTTGGTAGGCCGCAGTCGAAGCCCCAAACTGGAAATTCTCCGGGAACCTGCGGATCTTGCTCTTACGACACCACGCATCCTTGCTCCAGGAGAGCAGAATAATGCTGAAACAAGATCATGTATTTACCCGGAGGCTCTATTCTAATTGGTATTACCATAATGGTATATTGCTTTTGATATGGGTTTGTTAGATCATTTTTTCCAAATCTTATTGCGGGACAAGTAACTCTAGCGAAAATGATACCTTTCATACATATGCATACATAAACATCACGCCTTCATTTCCAGAGTGGGGTAGGCAGAGCTCAGAAATACCCACAACTCTAAAAAGACTTGTATATAATTCTGTAACGAACGGCCAAGAAGTTTACTCGTACCAGTGTGTTAGTGACATGTTGCAAACCCATCGCCTAACAGTACGAGTACCTACTACATAAATACGAGCCTTTTTTTATGTTAAGGAGAAGGCACACGAGCACTCGGGCCACCTGATGATAAGTGGAATCTGAGACCCATAGACATTTGAATTCTCAAGACTATAATCCCAAGACCTCAAATGCGTTGCCAACCCTGAGGAATCCCCACACCGGAACACAACAATGCGAACACTGTTGCTTGGCGGGTGGTTAATGGATAAGATGGTGGTAGCGATCCGGACGGACCCTGCACAGGGTCCTACCACCACAAAACGACTAAGGGTCATTCCCTTAGTCGTCCCTTACGACATCCACGGAAAGACATGGAGTGACACTATTCTAACCCGGCAACCACACGGGGAACACCTTTCGAGTTCAATATTTCCTATACGGTCTAATCTAAAACTTGTAACAGGGTCACATGTGCCCAGATTAACGATAAACACGACCTTTTCAAGGCACTGATGGAACCCGTAAAGGCTAACTTCGTAGGCAGGGTCACTACCAACTAGGGGTAACTCATCACTTCATCGAATGTAACATTTCATCGAATTTAATTTCATCGAACGCTATTTTCTGCTGAAACCATAATATTTTCAGGATATCTAAAACATTAATTACGTAGGTTAGGTTAGGTTACATGTTTAAGATACCCTGAAAACATTATGGTTTCAACAGAAAATAGCGGACGATGAAATGAAATTCGATGTAATGATACGTTCCATGAAAGGTGTTTCGATGAAATGATAGACACCCCCAACTAGGCCAACGTTATCGTGAAAAAGGACGAGGATGTTATTAAACTATAGTTGTTCAAGGGGTGGAAATGTGACACATAGCAGCGTTGGCCTTTCCCAAGGAGCGCCACAGGGATCGGTCCTCTTGCCGCCCGCCACTGCGGAGATCACCCTGGTGATCTGGACTGTTTGGCCAAAGCTACGTTATTTAGATACATACATACATACATAACATCACGCCTTCATTCCCAGAGTGGGGTAGGCAGAGCTACAGAATTACCATCAACTCTAAAAAGACTTCTTGATAGTTCTGTAACCACATTTTGCTTAATCAGGCCAAGATGTTTCCCAGTGTATCAGTGACAGGATGAAAGCCCAAAACCTAACAGCTACAAGACCTTATTCCCTTAGTCCCCTCTTACGACATCCACGGGAAGACATGGAGTGGCACTATTCTAACCCGGCAACCACACGGAACAAAATACATAACATAGATGGGTAAGGACCAAATAGTTGGACCATAGCTAAGCGTAGTTAACCATACAAACAACAAAAGTGAAAAATAACAAACATGGAAACATGCATTTTTTTTTCTTACGCTCACTGGAAAGTGCTATGAAAGAGAGGAACTGTGTACGCGAAATAATTGTAGTGTAATTTTTTCATAATATATGAAGTTTTAAAAAGTCATAGACAGAAGACAGACCCCCTGCAAAAACACTATACAAAATCGACGACAGGAATGACGTCACAGCTGTTGTTCCATATTTAAAATAGAACGACCTTCCAAATAAAATTGCATTTGTTTCGTAAATGACTATGTTGTTTGTTTATGTTTATCGTTGAATTAAAATATCACGTAAATAAAACGAGGATGCCGAAAAAAACAATCTAAACATTAAAAGAAGTTCTAAAATTTTAGCATGTTTCTATATAAAATCTTAACGTGTCAAAAGTGTCAAAACTTAGTGTATTGCGTTTTATATGGTTTTTTTTACTTTTTCTCCTAATTCCTGTCAATGAAACTCAATTCTGTATTTAAATTTTAAATAAAATAAATGACATCTTACTTACCTGATGAGTGCGAGGCGTGCTTTCGCCATGCCTGCCGGAGTGGTATGTTATGCGATACTATCTTCCGCACGTCTGCCGGCATATCTGAAAACTATTCTGCAATAATTAGCCTAAAATAAAATGTGAGATATAATCAATTCCACGACACTGGCTTTGCAGAATAGGGATGCGTCCTGGGTAAAAAAATCTTGGTTATCCAAAAATGTTGAACACGTATTTTTTGCTTCATCAAATCAATCAAAATTGACTAAGATAACGCGCATCAAAGTTCGGGAGCGGGGGTTCGTGACGTCACAAGTGTCACAACGTGGTAAAAAGGGTGCCACGGTGTGACGTCACGCGGAACTTCAAAAAACGATATCTGTATTTTTGGTTAATTGACAAATTAAAATTTTACAGGATACTCGTTTATTTAGTTTATTCTATCCTATACTTTTAAACGAGCAATACCTATTTGTATTTGTAATCACGTTCTCGAAAACGGCTCGAGCGATTTTGATTGTAATGGCAGGATAGGGGATTTTCGGGTCGATAAATAGATCTGTCAAGTCATATCCTCAAAATTCAACAAAACTAACCACAAGAAAAAAATATTAAGCATTCCCAGAATAGCCCTAATATTTAGTGTAAAAGAGATCAAACAATTACTTCTGTTTATACATACATTCTCGATACGTTCACGGTTGTACCTGGCACCAGGGATCAATACCGGTATTAATTAAAATTGAAATATCTTCCTGAATTTGCATTATTTCCTTGATATTTTCGACTGTAAATTAGGTAATACCACTATTCTATTATATAAATTATTTGAAGAACAAAAATATTTAACAATAAGCGAGATACCGAAATTGAATACCGGTATTTTTGTATGAAAATAATACCGGTATACGATCCCTGCCTGGCACAGTTCTCATCATACAAATGTTTTGAGAACGAGTAATTTATTTATCGAAATTTATAAAACCATTTACACTTGGACAGTAGATGGTAAATTATTATATTAAACATCACTTTTGAACTTGACGGACCCATTAAGAGGACTGTGAAGCAAAAAAAATCCATACAAAGTGTGATTTATAAAGTTTTTCTTCCCTTAAACGTGTCCGATTTTTACGATTTTTGAATATGCCGTAGATATTATGAAAATCTCTTAACTGTCGAGTAGATGTTGTACAGTCAAGCGTAAAAACAACATTTAAGGCAATCGTTCATAGCACCTTTTGTCATCATGAGACAATTTACCGGGCCTCTATTCTACTGTGTTATAACGATATCCCGTTTTACGTGTTTAAGAATCGTTTATGACTCGGTCGCCGTAGATGACATAAGAGTTATCGTTAAGAATCCTAGCCCAGGGGGGTTATTATGAGCTAGCTATGCAGTTCAGTTTACGGAGAGCGTAAAGGACAGTTATATATAAATGATATAGCTCCGTCCTTTACGCTCGCCGTAAACAAAACTGCATAGCTCGGTCCGAGCTATGCAGTTCTGTTTACGCTCAGAGAAAAGGACAGAGCTATATAACTGCCATAGCTCTGTCTCTTACGCTCACCGTAAAATGAACTGCAAAGCTAGCTCATAATAACCCCCCAGGTCGGTCGACAAAGTGTCAAAGCTACCTAGCAAGCGTTGTATTGTATCGCGAGCGGGGCAACTGTAATTTACCAGGAGGTTGTAGTACATGATGTCTGCGACTTGTTTGTCGCTCGACTAGATAGAAAGGGGGATTCTTTCTATCTAGTGTAACGATAGAGACGCACTGAGCGACAAGCGAGAAAATACAACTTGTGCTAGCCGTACAGGTGCCCTAGCCAAGATGCAAACGCTTCTAACGTTTTTCTTTTCTAACGCTCAAAATGTATGGGATGACATTCTCGTGCGTTTCGATAAACCACGTGGTCGACTGTCATCCCATACATTTTGAACGATAGAAAAGAAAACGTTAGGAGCGTTTGCATTTTGGCTAGGGCCCCTGTTCGTACTTTGACAACGAAGAAAAGTAAAGTAGTTTATGATTTGGATCTACTTAATTAAATGCAGGACCTAATTGATTATGCACGCCCTAAAAAGTTGTTTGTACGCGCTGACAGGGCAACTTAAGCAAGCCAGTTATTAATTCGTCCGTCGACTTATAAACCTACTTGGTTATCAACTTATCACGTTACGATATGAGGATCATCACAAGGGGCCTATTGCATAATAAAGTACAAGCCAGGCCATAGTATTAGAAAAATCCATGCAAAAACAGTAATAAGTACTATTTTAGCTTGTATTTTATTATGCAATCCGGCCCCTGGACGATATTTCGGTCGAATTTTATCAAGAACGCCCCAAACTAATTCGGCATTGAAATATCGTGTTACAGATGATGCGTTATTGTTTTGTTTCTCCGAACGAACAGACACGTAAATACACTCGGGTGCAGACCCACCGTACCCCTAAACCGTACCACTGACCCAAAATTTGTATCATAAATATGAGGTAGGTTTAGGTTATGTTAGTTCTTCAGCAGGCCCGGAGGGCCAAACTACCCAGAAATAGGAGCTCTGCGATAGCAGAGCTCCGTCGACAACGTTAAATTCGATTTTAATAGTAATAATTGGTCAAAGTACCACCAGTGGTACGGCCGAGGGGTACGGTGGGTCTGGAGGGAATACACTCTATGCAAGTTCTGTACTAAGTGACCCGTTTTCATTGCTCTTGACTATAGATAAACTGCTAGTACTTAAGCACTATTATCATCTGAAATTGTTTGCTTATTGAGTTGGACAAGGTTGACAAGGTTTGTCAAAAAGGAGTTCAACCCTTTTCCAGGCCTTGCTAAAGTAAGAGCCACGAATTCGTATCTTCCTAAAGAATACTGATCCATGAAGTCATATTTCAGGAAAGTTCAATTAAATTTGTGTCATTAAATGTAGGTAGTCAAAATCAATTTTGAGCGACATGAATGTGGTCGATGAAACGTACTATGCCTGGAAAAGGGTTAAAAAAGATAAATAAAAAACTATTTAAAACCGAAACAGAGACTTCACTTTTAATAAAAACACAAAAATAGAAATAAAAAAATCAGTAGCTGCTAGTCGACTCACACGTGCCAGGTATAGCGCCTCCTGAAAAAAGGCAAAATACGTAGAATAAGAACTTAAGGCATAGAAGGAGCGATAAAATAAAAGGAATAGACAGTTTGCTGATATGCAGTCTTATTGGGATTCAGTGGGCCAAAAAGAGACAATTCTATAACTTAAAATATCATGTCGCACACTGTAGCATATACAAATCTAAAGTATAATGAATTAATTTTGTATAATCTAAAGTCCATACCAAGAAGCTTATAATATGACACTGGAGATTACACGGCGAACAACGTTTTGAAGAGAAGAAAAGTAACCGTGAGTGACGTCGCTTAAGTTTTTGTCCATTTCTTTAGCGTGATCTTGAGTTTTTGATAAAGGGATAATGAAATGAAATGAAATGCAATGAAATAATAATAAAAAATAAAAAATAATTAACATAAGTTACGTCATTCAAGGTCACTTTTTCGTCTCAAAACATTGTTCGCCATGCAATCTCCAGTGTCATATATAAGCTTCTTGATCCATACCAACTGTCTTGTCTTATTTAGTAAACTCTTTAATAACCTCAAAATGCCTCGTTTTTGACTAAAACGGCCGTTTTCTGGTGAATAAGGCAACTAGAGACCAAATTTTGTAAACTATTTTCCTGAGTTTACATCAGAGGTGTTATTTTTACAATAAAATTGTAATTTTAAGCGAAAAGGGAGTATTTTGAGATTATAAAAGTGTTTACTAAATAAGAAAAGTCAACTAAATAAGAGTATACGATTATGGTGTCGTTCGGGACCAGTTTACACGAGTTGACAACACCTTTGTATGAACAGCTAGTTTTAAGAAAGAACTGTACTCTATACTCTTTCCTTGAACATTCATATTGAAATTTTCGAGACAGGAATAGATTTGACACTTTCGTTTTAAGGCTCCTTCTGTGTCTCTAATTCTTATTCTATGGCAAAATACGTCAAATACACCAGGAGTTCCCTAACTGGGTCAAACACACTCTTAAAATCAAAAGTTGTCTCTCCTGTGGTCAATAGTTAAAAGCTTGTGTGCATGTAAGTTATGTTTTTATATGATAGGTCCAGCTAGGTTGTGGTTAATTAGCAGTCCTGACGCCGTTTATGCGGGAATGGGCTTAGCCAGAAAATTAGGCCTTAAAAACGTTAACTTCCAGCGTGTCCACAGGAAAGACGCTAACCTAAATATGAGTATAACCCAACTGTGCTATCTCAGGGGCATCGCGAACCCCGAATTTTGGAGGTGGCCACTTTGTGAAGTGGTCCTTTTGAAATGTGGTAATTTAAAGAAGTGTTTAGTTTAAAATGTGATCTTTACAAAATCTGATCATTTTAAAAATGAGGTCGGTATACGATGTGACCAATATGGGATGTAGTCATTTTAGGTTATGGTCGTATTGATTGTGGCCATTTTGGGAAATGGTCATTTTAGAAAGTAGTCATTTTAAGAAGGTGGTCATTCAGTACGTGCGGGAGCCCACAACTCTAACCCGGCAACCACAAGGGGGAAACAGAGGAAAAAATGAAAATGCAATACTAACTGCCTTTGATAATGAAGCTTTTCGAAGGTTTCACTCGTTCGTTCGTCTGAAACAACGATTTTTTAATTAATATAAAATTCACTATAGACACAAAAAAGCTAAACGAATAAATTACCAATGTCATTGTAGAGATACCTATTATTTTTTTAACCCCCTGACGCCGACGGAGGTGTTAAAAAGAGTCTTCGTATTACGTGATCTAACCAGTGACGCGATTGGTTAAAAACAAAACGAAGCGTGTTTAACGCTAGTTAGCCAACGCATTTTAGATAAGGCTTCTGAAACCGTTTAGAAAATAAATAAATAAAGTTTTCGTCTTCCTTCCCTTAGCGAATTTATACCCTCTGAGTTTATTAGGACCTGTTTCCATTCAAGGAGAGCTGATCGCAGGAGTGAAAATGGCCAATAAACCTCCACGAAAAAGATAATTATTTGTACTACAACTTGATTGGTAATTTCACCGGTTTGCTCGAGTGAAAACGCACCCTTATTCTCGAGTTCTCTTGAGACTCTAATAGCTTTTGAGATATTATCGCATTGTTTTTAATTCCGCCGCCATTACCTACTTAAGTAGGTATAAGAAACTGTCCCCTTGTTTCACCGACATTCATTTCAAAGATCGTATCACTTTGCAGAATTTTCATTAAACATGGTTTACGTAGGATAGGTTAGTTTAGACATGTAACCACCAAAAATAATCCAAAAACAATAAGGTTTCAGCAGAAATTACCTTTCTAAATGAAAATTCTGCGAAGTGATACGTTCTATAAAATGAGTATCGGTGAAACAGTGTACAATCAAATAAGTGTTATCATATCGCACCTTCTGTAGGACAAGGGCACAATTGCCCCTTTAGTCACATTGTACATTGTGCCTTTGTTCTACCGAGCACGGGCACAATTTCCCCTTTAGTCATATTGTATATTGTGCCCTTGTCCTACCGAAGGTGCGTTATCATCATAACGTTGACGATACGATAACATGTCAAAAGCAATTGGGTTCACCGAGCAGAATAAAGCCCCTGGTCCGTTGATTTTTTTATGTGTCTTACTTTTATATGTATGCCAGCCCCCTTGCTTTTCTTTTCCTGGTTGTTCTTCTTATTCAGGCTTGCTTGTAATTTAGCGCTCCTGGAAAAGATAAGATTGTTAGGAAAAAGTTCTTAAGTAAGATCATCCTCGCCTAGTGACTACACACGCTGGCCTAGTTGGTAGTGAAACTGCCTTCGAAGCCTGCTCTGGATTCAAATCCCAGTAAGGGCAGATATTGTGTGATGAGCACGAGTATTTGTCGAGATAAGTGAGTTTATCGATGTAGGAACTCCCTGTCATCCAATTTCGCCATCAAAATTCCGATGTCTGGACATCAGTTTCAAGAAGCTTTCCCACTAGGGATGCGAGGGGATATTTATTTTATTCTGTTGTTAGTAGTTGTTGTTATAGCGGCAACAGAAATAGATCATGTGTGAAAAATTCAACTGTCTAGCTATCACGGATCATGTGATACAGCCTGGTGACAGACAGACGGACAGTTTTAAACAGGACGTTTAAATCCTAAGGAAAAAAAGGGCTTGTAGTATTCTTAGGCGATGGGCTTGCAACCTGTACTGTAAACTAATACACTAATAAACTTCTTGGCCTGATTATGCAAAATGTGGTTACAGAATTATAAACAAGTCTTTTTAGATTTGTTGATATTTCTGTAGCTCTGCCTACCCCACTCTGGGAATGAAGGCGTGATGTCATGTAAGTATGTATGTTTTTACCATTTGGGTACAGAACTCTAAAAACCAGGATGGTGAGGGGGTCATTTCAGCCTGTACCGTTATGACCAGAGGGCGGAATTTCTCATGGCAAAAATTGACATGTCATAGGGATAGAACGAAGTATTTTATCGACTATCGACAAGTAGTTCTGGTTCAAGTAGCACAAGATATTTTACCAAATAGTATACCTCCTATCGATACATTACACTAAGCAAAATAATTTTCCAATATTAACAATGCCCTTTAGTAGCGGTCTTTTGGATTAATATAGTTTTTGGTAAATGTAGGTGTAGTTTTCATCATTATTGTGAAGCTTTATTTTCATTTGTTATTTACCGTTAGTAAAAAACATGTGTTTTAGACAAAAGTAACATAATATTTACAAATTAAATCCTAAAACTTCACGTATTGTTGAAAACAATAACTAAATGCGAATCAATAATGACATTTACATTTTAATATAAAATCAAAACTAAAATAACAAACAGATTAGTGATTACACAATATCGATAACTGGAAAAGTCGATAAAGCAAAATGTTCTATCCCTATGACATTTCAATTTTTGCCATGAGAAATTCCGCCCTCTGGTTATGATTATGACATACACTTTCAGGAGCTAACCTGCGTTGGTGATGCTTCAGGGTGTGCGAGGACACTTCTTCCTTGGCCGGCCGCCAGGACACAGGTTCCAAGACCTTGCGGCTCGTCTGCGTCTAAGGAGAATAATAGTAGATTGTTCAAGGGACTAAAGCAAGCCATTATGACCCGAGATATTCGAGAAGACCAAATTGGTAGAAAATTTTATGTAAAAACCTCTGTCAAGATTGCTAATGCAAAATTGATTACAAATATTTGAGATAATTATGAGCAAATAAGTAAAAAAAGAGAACTTTAACTTGACTTCTACGCAGGCGGAGTCGCGGGCAAAAGCAAGTAATAAAGTTGTTATTACCCTTTTTCGAGCCAAATATGAATCGTCCAGTCGTTTTGTTTTGTTCACTGCAAAGTTAAACATTCAGTTAACATTTATTACACGACTGCCAAAAAAAAGAGTGTAATGTTTTCAGGATTAATGTACAAACAGCAACACTCTTAACTGTACATCGGTGGACCTTATTACAAAAGGCATAACGTCTACCGATGGACAGTTAACAGTGTGGGCGATGGTATGTATATTTGTGAGTTTCTTTATTCCAGGATAATTTCCTAATACCAGAACCAAACATGGCGTATGGGGTATCATTGGAATCGTCAAATTACCGCGAGTAACATAAGTTAGGTTTAAAAAAAATCATGTGGAGCCAAGTCCAAAATTTAGTATACTTCTATACTTCACATTTCTCTGTAACTAACTGTACACTACACCATAGAAAAACATTACAGAGAAATAGCACAATTCAAACAAAGACACAGGTAAACAACAGGCAGTCTCATCGGTGATTAGCGATCTTTTCCAGATAAACTTTGGAGGGATAAGGTGTCTAATTAAAACATTTTACACAGTACGTGGTGCAGACTATTTAATCGAGAAAAATAACAAGAAACTATGTATGCGTTTTTATTACGTAGGTACTGTAATTACATACATACATTACATACATTAAATCACGCCTGTTTCCCAGAAGGGTAGGCAGAGACCACTTCCTGACAAATCTCTTTCGCTTCTTCCACATTCATAGATCGAGTCAAGCATGCACGTCGGTTTCAGGTACTTAAGATTTGGCCCTTTTGCAGAAAAGTACACCTAGGGCGGCCCCTTCCGACCATTCCACTCACTTTCGCACTATATATCTCTTTCTTCAATCTTCTTTCATCCATTCTTTCCAAAAGACCAAACCATCGAAACATGCCCTTTCCAATCTTAGTCACTACATCTTCTTTCGGTCCACATTTCTCTCTGATCTTGTCATTTCTTACTATATCAATCTGTTTTACACTTCGTATACTACGCAAAGAGCGCATTTCAACTGCATTTATACGACTTTCATGCATATCCTGCCACACCCGAAACTCACTAACAAACATCAGAGTAGGGGCTAACACTCTATTGTGAACAGCCAGTCGGGCTTTTTGTGAAACGAATTTGTAGTTAGCTTGTATAAGTTATTTTTACCTTTACCCGCTCGATGGAATCCAATGCCTCCATTTGATTTCTCTGCATGAAACTGAAAAGAAATTGATAATGTTGATATGAAAGGATAAAGATGGTTACATGGGTGGCACCGTATTAACCGGACCAAACCACTTCACTAGTACGTGGTGGTGGTGGTTGGAGCGATCACTAGTATGGGGGAAAAGCATCGATAATTGAGTTTATCGATATATGAACTCCCTACGTCTCATACAGTCTCGCTCCCGATATTCCGATGTCTGATTATTTATAACGGAAAATGTGCGGTACAGTGCTATTTAGTGTGACGTCGTTTGTAAGAGAGATGATGATGATTTGAGAGATGGCGCTTTTGTTGCTGACATTTTTGTTCGCATGACCCTAGTTTATTATTATTAATACTGCCAAACTAAAGAAGGCACCTAACTGCAATGTAGTAGTCGAAGCATTTAATACTCTAATATTTAGAGGATGCCCGCGACTTCGTACGCGTTGAATTAGTTTCTCGCTACTCCCCCTATTTTAACCCTTCCCCCCCCCCCCTATTTAGGGGATGAATTTCCAAAAATCCTTCCATAGTGCACACCTAGGTTATCCAAGGAATATTCCCTCTTAATTTCAAGTCCATGGGTCCAGCGGTTTCAGCTGTGCGTTGATCGATCAGCCAGACAGTTTCTTCTTTTATATGTTGTAGGCTAGTCGCACCTAGGCGACCGAGCTCTACTCGAATGTATGTAAACTACACTATTAAATCACAATTTGATAGTGTCGTCTATATGTCAAATACCTCGTTTATCGCTTATCCCTCGGGAACTGTTAAATTTTCCACGATAAAAAGTATCCTATGTCCTTCCCCGGGACCTTAGTTATCTCTATACCAAATTTCATTTAAATCGGTTCAGTAGATCCAGGGTTTATCCCCTACAACTTCTCAATGTCAACTCAACTTTATCCCTTTATAATATTAGTATCGATATAGATTGGTATGCAGTAAGCAGCCTTCTTAGGCATTTCGTATTGGACATGTAGCTGGCCTCCCGAGTCCCCAGGTTCTCACTTGGGACATAATGCCAAATACAAAAGGCACCCTATAATTAAAGCGACAAGGTTGCAATTACAATGTTACTAAAGTTAGGTCTTACGAGGTTAAGTACTTATAAAGCATGGCTTAGCTACTTCACGTTACTCTATGTTTATCAATAAGGGCATAGTGATATAATTCAAATTCTTGTAGCAAGTGCAACCTCATTACGAACGGAAGAGGATTAAATTTGCTCTGGCCATTGGATTTGAGATACTTGCTTACTGGCAATAAACTGATCTCGGTTTAAATGCCCGTCTCAAGATACGTCAAAAATGACAGTTTTCTATGGTTTGACGTTTACTTTAACGTATCTTGAGATGCGCATTTAAACCGAGACGAGTTTATGAATACGGCCATAAGAAGGCTAAGCCTAAGGACCTAGTTTAGACACAGTCGAAAAGCATTTGCTAGAAATTGTACTCCCGATTCAAGTCTCATTGTTTTAGTAGTCATTTTTTTTTATTAAGTCTTAGCCTAACTGACTGATGGATGGCCCAACCGCTATACAAAAAGCGCTTGTTTTTTCTGCATACAAGAAAAACCACAACCATACTATCCCCGCTGAATACGTACTTGCATACTTGCTATTTTTGTAAATTACCTGATCTTGCTTTTTCTGCTTGACATTTGGAGCAAATAGCTCGTTGTAGTACCTCTGCGACTAAAATAAGACAAAAAAAAACATTAAATAATTCATAAATCAAAATAATATAGTATTCTCAATCCAAGAAATACCGCCTAGGGTGTTGACAGGTACTAATAATGAAAAATGAAATAATAAATATCCGGGGACAATGTCACACAAATTGACGTAGTAACAAACTAAGCTCTAGGCTTGCACTATGGGTACTAAACAACGATAAACATATACATAATTTATCGTCTGATCTCGCTATGATTTGGTGTTCCATATCACTTAGGGTATCCTCGAAATGAAGATCTGTAATCGTCTTACCTCTAACAAATATCGAGATGGTGACAGAATGTCCATGTGTTCTGAAATCAAAATCATTATTTCATACACCATTAATTATTTGAAAAAAACAATAAACCATAAAAATCGTGTCGAATAAGGGCTGCACTAAAAGTTTCGGGAATCTAATACTTAGAAACATATTTTTGACACATATCATACCTTTTTATAATCTCTAAAGTTTCAACACACTGGCCACATAGAAAAAAAAAGCGATGGTTCGGTTTCAATTGTTTTTTGAAGTCGTCGAGTCGCTGCTGAAAATGGAATTGTCCCGTGAAAATTTAAGAGCTATGATTTATTACGACTTTAAAAGTGGATTATCACAAAAACAATGTGGAGACCGGATGATTGTTGCTTTTAGTAATAAAGCTCCTTCAAAGACGACAATATACAGGTGGTATGCAGAATTTCAACGTGGCCGTCTATCCCTCACGGACGACGTGCGTGAAGGTCGACCAAAATCGGCAGTCACGCAAGAAAACGTCGATGCTGTGTGTCAGCTGATAAAGGAAGACCGACATGTGTCATATCGGGAGACTCAAGAGTGTTTGGGCATTGGAATGAGTTAGATACAAATCATTTTACAGGAACAATTAGGCGTGTGAAAGTTGTTTTCCCGTTGGATCCCTCACTTATTGTCTGAGGAGCAGAAAACGACTCGTGTCAATTGGTGCCTCAGAACTTTGAATAAATTCAACGGAGGAAGCTCAAATGAAGTTTTCAGCATTGTATCCGGTGACGAGTGTTGGATATATGCATATGAGCCTGAAAATAAAAACCAATCTAGAGTATGGGTCTACGAAGATGAGCTCAAGCCGACAAAAGTTATTCGTTCTCGCAGCACGGCCAAAAAGATGGTGGCTACGTTTGTCTCCAAATCGGGTCACGTAGCTACTATTCCTCTTGAAGATCGTAGAACGGTCAATGCCGATTGGTACACCACTATTTGTTTGCCGAGTATCTTTGCTGAACTCCGAAAAAAAAACCCTAATCGCCGCATTATCCTTCACTACGACAATGCCAGCCCTCACACCGCTCGAAAAACATCTGAGTACCTGGACGCACTGTGGGAGCGCGTAGAACAAACGGTCGGACATGCTTGAAAATAAAATGTTTCACTTTCTTGCTGTTAAATGACTTTTTTGTAAACTTTAACGCTTAGACCATCATGTCTTATTATTATTTTTTCACTTATTTGCCTTGTTGGTGAATAGTACTCGAACAAACATCACTATCCGATAAACCCGTAAAACTCGACTATACTTCTAGGTACTATTTTAACTGTTGTGTAGTAGTTGAGGTCCTTTTTTTGATTTTATTACAAAGAATATATGTTTAAGTATCGCCACAACAAATAATATCTAGGTGTTTCATATTATAATTAATTATAATTGCTGTTTTATCATTCATGTAAAATTAAACTAGAAAGTCATGATTATAAAAAATGTGCCAAGCAATTCCAAGATACTAAGTAGTACAAGTTATAAGTTAAAGATAATTTTAATACGCTGCATTTTAACCTTACCCGAACTTAGCCGAATTTTAGAGATATTTGCAATTGGAGGTCATTTTTCGAAAGCGCCTATTTAAAAGAAATAGCAATTTGTTTCTTAAATCTGCTAAGGCAGGCAGCCGAATAGAAATGCAGTTCTAACATCGAAGAATCGGTAAATATTTATTTATACATTAAATATTACGTTTTTTGTGTCAACCGAGCGCATGAATTAACTCCTTGATTTTTACAAATAAATAAATAAATTAACGGCAAATATTATAATTTGTACCTGGCACTTCAAAACTTATAGTGCAAGTAATTTCAGTATACCCGCAAAATTAAAAATGTCTTCACACTAAGCCGTCGTCAATCGTTGTGCGTGTTGTTATAATCGGAATATAATGGAAAAACTAAAAACAAATCGTGATTTATATAATCTGCTTAAACATGATCTACGAGATCATAGTATTGCTGTAGAAAAAGTGATGGCTGTATTTCCAAATACCATCTCTTCGGAAATTAAATCGTAAGTATTGTTTAATGTTACTAAAACGTATATTTTTTTGTATTGAATACTAAACAATTTGCTTACTTTATTGCAGTGCTATAAACGGTAAAATAAGGAAATTTCTGTATACCGTGAAGAATAAACGGAAAGACAAATGTTGGAAAGAAGATTTGTTTCTATCTACATGTGGCAGTTGGCTTGATTTACAAATAGACTGGTCTCATGTTATTAACACTAAGCCTCCGACTTTGCTTCCATCGACATCGACATCCTCTAAAGCATATTTTAATACATTGAGTGATCGTCAAAAGAGAAGGAGAACTGAATCTGTAAGATCCCTCCCCATAGATGAGCTAAACTACGTAGCATCAAAAAGTATCAGACACACACATGCTAAATTTATCTTTGACTTCATTCAAACACACCCGGCACACATTACAAAAGTTAAGGAATTTTGCGAAAAACTCTTAAATAACACGGACGAGTCTAAATCCTTATCTGACGACGATGCACTTAGCTTGTATGTGAACTCTGACCTAACTAGAGAGCAGTACTCGCAATTGCGATTATCTGTTAATAATATTGCTCCCGGATTATTTCCTGCTTATGCTCAAATTCAAAAACTGAAGAAAGAGTTGTGTCCAGTACCTGAAGCAATAACTGTAGCTGAAAATTATGTTAGTATTAATTTGCAATGTTTACTGGATAAAACAATAGAAAGAATAATGCGACAAAATAAAATTTGACAATACCAAAGAATATAATCTTGTCTTGGTTCTAAAATGGGGATGCGATGGAGCCTCTTCTCAGTCTGTTTACAAGCAAAAGAGTTCAGACCCTCTACACGATGATTCATCTGTATTTGTTTGTAGCCTCGTTCCCCTTCAACTCAATAATGAAGATTTATCTGAATCCATTTGGAAGAATCCTACACCATCATCCTCTCGTTATTGTCGACCAATATCTTTTCGGTTCGAAAAAGAAAACAAAAATTTAACAAAGAAGACCACTGCAGAATTTAATGAAGAAATAAGGCAATTACGTCCATATGTTTTCAAAAATGTCGTTGTGAATTATAAAATGTTACTAACGATGGTTGATACAAAAATTTGCAATGATATAACAGATACATCATCAGCCATGAAATGCTTTATTTGCGGTGCTACTCCAAAAGCTATGAACGACATCGATGTAGCTTATAATCGTGAACCAAATCAAGACTGTTTTGAATTCGGCATGTCCTCTTTACATGCGTGGATTAGGAGCTTTGAATGTATGTTACATATAGCATACAATTTATCATTCAAATCTTGGTCAGCAAGAGGAGAAAATAAGAATGTCAGAGAGCAATCAAAACGCAACATACAAGATGAATTCAAAAGAAGATTGGGGTTGTTAATAGATATGGTTAAGCAAGGCGTGGGAAACACAAATGATGGCAACACTGCTCGGAGATTTTTCGCAAACTTCCAGATTAGTGCGGATATAACGGGTCTAAATGTAGATCTTTTAAAAAGATTTTACATAATACTACAAGTCATAGCTTCAGGACTCGCGATAAATGTAGATTCGTTTCGTTTTTATACACGTGAAACTGCGGAGTTATACGTGCAATTGTATGGATGGTACTATATGCCCGTTACCATCCATAAAATATTAATTCATGGAGCAGACATTATAAAACACAACGCAATCCTGCCAATAGGTGCATTATCGGAAGATGCACAAGAATGCAATCATAAAATATTTCGATATGTGAGACTTCACCACACACGCAAAATATCTAGGATTGCTTGCAATACTGATCTGATACATGCATTACTTTTACGGTCTGATCCGGTTATCTCCAGTAACATTAAAAGGACAACGAAAAAAAAACTGTTGATCGAAGCGCAGCCACTCATCAGTGAAACCGAAACCCAAATTATAGAGTATGAGTAACCTTTTGTAATTTTTTATATCATAACCATAACGGAGAAATGATGAAAATATGACCTTCTTTTCTTATAAATAACAACAATATCTACAATAATTATTTACTATTTCGACAGTGCGCCTTGTGTAATTTAATAGCAATCTCTTTAGATGATATAATTTTAAATTGTAGGCGTAATAAAGAAATATGCATTTTTAAGTGAATCCTAAGCACAGGACCAATAAAAAACTTATCAAGGGATGTTTGCATGCGACCAGAATAAAATACTGACAAAAATCTTGCGTTTTTTTTTTTTTTTTGCTATATAATCGGAAGACTATTCTTTTCCCCTATTAATATGTTGCTAAAAATGCACTATACTAGCATTTCGTTATAATTTAGAGGCCATAATAATAGCAGTTTATCTGCAATAAACAGTTTACTGTCGCGCACTCGCATGTCCGACCGGTTGTTCTACGCGCTCCCACAGTGGGTCGGTGAAAAAGTCGAATTACTGGACCATCCTCCATACAGCCCCGACTTAAGCCCCAATGACTTTTTCACATTCCCCAAAATTAAGGATAAGTTGCGTGGTCAGCGGTTTCAGACGCCGGAAGCAGCAGTGGAGGCTTTTAAAATGGCCATTTTGCCGACCCCTACTTCAGACTTCAATAAGTGCTTTAATGACTGGTTTGATTGCATGGAAAAGTGCATAAAATATAAAGGAGAATACTTTGAAAAACAATAAAAATACTTTTATTCAATTTAACTGCATATTTTTTTCTATTCCCGAAACTTTCAGTTTGTCCCTCGTAGTTACATCGTTCACATGTGCGGGCCCAGACAAGATGCGACACAACTAGCAGCTTGTTTTAATTTTGTATAAATAGAGGAAAACATTCAGTACATACAAAATCCACTTATTTTTGTTCCTGCATCACTGCATACATTTTTCACCATAAAAATAGTTATAGCATTTTTGCTGAAAAATTGCACCTCTTTTTGTGGTGCCATTTTATTCTACAACTACCGGTCTGGTATGATATTTTGGTGGATTCAAAAAAGTAGGGCAAAACAACGCTCTATAACACCTGATATCGAATTACTTCCAAACCATAGATAAGATAAAAAATAATCCACCGTTTCTATTGTATCTACTCGTAAATCTCACCTGCTGGAATAATCTGTGCATAGCTCTGAAATGACACAAATTTCCCATCAGTTTCCGTGCCTATAGTATTCTTATCGCCATCGTCTCTCTTGTTGACTTCCTTCAACTTCCTCTTCTTTTTCCGTTCCACCAATGGACTCCACCAGTCGTCAGTTGTGGTACTAACGTCGTTGACTTTCATTATTTCTGTAGACGTCGATTGATTGGTCTTTGTGATCACTCTGGCTTTTGATCTCGGCCTTTTTGGTTGGTCGTACGCAATGTCGTAGTTTAGCCGACTGCAGATGGTTGTGTCGGTTTTGGTGTCGTCACTTATGGATATACTGTCTTTGTCGGATAACGTGGAGTCAGTAACGTTGGTCTCCTCAATGTCGTCGAAGTCTGAATGGAAAAAAGAAGAAGTGGTGTTATTTACAATTCAAAATTAAATTTATTGCTCAGTAAATTGATCACATGAGGGCTCTTATACACGTCGGTAATATGGACTTCGGAGAAGACCCTGCAAGCGCAAGAAACTCCGGCACATGGTCATTTTTTTTATCATAAAATACTAAAAGTAATTTACATTACAAGCGATAGCAAAGTAATAAATAATAAATATGAAAGCACAGATAATAAAAGCATATTGTTCCGGACCAACCTAGGGAGGGACATGGGACCGGTAGAAAGGCAACCTCGAGGACTCGCTCTATTGTATGTATGCATATAAAAAAAACTGCTTGAAGTTGTCAATGTCATTAGAAACGTATGTCAGATTCACTTTGGACCTAGGTCACAAATTTAAGTCTTTAACTGTACATAGGCGAACTTATCCGGGTAGTTCTACCAGCGTTTCAACCGCTTTGACTTCGGTGTCGCATTTTTAACCATTTCCCTGTACGAGTAGGGTAACCATTTTCGGTTATTTTCTAGGAGTCCAGGCATTCTTCAAAATAACCGAAAATGGTTATCCTACTCGTACAGGGAAATGGTTAAAAATGCGACACCGAAGTCAAAGCGGTTGAAACGCTGGAAGAACTACCCATCCCTTATGGGATGTTTTCTTCTTATGGTACCCGCACTATATAGGGGCACTAGTCCCGTCGCTAGACCATTGGCTAGAGAGAGGGCACGTCACCGTACCGTCTTGCGCAGGTAATGACCGAGCATGGATGCTACGGTCATTACCTGCGCATGATTAAGAGGGAGCCGAGTGCGGCGACCCGGATGACACAGCCCAGCACACCCTCGCGGCGAGCTCCGCACGCTTGCTGTGGACACCGGGAGAGCGGATTTCTCACTGCACAGCATGGTGTCAGTCATGTTGAGCAGGAGAAATCATGGAGGACGGTATCCTCCTTCTGCGAGGATAACATCTCTCAGAAGGAGACTGCGGAGCGGGAACGTGAGGACGACGTCAACGCGCACACGCTCCGCCGCAGGCATATTCATTGGTCCATATAGCATAAAAATCAAATTCAAATAACTTTTATTTCAGACGCGTTAGTTACAATGGCTATGACAGAGATAGGTGCATGAATTTACAAAAGGATGACAATTAAATAAAATTAAAATAAATTAATGCTCGTTAAATTTAAAAAGTCCTAAATTGAATAGGAGTATTAAAGAAAATGCATAATACTGGTAGAAACCGGTAGCTTTCACATCCTCGCAGCATAGCTAATGGTAAAAGGACTTTGTAGTATTAATTTGATGGTACTTGTGCAGAGCCGCAACTACCATCTTATACTTTAACCTACCGCCAAGCAGCAGTGTTCCTGTGTGGGGATGAGACAGCCGGGGAAAATACCTAGCATAGACTCGTAAGACCTATTTTAAGTGACATATACCTATTAGACCTATATATATAGACCTATATATATTTATATAGACCTATTTTTAGTGGTGGTAGGACCCTGTGCAGGGTCCGTCCGGATCGCTACGACCATCTTATCCATTAACCACCCGCCAAGCAACAGTGTTCGCATTGTTGTGTTCCGGTGTGGGGATAAGACAACCGGTGAGATTACTAGCATAGAGGCATTCTATCTTAGTCCTCAGGGTTGGCAACGCATTTGAGGTCTTAGGATTATAGTCTTGAGAATTCAAATGTCTATGGGTCTCAGATTCCACTTACCATCAGGTGGTATGAGTGCTCGTGTGCCTTCTCCTTAACATAAAAAAATAAATAAAAATATAAGTACAACCTTGCCGAATTAACTATAGCGTGCCTTTTATGTTTAGTTATGTTCTCAAGCGGAAACTGGGGATTCGGGAGGATAGAAGCTTCCGTCTTTGACTTCAGAAAGAAAAAAAAAAATTCGTAACGAATAGACAAACAAAGGAAAAAAAATGACACATAGACCAGACCCTTTTCCACGCCCACATTATTTAGCTTTTTGTTTTTTTTAGTCACGACATCTGGCCCCTGACATAGTTTGAAGTCAGTGGCTAGATGTCGTTTGGTGTGCGTAGCTAGCGCCACCCACAGCCGTACGACCTTATGCGCGGCTTATATGTACGCGTTACGCACACATGTAAGCCGCGCGATATCTTTGTTTGAAGATGAACCACTTCTCCCATACTGATATAAACTTTGTATTAGTTTTTGATATAGGTGAAAAACTTAAGCAAAGGACCTCTTGTATGTGGTTGTGTACAAAATTAATATCGATCTCATGCCAAATTTAAAATAGAGAATATCAAACGGTCTATACAGATATGCCACAACTACATACAACAGGTCCTTTACTTAGATTTTTCACCTATAGCTTTATTTGTAATACTTGTTCTGTATAATCTTCATTCTAAAACTGGTGTGGCAATAAATGTATTTCTTTTTTCTTTCTTTCATAAACTAAAGGCCTGTTGTCACGAAATGGTTTTCAGGTTTGGAATGCATAGCTTGAGATTGTAATAGTCTATTCAAATGTACTCGTTGGCATACTCCATGGCATAAAAAATACTATTAATTATCTTAATCACCTTTGAAAGGGAAATACTCCTCTTGCTGCCATTGGGCTGAAGCGTGCTGCATTTCTAAAAAAAAATCGATAGAAAGTCAAGTAGGTACATTTATACAGTACAGGAGCATTCAATATTTTTTTGAAAATCTCTATTTACTAATAAAATAAATAAACAATTTTATGCTAATGGGCTGCATGGTCTAGTCTCCACACGCTATTGCTAAAGTAAAAAAAAAAAGCGGTAACAAACGAAATGACGTCAATCCGACCAATAGTCCGTAGCAAACACTGATAAAACATTTTTGTGAGTAAACAATAATAACACGAAACTGATAAGTCTTTGTAAAGGACCCGAGGCACGGGCTGTGCGTTTAAAAAAATACAAAATAGCAGCGTGTCGCGCACCCTCGTCTCAACCTCGTCTCTGCTTCGACCGTGTCGCATTCGCATTGCTATGTACAGTCCGCAGGAACAGCTCCAAATGATCTGCACTCGACTCTATTATCAAAAGAATACGTCGTGTCTAGATCTTTATGAGCATGTTATTCTGCTTAGCTACTTTTGATGCTGACTGTACTAAAAACTAATCTCTTACTTTTCAAAGCATTGAAATGCATAGTCCCGACATCGACTTTTGTAACTTCCTCGTTCCTGGGATGCGTACTCTGCGTGGCACACGTGCAGAAATCGCAGAACTCTTTTTCTTTTGGTTTTTTCAAGTTTGTTGCTGAAAAGACCAGCGGTATAATTCATGCTTACATTACAAATTGACCAAGACCCAAATTCGACCCTTTAGAGTCTTTTGTGCAATAAGGTACCCTGCAAGTTTCCCAACGATGATTTCCTTCATCGTAAGAGCATCGGGTAATATAATATGTAACTAAAGTTAGAGAACCTCATTGGTACAGACCTTCTGTTTTATTAATGTATCTCGGCAAGATTCGTTTTTCTATGAACCACGAGTGACAAATATACCGTCAGATGCGAGTGCGAGTGAGACAGCGACAGCTAGCCGAAAGACTAAGAAAATAGAAGAACTGTAGAGGGCCGGAAAATAAAGCAAGCAAGCAAGTGTAGCTTGGGCTCAGTCAAATCCCCGTTTCCTCCGAGGCATATACAGGGTGTTCGGCAGAGGGTTGTACAAACTTCAGGGACTTACTCGGAGGTCATAGTCATCAACTTTTAGTATGGGACCAACATCCTAATCGCTCGTAACACCCTCTGCTAAACACCTTGTATAACGCATTTTTAAATGTGAGGAATTATACAAAATTATTTGTAAAAAAAGTTTCGATGGATTAACAATCTCCTTTTTTTTTGGAGTCTGTTAAACAGCATTTGAGATAATTTCAACGATGGTTGTATGGCATTGTTTCCTTAGTTTTTTAATTTTGTTCGTAATTGGTTGAATCAAATTTTTGTTGTTATTCAGTCCCATAAGCTAGAAACTGATCGTTTCTGATAAAGTATTTAAAAAACACTATTAATATGCTTGAAGACGGATAATAATTTTGTAACTGTGACAAAAACTGATGTTTGATGGATTTATGTACATTAAAATCATGATTAAAATCAGATTGATGCACGAGTCACCATGGCAACGAGCTCCAAAGACGATTGATTCAATTGACAGTACCTATTTAAAAAAACATCGCTGCGGACAGTAATGAAGATTCATAATAGTCACTATTTTTAAAGAACTTCGCAACTTTAGTTAAAGTTTAAAATCGTACATCTCGAAATATGAGAAACGGGGTTTTTTCAAAGTGGTGACGACATGTTCATTTTACCTCTAGGAAGATAACGAGGTCATTTGCGTCTTCGTTTTCACCAAAGCCATAGTGAGAAATATAAAAAAAAACTTACCATTTAAGACTCCCTTCTTGGGTTCGTATTCGTATTGTGTGTCGCTGTGTTTGAGGATCACTTGCGCCTGCATTTGCTTCGATGACTTCTCTATCGAAACGTACTGGCAAGAGCTAATTAAAAACAAAAAACTGCGTTCAAAAAAGCTAAAAGTAACTTCTTTTATTGTAGGCACCCAATAGGTTAGTCCAACTGAAGTTGGCTTTTTTTCTGAAAATATTGTGGTCGCCGACTTCAGTTGGACTAACCTATTAGGTGCCTATAATTTTAATAGAAGTTTTTTTAGCTTTTTTGATAGCGGTTTTTGTTTTGGAAAACATTTATTTTATTTTATACTTTTTAGTGATCATAATACGCTGTTACGTAGTCCCACTTCTTATTTGAAATGAAAATTTATGTTAATACAGTACGAGTAAGGTAGGTTTGTGAGTTTGTGAGTTAGTGATATTGTAGGGGGTAATCTCTGGATCTACTGAACCGTTTTAGATGAAATTCGGTATGGAGATAGTTTGGGTCCCGGGAAAGTACATAAGGTACCTTCTATCCCGAAAAAAGTTACTAATCCTGAGGGAATAGCGATATACGAGTTCTACGCGAACGGAGTTGCGGGAAAGAGCTAGTGTTATATAGTTTCTGTTCCAAGTGAGGCTCACTGACGTTTGGAATATCAAGACTGCCGTAATACCAAAGAAGGCGGCTAACTGCAATGTTAGAAGTCGGGGCATTTTATGGTAACCACATTAAATTTAAAATGTATTGATACCCGTGTGGTCACCGGGTTAGAATAATGCCACTTTATGTCTTCCCATGGATGTCGTAAGAGGCGACTAAGGGAATAAAGGCTTGTAGTATGTTAGGCGATAATATCTTAGCCTGTTAAAGCAAAATGTGGTTACAGAATTCAATCAATCAATTATTTTTTTTGGGTAAATATGGCCTCATCGAGCGGTGAGATTATTTCGCCAATATCGAGGGAGGATAAGACACTGCCAGTTGACCATTGGTCTTGTACGGTAGAGTTGTCCGAGTTCGGTAGAATACCAGCCACAACCAATCTAAAAAAAAAAAAAAAACTGCCACCCCATAACGACACAAAATCTAGCTATCATTATAAATGCTAACGGAAATCATAAGAAAATTAAGTACATGGAGAGGAGAACATAAATATTAGGATAAAGGAAATTAATTCATAATCTAATCTTATTTTTAATCTTGTTTAAATCTCCTCTTCAGCATTCTTTTCAACCCTGCAACCCCGCGCTACCTAAAGGAGCGGTTCAATTATTTTAAATCTATTAGAGCGTCCCAAAACCTTCTCCTGTCAGTTCCTTTTTCTTCCTCTAAATTTTACACAAATTCTTTTACCATCAAGGCGATAAGGTTATGGAATGCTTTGCCTGTGGAGGTACGACGTGCTAAGTCTGTTGCCATTTTTAAAAGCAAGCTAAAGGATCATTTTCTGTCACTTCCGTAGTTTTTCTATTATCTCCCTTACTTTTTTTCTTTGTTATATCTCATGCTTCGTCTGTTGTCATTGTTTGGCTGTTTTTGGAGGATGTATGTATGTATATATTATATAGATGTATAATTATATGTATTTAGTATGTATTTATTCAATTATTTATTTTATGTATTTATATTTAGTATATTTATAAATAGTTCTAATTTCAAAATTGAAATAATTTAATTGTTTCGTGTACCTAGTTATTTAGTTTGAGTTCTAAACGAATTAGTTTACACCCCCTGCCATGAATATGTGTCCTCAGTTACTTCTCTTACAAGGTTGTCTGGAAGAGATCGCTATTTAGCGGTAAGACCGCCTGTTGTATACCTATGATTTAAATGTACTGTTCCATGTTCTGTTTTTATTTTTTATTTTTGGTGTTCAATAAAGAGTATTTGTATTGTATTGTATTGTATTTTTGGTTAAAAATAAATCCAGAAGAAAAAAATAGTGTTAATAAGAAATTGGGTGGCTGATACCACAGGGCAATAAATCATATATAGGAACAGATATTTTCGGACGGTTACAGAATTATCAAGAAGTATTTTTGGAGTTGTTGGTATTTCTGTAGCTCTGCCTACCCCACTCTGGGAATGAAGGCGTGATGTTATGTATGTATGATATCCAGTTAGCTTCCTTCTTTGATATGACGGCAGACTACTACTTACCATGTCTTCATGACAGGCGTCGCGCTGACTTCTTTTTCGGCTGTAATAAATTAACAACAAGACGTTAGCGATTTCTATGAAGTGCAATGAACGCAGCTTCAGAGTATTTTAAGGTTTTGTATGGTGAATCTTCAAAAACACCTAACGTCGTGTTTGTGAGGATTTAATATTTTTTAAAAATACCCTCTTGCAAGGAAACCGGGGCATTGGTTATTTAATTTACTCGTTAGAGTACGCTCAGATGCTCAGCGGATTAACGATTCAATACCGCAGGGTAGCGTAGTAGGCTGCCTTTTGTTCTTGATTTATATCAACGACCTGCCAAAGACCATTAATGAACCTTGCGTTATGTTTGCCGACGACTTCTCGCTAGTATTGTCATGTAATAATAGCATTAACCTAGAAGTAAGACTATGTAGTATTATACAAAATATAGTTAACTGGATGGATGACCACAACTTGGAAATAAATTTAAAAAAAACTAAAATTATTCAATTTAGGCCACGTCAAAAAACAGAACTTGACATTAATTTAAATTATAATAATATAAAAATAGAGCGCGTCCCTACTTTTACGCTACTCGGAACTGTAATGGACTCAAATTTAACATGGAAACCTCACGTTCAAAAGGTTAAAACAAAGCTATCCCAATTTATTTATGCGTTGCGAGAACTTAAGAAGACCACCGATCTCAAAACGGCAAAGACTGCGTACTACGCATACGCGCATGCGTGGCTGAGCTACGGCGTCATGTTGTGGGGCAACAGTACGGACGCTCAGGCTTTATTCATATTACAAAAAAAATGTATTCGGATACTAACTAACATAAGACAAACAGAAAATTGTAAACCTCACTTTAAAAACCTTGATATTTTAACCCTACCTTGCATGTACATACTGGAACTCTGTAGCTTTGTTAAAAGAAATCCTAATGCTTATGTCAGACTGGGAGATTTGCCACGTAGATATGAATCTCGTTGCAAAAGTAACCTCTTTAAAATTAGATCTAATTTAGCTTTACATAGCACTGGGCCGTATCCTATGTCAATAAAAATCTATAATAAATTACCTAAAGCAATAAAAAATGAGAATGATATAAAAATATTCTGCAGAAGTCTAAAACGTCTTCTCATAAAGAAGTCCTATTACGCCGTCGATGAATATTTAAAAGATAACTTAGAAATCTAATAACTACCAAGTCAAATGAAGTGTGTCATCGACATGTCTACTGGATGATGTACCGGGTAATGTATTTTAAGTGTCTACCAATTTATCTACCTGTCTACCTCTCCTCTAAATTGCGATGCCTGACAAGGTTCATATGTATTTAATTAGTGTTGTGCACTTGACATACTTATGTAATGCAATAAATAAATAAATAAATAAATAAATAAATAAAAAAAAAAACAGAAAACGCCTCCAAAAACACAAAAAATAACTTCTTTTGTAATGATAATAGGTCAGTCAAACTGAAGTCGGCATCCCGCAATATCGTTAATCAAATGCCGATTTCAGGATCGACCTATTTACATTCAAATTTTAAAAGATGTTATTTCTTGCTTTTATGGAGGCGGTTCATTGTTTTTTATTACGTATGAGGGCAGTATATATGTACATGTACGTCTAATCTTCATGACGAAATGGTAAAGTTACCTTTTCTAAAGTATAGTCTTTTACTTGGTAAACTTTTTGAAAACCGCCCCTCTATTATTATTGAAAAACACAGTACAGGGTACAGTCAAAAGCACTAGCTAATATATATACACAATTACACCTATCGCATCACATATATGTGTACACAAACCTTAATGACGACACGCTAGGTTCAAATCCCGGTAAGGGCAGATATTTGTGTGATGAGCACGATTATTTGTTCCTGAGTCTTGGATGTTTTCAATGTATTTAAGTATATATATATATCTATATATACGTAAGATTATCGTTGTCTAGTACTTATAGTACAAGCCTAGAGCTTAGTTTATACTATCCGCAAAACTATCTGGCCGGTCAGGTCATAAATCATCGGAATTATGCTATCTCTTTCACACCTGCACGGCTTATGGAGCGGGCCGAGCAGCAATAGGGCAGGGCTGGAATTCTACAAGGTAATTAACGATATCGTTTTTGAGATGTTTCCGTATCATCAACGTTTTGATAACTCTTATGTCATTTACAATAATGGCGACTGTGACATAAACGGATTCTTAAACGTATCAAACACGATATCGTTTTAACGCACCTGAATAGAGGCCCAGGTAGCGTTACGCATAAAAAGGAATGTCAATAAAGTAATGAAACAAATAATATAAGTTACGTAATATAACAGTATTGTATAGTTACTATCGAAATATAAATAGGTATATTGAACTATTGACATAAAGTATTACAATAAAATAATAAGGAGGTATAACAAAATAAATAACTAAACAAGGAAAATATCTTGAACATGTAATTATCTTAAACATTTAAAAACATTTCTTAGATAACTTTAAAAACAATATCAATAACATTTCAAAATATAATGATTATATCGACGTTTACATTATAAGTTATCGACATGTTACACCCCTAACGGTAGCCGACGTTTATTGCCCTACCGGCCAGATAGTTTTGCGGATAGTATAGGTCAATTTGTGTGGCAATGTCCTGTGTGATTTATATAGTCAGTGGCATACATATTTATGACCTTGACTGTACATGGGTGTGGAGCAAAAAGTTGGACCATACTTAAGTTAACTAACTATACCTACCAACAACGGCGAGAAAAGTTCCGTTGTGAGACGAAAACTATACTTACAATTAAATGACAAATTTTCGTCACACATCGAAAAAGTTTAGAAAATTTAATTGCGTGAGCATGCCCAACTTTTTAGACCTTACCCACATACCGATATATTAAAAAAATATCTTTTACTGACCCCAACATTTTTGTACCGGATTTTGAAAATTGTATATCTTCTCGACTGATTTCTTAAAACTGTGAAGCACGTCCGAGGCTCTAAAAAAATGCGTTATTCCAACCTTAAAAAAATACTCATAAACACTTTAATTTTGCATTGTCATTAATAGCCGCACACAAAGTCAGTTAATGAACGATTCCCGAGTCTTTTTTTATTAAGTAGATTTCCGTAGTCAAACTAGGAACCCTTCCGTCGGACCCGTCCGTCCGCGCAGAGACTCTTAGTACTAGAAAGCTGTAATTTGGCATGACTATGCATATTAGTCACGCCAACAAAGTGGTACAATAAAATGTGAAAAAAATATTTTTTTTAGGGTACCTCCCCTACTCGTAACGTGGTGATGTATTTTTTTTCTGCTTTTCTCTATAGTGTGGGGTGTCGTTGGTGGTCTTTCAAAAATAATACGAGTTTGTGGACACAGTTTTTCGATTAAATAATCCATTTATGAGATATTGAGCTTTAAAGCGCTAATTTTTGTTATTTTAATGTACCACTTTGTTGGCGTGTTTAATATGAATCAAGCATATTCAAGCCAAAGTTGCAAAACTTTCTAGTACTAAGAGTCTCTGCGCTAGGCTGCGGACGGACGGACGGACGGACATGGCGAAACTATAAAGGTTCCTTGTTTGATTATGGAACCCCTGAAACCGAACAAGAGCATGTCGGACCTTGCTCAGTGTAGGGTTCCGAAGCCGTTACTACAAACACAAAAATAAAATACAACAAATATGAAATACGAGGGTGACACAAAGTTTTTAGAACTGGCCACTTGTAAACAAATTAATTTTGTTTAAAAATAAGTTAAAATTTTGAAAATAGAACTCTTTGTTAATATTATTGAGTATGAATTTTATTCATTTGTCATTTGCTTTACGATTTGGCGGCAAATTGAAAATTGTGTCACGTAAGCATGAATTTAACGCGAGAAAATTTTCGTGCAATGATTTTTTTATGATTTCGATATCATTTAAGTCAACGAGAAAGTTATGATAGACTACGATTGGCATTTCCCGATGAAGCCCCATCTCGTGCCACTGTTTACAACTGGTTTAATGAGTTTAAACGTGGTCGCACTAATCTCACCGATGATCTGCGTAAGGGACGGCCTTCTACGGCGACGACTGAAGATAACATCTGTGTTGTGTGGCGTATGATAGGTACTGATTAAAGAGTGACCTATCAGCAGATTCGGACTAGCTTAGGCATCGGTATGAGTCAAAAGCACAAAATCCTACATGAACATTTAGCGGTCAGGAAGCTTTGTGCCCGGTGGATACCTCATAATTTGATCGAGGCCCAAAAACTCCATCGTGTTGATGGGTGCCGTGAAATGATTGAAAGATTTAACGCAGGTGACTCAAATGCTGTGTTCGATAAACTTACGGGTGACGAAAGCTGGATTTACTATTGTGATCCCAAAACCAAAAGACAATCTGCGGAGTGGGTGTTTCCTTCCGAAGAGTTGCCAACTAAAGTGAAGAGAGGTCAAAGCGTGACAAAAAAGATGGTGGCCTCGCTCTTCGGAAGGACCGGTCATTACGCGACAATTGTTTTAAAGGATCAAAAAACAGTTACTGCAGAGTGGTACACTAACAATTGTTTGCCACTTGTCTTGGAAAAAGTTCGGGAGAAACGACCTCACAGTAGAATCCTCCTTCACCACGACAACGCCTCGTCGCATACCGCCAGGCGAATGATCGACTATTTGGCGACGTCAGACGTGGAATTACTGGGTGACCCGCCGTATAGCCCCGACCTCGCACTTTGCGATTTTTATTTATTCCCGAAAATAAAAGAAAAACTTCGAGGAAAACGTTTTGTGGACGCCGAGGGAGCTGTGGCTGCGTTTCAAAAGGCCGTCGAAGAGACCCCTAAGGACGAGTGGGCAAAGTGCTTTTCTCAGTGGTTCCATCGGATGCAGCGATGTATTGACATGAATGGACACTATTTTGAAAAGATAAACCATAAACTTGCTTCTTTACTCAGTTTTTGATTTCCTAAGAACTTTCAGTTTGACCCTCGTATTAACTAATTTTTATATTAAGAGTTATTTGGTGCTGTCTTAGATGATTTGATCTTTGAAACCCATCAAGTCTTCTTAGGCTATGTGATTTTTGAGATTTTGAATACTTGTAGTTTTTGCTGTAGAGGGGGTGGGCATTACACTTTCTTACTTACTACCTATAAAAATAGTAACATATACATAATGTTTTTAAGAGCTATCCAATAAGACATCACTCGATGTCATAATGTAAAAAAAAAACTTTTTTTTGTATGACTTTGTCGGTGTAACTTTAATGTATAACGGTGTCAGAATACAGCTTTTTAGTACCAAGAGCCTCGGAGTAAAGCGGCGAACAGACGGACAGACGGACGTGGCGAAACTATAAGGTGCAATCATTAGAAAAATATATTAATAATATCAACATTTCTAATAGGTAATAATAATTCTATTGATAATTTCCACATTTTAAATTCTGGTTATAATCATAATTTGATAGGCAATGCACCCAATTCTATGTTTATGAATCGTAGAAAACCCAATGACATTTTTAAAATAATGAAGTCCCTTAACAACACTAACGGGCGATCCCTATATTCAAACCGCAGACAGATAGCCTTACTTCGGATTAAAATTTGACACATTTTGTATGGGCAAATGTCAAATTTCAACCCGAAGTAAGCCCTATCTATCCGCGGTTTGAATATAGGGTTCGCAAGTAATAGTCTGGATATGACTGAAAAGCCATATTATATCGCATCCACATTTAGTTATACCATTAACCAATGTATTGAAAAAGGTATACAGTGTGTAAATGGAATGCGAGCAAACATTTAAACCAGACGTAGGTTATAGTTAAAGCTCTACAAATCATGTAGATGTGGAATTTAGTTAATAAATCTAATACTTAGAGTACAATAATTTTTTAAAGGTCCCATCAAGCAGCAATGTATAATGCACATTTTATTCAGACCTTTCGTATATTGGCAGCTAAACTAGGGTCATTGTGCCATTTATCGTAAAAAAATAACACTGATCTCTAAAAAAATACGTTTTATTTAGTATTATTATTTGAATTTAACGTGTAACAATCATAATATTATTAGGTACTCATAAACATAACTACTCTTACTGATCTTTATTAGGTATCCAGTTCGTCATCTCGCCACACATCAAACAAACATTAGTCGCACATTATTGACATGGTCTTTTTACGGGCTTGGTTTTATTATTGGATAATTTGCATTTACACATAACGTATTAATTTTGCGGTAGGTGCCTACTGTGTACGATATACAGAGATCGGACCAATGGGCGTCATCACTCGCAATAATGTGGACATAACTTCATAGATTTTGATTACATACATACATACATAAATCACGCCTGTTTCCCAAAGGAGTAGGCAGAGACCACTTCTTTCCACCTGCTACGATCCTGACAAAGCTCTTTCGCTTCTTCCACATTCATACATCGAGTCATGCATGCACGTCGGTTTCGGGTACTTAAGATTCGGCCCTTTTCCAGTATTTCCCCGATTTGATTCAAAAAAGTACGCTTAGGGCGCCTCCTTCCGACCCTTCCACTCACTTTAGCACTGTAAATTTCTTTCGTCAATCTTTTTTTATCCATCCTTTCCAAATGACCGAACCATCGAAGCATGCCCTAGATTTTGATTAACCAAATTAAATTACATTAATTGATTACTTACTCTACAAACAATTTTGATCCTTTGCAAGGCAGTAATACTTAAAAAGTAGATGATACAATAACTTGTTATTGTGTTGATTTATTAAAGCAAATAAACAATAATTTTTATATTTTTTCCATGGTTAGTTTATTCCTTTTCACGGCTAAAATAAACTTATGAGGTGAAAGCTTCTTTCGCAATCCACGGCATGTTAATGGAGCGAACTTATGTACTTAAATTAGTATAATATCAATGGCCACTCTTGACGTCTATGTATTATTTATTTGTTACTACCCTGCAAAAGATCAAGACTAAAGTTCGGGTAAGAAATATATTAATGTAATTTAATTTGTTTTATTAAAATTGGAGTCATGTCCATATTATTGCGAGTAATGACGCCCATTTGTCCGATCTCTGACGATATATGACATAGCGCTGGAAGCTAGTTACAAAAATCTAAAATACCGCGATCATCAAATTTTAGTCTCCAGTTCGCCATTTACCCATTTAAGATCATAATTGACCTCCCTCAGGAAGATCACCCATTTTTGCAGCGATGAAATCGCCATAAAGTCGCAAAACGGCCGCGATATAGTTGCGATGCTGTCGCTGGTCGTAACCTTTACCATAGTAATTAATAACCGCTTGTGTATCGCTAATAACGTAATACAGCATCATCGCCATATATTCATTCACCGCGAAAAAGTCACTATAGGCGAGGTATAACAAGATTCGTCTTAACATTGCGAGTGACACTTAGTTCTAAAATTAAAAAAAAAAAATGGATTAAAAAATCTATTAATATTAGGTAACTAATATGTATGTATAGACGTCATAAAGCGCGCAGTCAGAAAAATAAACTTGCTATAAGACTTGTTATCAAACCATGCTAAGAACAAGCCTAGTTAGTTAAACAAGCTGTCTATTAAAATTAACTGCATCCAAATCAGTCCATACGTTTCGGAGCTACGATGCTATAGAGAGGCACACATATACTCAGATACTCTCGTTAAACCTATACACACCCTTATTTTTCATTGGGGGTTCACAATTGAAGCAAGATTGGAACCAAACAAAGCAACATGTGAAATTAATTTAAAACCTTTCAGAAACATGTATTCGCTACTTGCTACTCACGACCTCACTGATAATGCTTTAGGATTCATAATTTCCTTTTTCCATGCCTCAGAATCTGGTATTGTTGTATTTAGTTTCATTTTAATCTCATCGTTTTTTCCTTCATCAAACGATTGCGTGGTATCTAGGGGAAAAAATAGGGGAAAAAAACTTATTAGATTTTGTCACATACAAAATATACATTTGTCTTTAATATTAAAAATAAATTGTATGACCAACATACCGTTTGTTTTCCTACAATAAGGCCAAAATAACACCTCCCATAGGCGATTTCTTTCCTCTTGGTAATATACTTTAGTTTCCTGTGGACGTGACATGATTATCAATTACAACATCATACTCGCTACACTACCTTTAGATGACCGAATCGAACGATACCTCACTTGTCGAAATCGAGTCATCCGTTTAACTTCTACAGGGTAAAGAACCATACAAACAAACATACATACTGGTCAAAACATTACCTACCCCCTTCTTCTGGCGAAAATCTGACCCATAATTTTATCGAATTTAACCTCATCGATTGTATCATTTCATCGAACGCTATTTTCTGCTGAAACCACGGTGTTTTTAGGATATCTTCAACATTAATTATGTAGGTTTAGATTAAATTAGAGGAAAAAATTACCTGACGAGAAATGCCTTTATTATGGTAAAAGGAGGCAAACGAGCACGCGGGTCACCTGATGGTAAGTGATCACCACGACCCATAAACACCCGCAACACCAGAGGAATCGCAAGTGCGCTGCCGAACTTTGAGAAAAGAGTAGGCTCGTTTCTTGAACGTCCCAAGTCGTAATGATTCGGAAACACAGATGCCGAGAGCTGTTTCCACATAAGTAGATGATTCGAGGTGCATGGCAAAAAGACTCGTGAAGAACGCCCAATAGGGGCGCCCTTAGGCATGCTAGTGTAAAAACCCTTTACAACGTGGACTCCCATCAGGAGTCCGCCCTCTCTCCGGCGAAGTAGTCAAGGCCATCAAAGGCTAACTACGTAGGTCCCTCAAAAAAATAATATCGTGATGAACGCACGGTGGAGGATTTTCAACTATCAAGATGGTGTCAGCTTTCAGCAAACCGAAGCTACTTAAGAGATAGCATACGCCGCTCTATCTATAGTTTCAAGTTCAAATTAACCGGTTAATTTCGAAACGAAATTTGTGATTAACCGGTTTTATAATTAACCATAATCAATTCAGGTTTTGTGTCAATGACTGAAACCGATTTCCAGGCCCTGATTTGGTGTCTTTTGACAGGCATCTAAAGAATCTTAAGATTCGTTTTTAATTCGACCCTTAAAACGTAACTGCTATAAAATGATCGTACCTTAAAATCTGCGTCCCAAGGAACCCGCTCGCTAAATATTTCGTCAATACTGCAATATAGGAAGATTCAATATTATCATATTCATCACCATTATAAGGGTAAACAACCTCAGATAAATTTGTATTGACTACGGAGAGTTAATTTTGGACCTTATTGTATTGTCATATGGTCCAAAAGTGATTGCAAACTTTGTTAATCGCTAATCCGTCACTAAAAAAGTTAACTTCGTTAAACGTTAAAGCATTATATTTCGCAAGATTTAACGCACGTTAACGTTAATCGCTAATCCGTTAAAACGTGATAAAGATTGCATTTTTACATCGTTGTGTTTGTGACCTACTTATAAAAACGATTAGTTTGGATTTTGGAAGTTAACAGGTTAGGAACAAAAAAGACGTGTGTAATTTAGTAATCTGGCAAAATGTTAATATTCCCCTAAATGAACATTAATAAGTTCTCGTCCGAAAGCGAGGCTGAACGTTTTTTCACGACGCGGTGCGGTGCGTGCGGGATCTTTTTAGTAAATTTATAGCAGGTACTGGATTAACGATTAACGGACTTGGGGAAATATAATGAAAGTGATCGAGTCCGTTAACTTTTTTTAAAGTTAATCGGTTACTCGAAAAGTTAACTTCGTTAATCAACGATTAACGAATTAGCGAGTTAATGCCCAGCTATGCTGAGAATGCAATAAAGTGGAAAAAATAGTTGCGCCTCTTTCTAGTCGACTGTACGGTAATATTAATTTTACTTGTTTTTTTTTTAATAATGGCTTCATTTCTGTTAGGGTCTGGCAAACGAAAGCTGTGCCAGAGTTAGAGCGGCAATTTCAAGAAACCTGCAGCTTTTAACCCTGGCTGTACACTAAGTTGATACTCCAACACTGATTTGAAAAGATCAGGAAATCCAACAGTATCAACTCCGTTAATTCAGTGTACAGTCAGTGTAAACAGCTGCAGGTTCTTTGAAATTGCCGCTGTTTCTCTGGGACAGCTTTCGTTTGCCAGACTAAGGTATTTCGCCAATGTCAATTTATTAATAGACACTCCTATGGACTTACTAGAGAAGTCCATTGGATATCATATGCCAGGAAAATTGTTCGGTAAACGAGTATATTGTCTCTAGAAGACTAAACAGAAGCACCATGGGGTTAATTCAACACGCTGTCTAACGCTGGCACATCTCTTTGGCATCTGTCAGTAGGCATATACAGGGCTTCTACTCTACTAGGTTAAGAAGATATTACGTTTGACGTGTTAAGTATTTATTGTTTTTAACTCGACCGCCATTACTTTCATGTAAATAAGAGTTATCAAACCGTTGACAATACGGAAACACGTCGTCTATACCGTGTAGAATCTCAGCCCAGGGTGCATTTGGGGTCGTGGGGCAAAAACAAAAATATAACTTACCTACTTTCTTTAGAGGATGGCAACGAGATAGGATTAACGTACTTACCGCTGTACTCAGCGACATTTAGAGACCAAAAAAACTGTTCCTTTTAGGTTCCGAAGTCAAACTACAAACCCTTATAGTTTCGTGCGTCTGTCTGTCTGTCCGCGGTCTTACTCGATGGACTCTTGGTAGGTACTTAACCCGTGGAGCACCATGACATATGTATACTCGTACATGTGAATTCGAACCACTGAGGATGATGATTTCTATGTTAAAATATCGTTATGAACAATTATCAATTTTAAGTTTTGGGGGCCCGTTTAGGAATTGTTGAACTCGACCCCCTACAGAAAAAACTAGAAGTGATATTTAAATGAAAGACAGTAGACTTGATTGGTTCTTGAGATTAAGGCGACTAAAGCGTAACTTTTTTTTTTACATAATAACGTCTTATAAATCGATGAATGCCGGCTGCACGCACGAAAAAGCATGACTCATTGTCACGTTCCGCCTGAGCCGAGTGTGCAAGCGAGAGCGCGGAACAAGCGATTGAGAGGCACAATTGGCCTAAACGTTCGGCTGATCAATATTTTCTTATGACGTTATCAGCTAAAATTATCATCCGTAAACCGACTACAGGAGGGCTAGCACAAATAGTCAGCGACTTGTTTGTCGCTCGGATCTCCCTTTCTATCTAGTCTGTAGCGATATAGACGCACTGAGTGACAAGCGAAAATGTAACTTGTGCTAGCGTACAAACAATAGTTTTTTTTTTATGACACGGTGAATGTGTAGTTAGTGGAATCTGAGACTCATAGACATTTGAATTCTCAAGACTATAAAGCTAAGACCTCAAATGCCACCCCTGAGAACTAAGATGGAATGCCTATATGCTAATAATTTCACCGGTTGTCTTATCCACACACCGGAACACAACAATGCTTGGCGGTTGGTTAATCTAAGACAGCACGAAATAAATTTAAATGGAAAATTCGTCCATACTTGTTGGTTTTCTAGATAGTTTTTTGTTTGTAGCAACGGCGTCGGAGTCTTACATCGACCATGGTCCTTTCAACTTTTGTATGAAAAATCGTCACTTACTTGTCCGTTAATTGACTCTGAGCTGGGCTGCTGTTAGTTTTTGGGCAGCAACTACAAAACAAACGATTTAAGATTATAATTCTTATTCTCATCATCTTCCTGCCCTTGTCCCACACTAAGTGGGGTCGGCACAACTTGTATTCTTTTTCCACTCTCCTTTATTAGTTGTTAACTCTGCACACACACCTTTCATACACATGTCATGCTTCAGATCCATCCAAAGCTTTTCGGTCTTCCTCTGCCCTTGTATCCATCCAAATTCATACTCATCAGTCTCATCACTCTTCTATTTATGTTTCCTTAACCCCTCCTCATTGCATGTCCATACCATAAAAATCTATTACTCCTCAATTTTATATTATTGATGCTACTTTCAAGCTCCCTCTTATGATTCAAATTCTAATTTTTAATTAATGGCTTCTTTCGGGTTAACCTTTTCGTCGCCATTGTCTTGATGCAAAAGTCGTCCTCACAGCCAATGACAGCTGCAAACCACCGCTAATTTCAACCTTACGTCACAAATACTCGGGTCTATTTGTCACTGTATCTGTGACAACTATAAGCGTCGATGGCGTGGTGGGCACGACAGTACACGACGTCTTTAGGTGTTCTTGTCTTCCAAAGGGCATTGTATTTCGCCAATATCAAGTTATTTATAGATACGTTTAGTCCAGGAATATCATACGATAATTGTTCTTTAAAAGAATACTTTATCTTGTGGACTAAACAGAAGCACATGGGGTTAGCTCCACGCGCTTCGTGAATTGGATTTAAGCTTATGACCACCCTATACTTTCACAATAAAACTCATGCCCATTATTTAATAAGAATAAGACAGATCAGTGTTTTGATAATCGCAGTCATTTACCTACTGTGTCAGAAAGATGGAAAAGTTGGTTAGGACCATGACCCCGAAGTTGATAGAAAGCACAAATAAAACTTATTTTTGGCATGCGAGAACACAGGCCACCGGATGGTAAGTGGGTTCTGTGACCCATAGACATTTGCAATCTCCAAACTACAATCTGAAGACTGCAATCATAAGTCGAATCAAACGATTGGTATACCTCGCGGTTACTCGGTATCGGATTTTGCTGTTTAGTGCTCTTGAAGGATTATGAAACTCACCGGACATAGAGCACTTGCACAATGTTGCAAACTAACACACACGCACACTTACACGTATCACACGTAAATGTACGCACAAGCACGCCAATGCATGACAGTATGTTTTTTTTTAATATTATTATCTTGTTATTTTTGTGTATAAATTTGCTTGTTGTAACTCTGTCGTTCCTCGGGGTTGTGGCAGAATATCAGCGTTTTGCTCATCATGAGCAAAGCTATCCGCTGAGCCATTTCCTTTTTGCACTGCTGCAACGCACACATTCTTCTGGCAACTTTTTGTGAATTTTTAATGTAATTGTGTTGTTTTTAATTACCTTTGTCAATTGTGTGTGTGATTTGTAGTACGCAAATAAACGTTTTATCTATCTATCTATCTAAGTCCGCAAATGAGTTGCCAACTCTGAGGACTATGATGGAATGACTATGCTAGTAATATCACCGGCTGTCTTATCCCTACGCAGTAACACAACAATGCGAACGTTGCTGCTTGGCGGCAGGTCAAAGAATAAGATGGTGCAAAAGGTCCTACAACTACTATTTTGAGTAAGGGGTTAACTTACTTGCTTTGAGGATCAAGTGGACATGTAAATCCACAAAAATTCAAGTAACTTGGCAAATGTCTCTGTGGTGCCGCTTTTTTCACTGCAAAACAATAATAATAGTAAGTTATGTTATGGTATAATAATAGGATGCTTGTAACGTTTTGTCTGTGTTTTGTTGTGAATCAATGTTTTTCCAAGTTATTTTTTTATAATAGCGATTTATATACAATCAGGGGGCTTATTATGGCCGTGTTTATCGCGTGACAAAACGTGGATAAAACATCCGTCACTTTCTGACAAGCACAGTGCGAGAGTGACGCATGCTTTATCTACCACGATAAAGGCGACCATGATACGGGCCCAGGTGTAACATATCTTACATTTATTTCTCGAAGCAATCTCTTTAGTAACATTACTTATGAGTTTTCCGGCAAATCGTGCCGAAGCCGCGATCGAGGTTTTGCCTTTACATTTCATATTGTCCTTAGGTGCTGAAAAATAACACTTAACAATTACCAACGAGCGCAGCGAGCGGTTCTCAAACAGGATGATTACTTGCGAGTATAATACTCACTGTGTTTAAAACTTATACCTTCCGTTTTTAAGCTCGATGAAAGATTATTTTGCTGTTTCTTGGACTCCTCCTTCAATTTTTGTTCAGCTTTTAATTTTACTTTTAGCTGTTGTTTTAATTGTTTCTTGGCCGCCTAAAGAAGAACAGTAGGGTAGTTTAAAAAAAGGGTACGTTGTGAATGACTAACTTTAAGAACAACACCAACTTTAACGCATTCACTGCCTCTGATGCATATATGCGTTCACTGTCATACAAGTTTGTTCCTAGGCCACGCCCCTTGGCAGTGAATGCGTTAACAACAACAGCTTTAATCAGCAACTTTAGTCAGGCTAGTCACGAAAATTAGTGATACATTTATATACTTAGTGCGGCAGTGTAGGCTATATCTCAAATTCAATAAACGAGGCGGATTCAATAATCACGCATTACTTATATGGTCACACTTGGTACAGAAGTTTTGTCTGAGATACCACCGTTAACTTTTGTGACTCACATGACCATAGTTATCGTTTCTTAATTTTAGTCCACTGGGTACACTTTTTGAAAACTACCTAGGAATTACAATACAGGTAGTTTAGGACGAGCCTTCTGAAATGTATGTATACACACACACATACATAACATCACGCCTTTATTCCCAGAGTGGGGTAGGCAGAGCTACAGAAATACCAACAACTCTAAAAAGACTTGTTGATAATTCTGTAACCACATTTTGCACAATCAGGCCAAGATCCTGATCCTGTGTGGTTGCCGGGTTAGAATAGTGCCACTCCATGTCTTCCCGTGGATGTCGTAAAAGGCGACTAAGGGAATAAGGGCTTGTAGTACTGTTAGGCGATGGGCTTGCAACCTGTCACTAATACACTAGTAATGTATGTATGTACCTATGTAATGGGTGTCTCAAAATTTACGCAAGATTTACCATACTATTAGTATGGTAAATCTATTACTAGCATGTTTGAGATAATTTAATGTAACTTGCCTACGCCACTCACTTTTTTCAAATATTTTTTTTCTTTGAGTTTACGTCGAACTTCTAGTTTCGTTATTTTAATTTCGGCCTTATTTCTCTCTAGATTCTTCATCCTACTCAACAATTGTCCATGAAATTGTTTTCTCAACCAATCATGTTCTTTAAGGAACAGAGACATTCTGAAGTTCCTTGCATCGTCATTGACTTTCTTAGCATTAAGTTTAGCATTATTCCTGGAGTTTTTACCACTTATTCTAACTTTCTTTCTCCGTTTATGATTTGCTTTATTATTTGCATAGGGTTCTTTATTATTCGAGTTATTTTCTAATTTGCGTGGTTTTAACTTAAGTTTCGTTCGCTTCCAAATGCAAGAACAATATCCAACTATCTTTAATAACTTTCTGTCTCCGATTGTATTGTTGTCATTTATTTTTGGGAAATTGTCATAATTTGACTCGTTAATTTTGATTTCATGGGTCTCTTTAACACCGTGTAGTACATGTTTAAGGTCTGACTGTTTTATATCCGATGAACATTCTGTGAGCATGCTACTACACCTTGGTACGCCATCGTTACGGCTGGAGCATTTTTGCATTTGCCCCGTGAGCTTTGTCTCTAGCGCAAGAGAATTTGTTTTCTGGATAACATTATTTTTTTGTCGCGATATTTTCTTCAATTTTATACGTAGATTTTTAGCAAATGTTTCTTTGTTTATTTCGTAAATCCTACATTTGGATAGATCATGAAAGGAACGACCTTGTTTATGTTTCGAACGTTTGTGTTCTAATCGTTTCGTTGTCCCTGCAATATTTCCATACTTACATGTTGACGCAAAGCGATTCCATTTTTTGGGAATACACTTATCCGGATTTAAATGAATGTTTCGTCTGTTTAATCTCAAAAACAAGTCTCCAGGGATTGTTTGCTTAAAATGAGTAAAAAAACGAATATTCTTCAGATTACGATCTGCCATTCTTTTGGTCGTAGTTAAAAATTTCGCATCTTCACCACTATTATTTTCGTTAGTGTCCGCAAAATTATTTTGATGTGAACTTGTAGTAGTTATATGATTAGCATCAGTGTTTGAACAAACATCATTTATTTGATACGAGCATAGAAAATTAATTACCTCTTTGAGACTATCGTTTTTCTCATCGTTATTTAGATTTAGCCGACTGTCCGCATATTTAGCGTGTCTAAGGAATAAAGCTTTTTTAAATATGTCCACAGGTTGAAACAACTCCATTACTAAATATTCAAAAGTTTTAGATTCATGTATATTCCATTCTTTATTTAACTTGTCGTCTTCCAACTTTGTTGTTAATAACCTCATGGTATTTCTTATCGCTGTTACTTTTTCTTCAGGCAGCTCAATAAATTTCAAATTTTTTTTCTTGTCTTTTACAATGACTGGTATTTTTGGTTCTTTACAAATTTCTTTACCTTGAACAGTATAAGGAGCAGCCTTATCATCGTTGTCCTGTTGTTCAATTGCCGGATATCTTTTCAATGGTTGAGTTAAAACACAATCATTTTTACGATTTATGTTACAACTATTTAAAAGAGGTATTGATTCCTGGTTGTTGCTTTTATTTTTTGTTCTAGAGAATACGTGAAAACCTTTCTTTGTAAAGTTTTTTTGGAAAGTACTCGCACCGTCATCGCTTACAAGACCCTGATCAAAGTTTAAAATAAATGATTAATCAAAATAAATGCAAATAGCATTACTCGCTAAATACAACTTTATAGTTACTTACAGTATGTTTTAGAAGAGGTTTATTGAGATTTTTGGGATTGTCATTAAAATCATCATCGTCACTTTCTTCTGAGGAACTTCTAGAGAAAAGGTGACAATAAATTAATACAAATGATATAAATAAATATCGATGTATCTCTACGGATTTTATTATCCAGTCGGTATCCTATCGCAAGACTGTTCATTTGTTTGAAAATTCATAAAAACAAAATCATTGTTTTGTAACTTATGAGTGTTTAAATAGATATCTCATACAACAAACAACAACACCTTGTTAGTAAAATCAATAAATTATGTTTTTTATTTATTTATTTAATCTTTCTTGCACCAAAATACAAATTTGAACACAAAAAGTGAACTTGTTGCCTAATGGCTTGATGATGTTAAAATCACCATCGGTTTTAGCAAAATGATCCTACGAAAGCTGAACAATTACTTCCATCCGTACCTTCACATTTTTTCCAATTAATCTAGCCATCACATGATTGTAACAATGGTGGAACGTCACTAAACCAATACTACATTAGAATTGAGGATAAAACCAGACGAGCGTAATTTTTTGAATTGTGAGTCACGTAATTTCTGCTACCTTCGGTTACATAAAAAAATACTGTTTTGTTCACACGGTGGCTCAAAATGAGATGGACTTTTGTATAGGCAGAAATTACGCGACCAAAATTACGTGACTCACAACTGAAAATAATTACGTTCCACTTGCTTCATTCACCGTAATCATTGAATTTCTGCGACATTGGTGTAAATTTGGTCAGAATTTTAAATCCATGGCCGCGCTACACCGACAATTTTGTACGAGTAAATCTGTAAATGTCAAGCCCTTACACTGTAGACTTACTTTTCCAAACTCATGTCACTGAGGTCTCCGTAGTCTTTCGGTGATAAACAAATGGTGCACAACTGCCCTATGTCCATAAAACAACGGGCACAGTAAACTCCTGGACAGGATGGGGATTCGCACCTGGAAAATTAAACATACATAGGTACATAACGTTATGTCTTAATTCCCAGAATGGGGTAGGCAGAGGTACAGAAATACCAACAACTCTAAAAAGACTTGTTGGTAATTCTGTAACCACATTTTGCACAAACAGGCTAAGATGTTTACCAGTGACAGGTTGCAAGCTCATTGCCTAACAGTACTACAAGTCCTTATTCCATTAGTCGCCTCTTACGACATCCACAGGAAGACATGGAGTGGCATTATTCTAACCCAGCAACCACACGGAACACTTACATTGTAATTTCCATCTTGTCGCGTTTACTTTAAGGTACCTTTTATTTTTCGTATTATGTCCTCAAGTGAGAACGTGGGGACTAAGGAGGATAGACATTTGCAATCTCACTCAAGATAGACCCACGACTGCAAGACAGACCCAAGCATAGCCAACCCTGAGGACTAAGATGGAATTTCATGTACCGGTAAATTTTCCATATGTCTTATAGCCACAACGGGAAACAACAATGCCAAGGTAGGTTAAAGGTAAGCTATCCTGCGCAAGGTCCTATCTACTTAGATACTTTTAACTATAGTAACAAAATTATCAATGGTGGAGCTTGTCTTTTAACACTATATTACGCCACGCTTCTGTTTTTAATCCAATCAGCTCAATCAGCAGATTGATTGGCCTAGTTAGGAAGCCAGCAGTCCTTCAAATGCCGGTAAAGGCAGATATTTGTGTGATGAGCGCGAATATTAAAATTTGTTCCCGAGTCTTGGATATTTTCTATATATTTAAGTATGTGTTTCTCTATTTAAGCAAGTTTATCGTTGTCTAGTACCCATAGTACAAGCCTAGAGCTTAGTTTGGGACTAGGTCAATTTGTGTGAGATGGTCCCCTGATATTTATATATTTTATTAAGCTACTCCACGGGCCTTCTCTCTCTTCGCACCAAGGTGTTCGGTTCTGCACTTTGCTTGCCTTATTCAGCTCATTACCAATAATAATAACCTAAGATCATCTTTACTTCCCTGGTTCACCTTTTTGAATTCACCCTTGTTGATAATAGCGCGATTGCTTTAAAAAAAACTCCGCGTTTGTTCTCTCATATGCTAATATGCGAGTCTATCTAACCTACTTTAACCAAGTCCGAAAGCGATGTGTCCTTTCGCATTTCCGCTTTAATCTTGCGTCTCCTACCAAGGTCCTTAGCTTTGGTATGACGAAAAAAACAAATGTCAAAATAACACACTAGATTACCAGTTTATCGTAGTTATCCTCTGATGGCTTTAACTACTTCGCCGGAGAGAGGGCGAGCTCCTGATGGGAGCTCAGTGCAATGATTACCAGTACCTTTTTAAATATGTATCGGGATCGTTATCAATGTGTTTTATGCTGCACAGCAAGCAACGAGGCTCTTCTGGCCCAACTCCTAGCAAACAGCGAAGCCATTGGCATCTGAAAAGAATAAACAGTAACCTAACAAATAGTCATCTTCAATAAATAGTCGTCAGCGGAAGACCGGCGCTGGTTTTACAACAAGCAACATGTTGGGCTGGGATCATTTCACGTCTGGCATCAGGTCAGCCACAAGTGTATTTTGTTTCTTTTGTTAAGTCAGTTGTTTCGTCCTTTCGTTAGATGTCGGAATAAAAATACTTCTTTCTGTATCTTCTAAATTACTCCGCATAGATGTCGCTTATTTAATTTCATGGATGTTTTGTGTATTTTTGGATATAAAGACATAACAAAGCAAGGTTTTGGAACCTTCTAGATTACAGATATCAAAAGTGACTAAATATACAATGGTGAGTTAGTCAAAATAAAATTTGAAACGATAAAACTCTCTGCGTATAAAACAAACTGATAGGAATACTAACGGTATAACATCGTTCATCCAATTTCTGAAGGTGAGCCTATTTTCCGTCGAGTACTTGTACTCCCTGTGCAGTTTTCTTCTCGCATATTTCAGGAAGCAACCTATGGGCAAAACTATTATTGAATAAATGATGTAAATGGTGTAATAAAATGTTGACACATAACAATCTAATTTAAAAACATAGGTGCATCACATCACGCCTTCATTCCCAGAGTACCAGTGGGGTAGGCAGAGCTACAGAATATCAACAACTCTATTGTTGTTGATAATTCTGTAACCACATTTTGCACAATCAGGCTAAGATGTTTTATTTAGTGTGTATTAGTGACAGGTTGCAAGCCCATCGCCTAAAAGTACTACTAGGAAGATATGGAGTGGCACAATTCTAACCCGGCAAACTGTTTTACTAACATACTAACTCTAGATTTAAGTAATACTATGCTACTAATACGTTGTGGGTCATGGACTTTGTCTGAAATTAACGATTTTGATTTTGAACTTGAATTTAAATAAATATTCTCTCATTTATAGCGCAATAGTGAGAGAAAAGCGTGAAAAAGTCGATACATCTCGTTGTGGTTGACTGTACCATATGTTTTTACGTAACGTACGTACGTAAGCGAGTCTTTGACTAATAAAGTTCTCAAAACGTTCGCGTTCCCTAGAAAACTTGTGCGCATATGTGCGCATTAAAAAATGTGTCAAATTTGTTCTCGAAGTTACCAAATCGATCCGCGTTTTGAACTTCGGGAACGAATTTAAGTAGCAACTACATACCTCTTGTCCTGATAATATGGTGGTACAGCCACGCGGCCCGCGAGCGCGCGCGCTCGGGCTGGTAGTGGCTCATGATCACGTGGCGCAGGCGCAGGCCGTAAGGCTCCAATAGCGCGAACACCCACAGTAGCAGGATCAGAACGCCTGCATGGAGACAAACGATATAGATAGGACGATAAAAGTTTAAAGAGAGGCTGCGTGTCCAACAGAGATGCGCGAGGTAGCTAAGCGGTACGAGGATGGGTAATGAAGTGAATGTTTCCACCAAAGACGTGCGAGGTAGCTAAGCGATTTAGGTCTACATAGCCAGACGCTGCCTCGCAAAACATTCCTCGCAATGTATGTAATGTACCTCGCTCTACTGAGCTGTTTCCAAAAGAGCTGAACTGAGCGAGGATAGGTAAATTAACTGTTTCTATTGGTTCATGAGTTTCATAACAAACACGTTACATCCCTCGCAACGCATCCTTGCACATCTCTGGAGAAAACGCAGCCATAGGGCCTTAAACCGATAAGTACATACTTAGTGAGATACCCATCTCGTCAAATGTCAAGTGATAGAAGACTTGACCACAAGTAAATTATTCAAGATCAAGTAGTCATAGTGAGTATACACTGTAGAGAATTTTGGTAAAGAGTTGTTTTATTTGAACACTAATTACGAGTATACTTGGGCGCGACTGCTACATAAAATAATTAAAGACATGGTAAAATGACGACACGTTGGTCTAGTTGGTAGTGACCCTACCTTTAAAGCTAGCGGTCCCGGGTTCAAACCCCGGTAAGTGGAGATATTTGTGTGATGAGCACGAGTATTTGTTCCTGAGTCTTGGATGTTTTCTATGTATTTAAGTATGAATGTATAATTCTCTATATAAGTAAGTTTTTGGTTGCTAGTACCCATAATACAAGCCTGGAACTTGGTTTGGGACTGGGTCAATGTGTGGCATTATCCCATGTTTCCTTTTGACGTGTTTTTAATAATCTTATGTAGTGTTTTATACACCGAAAAGTACAAGACCAAGTACTTATTTGTTATAACGATCAAATCTATGTCAGATTCTAGGCTTAAATCAAAATAAATATGACCAAGAACTAACCAATCTGGGCGTATCGTTGAAAATCCGGCGGGTGCGGATTCGGTAGGCAGGTAATCGGAGAATGCGCGGGGAGTGCAAGTGGTATGCTCAGCGCCTCTAGCAGACCACGCAATAGTCCTGCCAAGGGACCCGATCCCGATACCGATATGCCTGCTGTCGGGTCTCCTGCTGAAACAAACACGTAAAAGCTTAAAGCTCGCCGTACTTTTGGTAGTTTTTAATGAGTGACGTAGCGACAAGCTGGAGAAATTTGTAGGATGTGAGCATAGGATTATTATTTATACTACAAGCTTTGGTTCTTGTTTGGCTTGTTTTACTTATAGCTTTATTCCACGACCGGATACAAAGCTGTCACGCCATTTGATTTTAATAAAACAACTGTTTGGACATGTGCCAATGTGGTTGCCTGATTAGAATAGTGCCATTCCATGTCTTCCCGTGGTGTCGTAAGAGGCGACTAAGGGAATAAAGGCTTGCAGTACGCGTACTTGTGTTACGCAATGGGCTTGCGAGCTGTCACTAATACCACTGGTACTATACATCTTAGCCTGATTGTGCAAAATGTGGTTACAGAATTATCAACAAGTGTTTTTAGAGTGGCTAGCATTTCTGTAGCTCTGCCTACCCCACTCTGGGAATAAAAGGGAATAAATTTCGATCTTATTTCTACACGTCCAAAGACGGTGATGCTTTGGCAGTGAACACCTGCGCTGTGCTGACGACGATTCATTTAGAGAGACGATGTTGGAAAACTCACGCGGCGCCACAGCCTGGAATCTGCCATGGAACCGCATGTTCATCAGCACCCAGTACAAGCTGTAATCGGCTACCATGTGGATCGACAGCTTGAAGGTGGTGATCACCATGAAGACGATGGAACGGGTCAAGTGCACCCTCTCGGAGGCCAGTAGACGAAACGAGGAAGTCTGAAATGGATGTTTAATTTATTATTCAAAAACAGGCAATCGTTGTCAAATTCGTTAGTTTGATCGAACTCGGAAGTAGCTGTGCATTTTAGTACCTTGTCGCAGATATAAAGTAAATTCAAACCAATGTTACTGTATTTACTGCGACAAGATACTTTAATCATAGCTGGGCATTAACTCGTTAATGCGTTAATCGGAACGGATTAACTTTTAAGTTTAAAAAATGTTAACTGACTCGTTAACTTCCGTTAATTTTCCAGAAATCCGTTAATAGTTAATCGGTTAGCGTCTTTCCTGTGGACAGGCCGGAAGTTAACGTTTTTCAGGCCTAATTTTCTGGCTAAGCCCATTCCCGCATAAACGGCGTCAGGACTGCTTTAGACCTATCATATAAAAACAAAACGTTTACGCACACAAGCTTTGAACTATTGACCACAGGAAAGACAACTTTGGTTTTTAAGAGTGTGTTTGACCTATTTACCAAAAAAGATACCGCACGCACCGCGCCGCGCCGCGGTACACACGTTCAGCCTCGCATTCAGACGAGAAATTCAACACATTAATGTTCATGTAGGGGAATATCTACATTATGCCTGATAACTAAATTACACACTCCAATTCTACACATCTTTTTTGTTCCTAATTTGTTAATTTCCAAAACCGAAACAACATTTTTTTTTATTTATAAGTAGATCACAAACGCAACGATGTCCCGTATTAACACATTAACGATTAACGTTAACTCGCGTTAAATGTTTCGAAATATAACGCGATAACGTTAAACACAGTTAACTTTTTTAGTAAGGTATTAGCGATTAACTAAGTTAACTATTTGATTAACGGTGGCCAGCTATGACTTTAATGTACAGCTACTTATGAGTTCGATTGTACAGCAAGTTCAAATAGTTATTTTAGTACTTATTCTAGAGATCACCATTAAGTACAGGCAGACGGTAAAATATATAAAGGTCATAAGGCCTATTTTAAAAGTCAAAAGGCAAAGATTAACCTTTTTAACGCCTTACGTCAAATACAAATGCGTCACTGACACGCCAAACGTGCAAAAGTTATGCAAAATTTCTATTCGAAATAACGTCTCTTTGAAACTGTACCTGTGACAAGTATAAGTGTCGGTGGCGTTCTAGGCACGAAAGCTCATGACTACTTTAGGCGTCTTCGTTGGCATTCAAAAGGTTAAAATGTAAGCTTTGGTATTACGATTACCCTTACAGCATCAGGACTAAGAACTATAAATGTAAGATCACATGATATGTTAAAATCAAGAAGCTTATATGTATGTGACACCGGAGATTGCACGGCGAACAACGCCTTGAAGCCAAGAAAAGTGACCTTGAATGACGTCGCTTTTGTGTTTTGTCCCTTTCTTTTCATCCTAAAGAAAGGGATACAAATAGAGATCATTAACAGTTGTCAAAATGTATGAACTAACAGTCGATTAATTGATTAAATTTAACATCGTATGGTGAAATTGGTAATTAGCCATTTGGAAGATATTGACAGGCGGGCAGACGGACAACAGTCATTTTATAAGGGCTACATTTTATAGTAATTAAGTGCAAGACTTAAAAAAAAGCCTAATCATAGAGAAGTAACCAGAGCCATTACCGAGACGTACTTGGCGCGCTCTCTGGTGTTCAGTGGCAAAACTGTTTCCCTCCCTTGTCTCAGCCTTCGAAAATCCAAATCCCTGAGCTCCTTAGTGATATAGCGGTTGTCGAAACGGGATCGAGTTTCGAACATTTGATGATAGTATTTGGCTCTGAAACAGGATATACAGAAAAGATAAACATATGTGAATTTTCTTTTGCAAGCTACAAAAAAATCTCTACGATCAATAAACGCTGCGATAAGTGATGGGCATTTTCAAAATGAACTTTTTATCGTCGGTGATACACCAATACCGCGTATCTAACAAATCCAGTAAGTTGCAAAATTAACCTTACTGCTTTACTTGCTAAGGTGTATATTCCTGAACTTCTTTGTTAGTTACGCGGTATTGAAGTATCACCGACGATATGGCTAATTTCGTCACAAAAGTAACAAAAGTTAACTTTCCTTAACTAGGGTACACTTTATTCTGAAAATGCCCTGATCATAAATGATAACTGATGATATTGAATAACCAGTAAGCGTAGTTGGTCGTTTATAATAATCATCAAGACAAGAGAAAGAAGATCAAGATAAATTCCGGGTAAAATTCGTCCTTCATTATTAGACCCCGGATTTTTGTGGCCATGACGTCACAATAGGGTAGTTTGGGGAGTAAATGGAACGGTGTTAATTAATAAAAAATAAATACGGTTTTTACCCTAATAAATTTAAATAACTAGGCATTGACGACAAAAAATATCTAGTCAATTGATCAAAATTATCTTTTGGTATATAACTTCAAACCATACATTTTTACGTTAAACTGGCTTTTGACAGACAAAAAGTGGGCGACCGAAAAAAAAGCCAGTTTAATGTACGTACAAATGTATGGTTTGCAGTAATCGAAAGATAACGTTGATCAATTGAATAGGTAATTTTTATCGTGAATACCTACTTTGTTATTACAATTAATTCGGTTAAATCCGGCAGTTTTTCGTATTAAATAATCGTTCCATCCAGTAAATGGAACAGTGGAACATAATTAAACATATTAGAATTATATTTATCAATTATTCAGTTTTAACCTTACAACATAATTAAGTTTTGACCTAAGATATAAAATATCGTGAATGCCTGATTATGAATGTTTAATTCCGTAGAACACCAATAGGCTAGGTTACCGTATTGATTAACACCGTTCCATTTACTCCCCAAACTACCCTATTGTGACGTCATTGCGACAAAAATCCGGGGTCTATTTATTATTTAATTGAAAAGTAGTTTTTTTTTATAAACAATTTTTATTATTTCTTTTTTAAAGAGTCCAATACAGCCATCATTCTACTAACAAAAGCATGTTTACCTGAAAATGATGAGCAGTAGAAACAGGCTGGTGAGGTACGAGCTCCAAGACAGCCACGTGAGCAGCGGGTCGGCGCGGTGCCGGATCTCGGTGACGATGCCGGCGGCCGCCTGGCTGGCGGAGCGGCTTGCGTTGCTGTAGCAAGCATGAGACCGTCTTTCTCGTAACGCTACCGATAGCAATGACTTGATCCGGTCTGAATAGTTATCCAATTCTGAAAAAGTCAGTTGATCAATCAAATTGGAACTTTCCTGCAATTTTCAGCAATACTGGGCCTCTATTCAGGTGCGTTAAAACATTATCGTGTTTGACACGTTTAAGAATCGTTTATGTCACAGTCGCCATTGTTGTAAATGACATAAGAATTATCAAAACGTTGACAATACGCAAACAGGTCAAAAACGATATCGTTATAACGCATTTGAATAGAGGCCCTGTTCAGTAGTTTTTGCGTGATTGAAAGACAAACATGGACACAAACTTTTACATTTATGGTATCCAAGAATCATGTTCAAGTAGTGTTCATGGAGTCATTGGGATGTAATTGTGTTTTTAATCTGAGAACAGTGAATACTAATAGAAGGTAAGGCACGAATCTTTCTATTAAATTAAAGTATTCGATTTTCATTTTGGAGCATGATTCGTGCCTTACCCATAATAATCATTGCTGAGGCTGTTAAAAAATAAATGATTATAATAAATATCAGGGGACAATCTCACACAGATTGACCTAGTCCAAAAATTAGCTAAGGCTTGTACTATGGGTACTAGATGACGATAAACATACTTATATGTATACACAAATACATACAAGAATAAAGAACGAATAAGTTTCGACGGCAGGGTCACTTTAGACGAGGCTAAGCATTCGTGACTTGAGAAATGCGATAAAGACATATAATATCCCAATCACCATTTATGACATTCATTGTTATACATATATCTATAATTTTAATTTCGTAAGAAGCGACTAAGGAAATAAGGGCTTGTAGTACACACGAAGACACTGTTAACTGAACACCCATTGACTTTAACACGATGTGATAAGGTTTATGTTCGATCGTAAATGTACAGTTAACAGTGTCTTCGACTGTACTGAGGCGATGGGCTTGCAACCTGTCACTAATATACTGGTAAACATCTTAGCCTACTTATGCAAATGTGGTTTCTTACAGAATTATCAAAAAGTCTTTTTAGAGTTGTTGGTATTTCTGTAGCTCTGCCTACCCCACTCTGGGAATGAAGGCGTGATGGTATGTATATGTGTAATAAAGAGTATTTGTATTGTATTGTTGGTAATCTTCGCATTTAGAATAGTTGTACCAATTAAGCTCCATCAGGACTGAAGAGAAGGCTGAAAATACTTACTTCTCTTCACCGTAGCCACAATGCTTGACCTCGCAAAGTCTCCCACGACACACATAGAATCAATAGGCTTAACATTGATGCAGACGGCTTGTATTAAATAATCAATGTTGCGGTTCTTGCGAGGAAGCTTTTTGCTATCCTGGTTCTCTTGGCTCATGACCCTGGTGCAGTGTTCGTAGGGAGTGCCGAGGTTGGAGTTGCAGATGGCTTCAACGGAGGTCAGCCAGGCCAGGGACGATTGGAGGACGTGTGCTGGAAAATGGATTATCCTCATACAGTACGAGTACAAGTTTACCACTGACAGAGAGTTTGCCTTTATTTAATTTTCAACTTTAACTTCATACAAATAAAGCATTTTTTTTAATACGGTTGGTTACCCACGTTTACCGATTAAGTAATAACTATTTTATTTGTATGAGATTAAAGCTGAAAATTAAATGGAGGCAATCCATCTGTCAGTGGTAACATTTAAAATAATTCTACTGTAAGGCCACTCACTATACTACAACGAGGAAGATTTTTTGCGAATGGGATTTTGTATCTAGCAGCAACGAAATAAAGTTTAAATACCTTTTCTCTATAATGCCATTTTCAATTTTTAAACAAATACAAATTAACTTTATTTCATAACAATGTAGTTTAAATTAAATTGCCTTGATTATCCATGCAGTAAAAGGCTGTTTGTAGCCGGGAAAGTCAAACAAATAGTACCAATTTTTATTTTCCCTACACGGGAAAAGAAATACATCATCAAATGGAGAATTACTTTTTTATCGCATGCATGTGATAAACAAGCACACAGAAGGAGGACACTTGATGGCACGAGGGTTTTACAGGGGAGGTGACTTTTTAATCTTGAAACTAAACTCTAAAGACTGCCAATGTATTACAGACTCTAATTAGGATAACATCACAAACAGGCATTTCGTGTTATCCTAATTACGGTTTGTGATTTTAAGTAACTTATATTATTATCAATAATCATGCTTGAAATGTTGAAAAGGAAAATTACCTATACTCATGATCATTCGATGCGTGTTCACCATCACCTCCTTCATCTTCGCCGCTAGACTCTTTATTTTCTTCATTGTTGAATTGATCGTCTCCTTCAGTAACTGTAACGGCTTGTCTATTGCTTCCGATATTTTATTCACATTTAGCTTCACTTGTTCCTTAAATATAATGATTTTTCTGTAAACGACTGATTTACAATCATTGTCTATTTCTTTAACCTTTTTCTCACACTCACACGCCAATGACAGCTTTAAACCCAGAGCTAATTAGAACATACATAACATCACGCCTTCATTCCCAGAGTGGGGTAGGCAGAGCTACAGAAATATCAAGAGGTCTTTAACATAAAAAGAGTTCTTGATAATTCTGTAACCACATTTTGCACAAACAGGCTAAGATGTTAACCAGTGTATTACCTAGTGACAGGTTGCAAGCCCATCGCCTAAAAGTACTACACGTCTTTATTCCCTTAGTCGCCTCTTACGACATCCACGGGAAGACATGGAGTGCCACTATTCTAATAACCACCCGGAGCTAATTAGAACTTTACGTTTAAATAATCGTCTATTTTAGGTTAGCGTTAGGTGGTGTTCGATATATCTGCCGAGTAGCGTTAAAAAGGTTAAAGATATCCTATTATAATAATAATACTAAACGTCACTTTGCCCAAGTATTTTCCAGGTGTCGTTTCTTTTGTTTTGTACGAAGTTCAGACACGGGTATGCATCAGGCGTTGCCAGCAGTAACTAAAGGATATTTGTTTGTAAATTCCGTGCATGGCGTGAATAATTTGTAAAGTCTAGATGTACATACATACATACATAACATCACGCCTTCATTCCCAGAGTGGGGTAGGCAGAGCTACAGAAACACCAACAACTCTAAAACAGCTTGTTAATAATCCTGTAACCACATTTTGTCTAGATGTAAAGTTAATTAAATTTGTATTTAGGTTCAAATTACTTAATTCTTTTTCAACGAGTTATCAAGTTATTCCCGCCATCTACGGAATTGTTTCAGGATATTTTTTGGTGATGAATGTGATGAGATGATATATAGTACGAGAGCCCACGACCAAAACCATGTCTCATAGCAATACGGCAAAAACCCTATAAAATCGTTAGATTGTATGATTCTGAACCCGACTAGGTGTGTAGTAACGGTCGAAAGTGTAGCAACTGCGTGGGAGGCCATTTCTGCTGTGTCAAAAAAAAAGACAGTCGGTATTATAGCAATACGTCTGATAGTGAAAATGTACATAGATTTTATAATTGTATTACGAAAAAGTTTGTTTTCAGACATTTTGCGCGTAGCATATAGCCTGAGCGCATTTTTGAAAATGTCAACAAATTTAGCCGACCTGTATCATAGCAATACGGATAATTTTTTTTTTCAACTTTTCGTATTGCTGCCATGATTACCAAAAACCTGTTTTCAGACACTTTAAGTGTAGCATATACTCCCAAAAGCGAAAATAAGAGAAGAAGAAGATCTCCCGAGCGACGTCGAGAGTGATTTCGAAGACGACGATTCCGAATCCGACAGCGATTGAATATGAGAATATTTTGTAACTTTGAATAAACCGTTTTTTTTTCAACTTCATCCCAGTTTCCTTTTGTGCGATTTATTTCAGTCCTTCAACTTCAATGTTACGGTTTCGGGTAAATTCTTTGTTAATAATCATCTAATAAATTCAGGGTCGCAACGTATTCATTGGTTTGTAACAGAAAATTCAAGATGCCTCAATACGATTTTTAAATGATATCTGAGTATCGAAAAGTTGTCTGATAGAGAAGGTGCTACACTTAATTTGTCTGATATAAATTTTTTGCACATGTGGACAACTTATTTTATCATGTCCAACAATTTTCAGACATATTGCTATGATACCGATCGGTAAAATTTGTTAACATTTTCAAAACGGTCTCAAAATTTAATGCGTTCACATTTCCGTCTGAAAATTGTTTTGTTCGCATCAAATAACCAAAATTTACTAATAAAAAAGATTTTCAGACGTATTGCTATGAGACATTTTTTTTGTCTCATTTTTAATTTTTTTAAGTGGTTTTACGGGTTTGCGCTACACCACTAACGTCTGAAAAATATGTTTCCGGTATCTCAGAACTATCATTCAACTACAGTCTGCAAATCAGACATATTGCTATGATGCAGTTCGGTAAAATTCTTTGACAATTTTGAAAATTCGCTCAGATCAAACGCTACGCGGAAAATGTCTGATATTGGTATTTTCGAGTTCAGGATAATCGTATCTATCGATTTGATGCGGTTTTGGCCGTATTGCTATGAGACAAAAATTTTGGTCGTGGGCTCTCGTACTAATAGTGAAAAGAGTCTTGATAGACGTCGTTTCCTTCAAATGGTGTCGCTAAAAAGACCGTAGACTAAGAAAGCGAAATAACGTTCGTATTGTTTGAAACCCCTTTAGTAGAACATTTAAGTTACTTTTTAATCCTAATGCATTTTTTTTAATGAAAACTCAATCAATAAAAAGGTTATGCAAGTTGCAATTTCCCACGGTTAACATATTATTACGGGATATTGATTTGAAACGCCAATGGTAAAGTAGTACGGAAAAGGTGCTAGTCGCAAGCACTTGCAATAGTTCTCTTACGTTTGAGGTACAAATATTTTAAAAATACGTTTCGTTTATAACCTTTTTATAGTAAAGTGAATAGTTTCGCTAACCAGTTTGTTTCTTGGTTCTGTTTTGCAGTTTTTTTACACCATATCATAGGTTGGTAACTATATCCGAGTGCAAATCAATAAGGGTACAAGGAATTAACTTTGTTTGAAAACTAGGTAGCCAGAGTTGTTCTGATCGGAGAAAGAAAAAAACATTTAAAAGCTCTAACTAGGATTATAAAATTGATAGTTGTTGAAATATTTACTAAGGTACATGTATGTTCCCTTTTATTGCGGAAACTTGTGATGATTTACATGTCAAAATTACATAGACTAGGGAATCATATATTTCAGGAAAAGACTTGACCCAATACTTATGTTTATTAAAAAATGATAAAGTGTCACAGGGTAAACTTAGTACTAAGTTTGGTGAAGTAACGGCTCTGTTTACTTTAAAGAGATAAGATATAACTCTGTATAAACAGGCATCTAAAGTAGGAGATAGCAAGGAGCAGCAGGACTTTATAGAATTTCTAATCTTTCATATAAATATGACGTAGGTGCGGAACCCTCAGTGCTCGAGTACGACTCGCATTTGACCAGTTTCTTTACATAGTAAGCTAGTAACATTAACTAACTAACAATTGCGGGTCTTAGCGAGGTTTAACAGAAATGGACTGGGACCTTAAGATGCCACATATGCTGCCACGCCCACACAAGAATGGAACGGGATGGCTTTATGTACTTTCGCGTAAAGAACGCTAGATGGAGATAGTTTGCACGTGCCTTGATGGCAGCGTCAAATTTAAATAATCGCAGTTCACTTTAAAACCACAACATATATAAAAAAACTAACACCCGACTACAAAAAGTACAAAATAAAAAAAATAAGTTTTAAAAACTAAAACCCGACTGTAAAAAAGAATGAAACAAGTTTAGACATTTTTTATGTTCTAAACTACATACGAGTATTTACCAAAATGTGGTATTCGCTATCTGATAAAGAATAGAACCTCTCCTAGTGTTCGTATGATCACGTAGAGTCCAAGTTTAGGAAAATTCAACACATTGGCAGCAGTCATCACCTCTAAGTGGAACTCCATCCATTATGATCGTCATCCTGTCTACTAGCAAGCTATTAAAAATATTGTTTGTAGTCGAAGGCTAGAAATTATTATTGCAATGTGCAAAATTCTTTATCAGATATCGAATATCGAAAATCGAGTCAAAATCATTACCCTTTCTTTGCTTCGCCGTAGTCGGGTAAAAAGGGTTTAAGTAATCAAGAAGTTATTAATACTCAACTGTTGAATCAAGCATTACCGTTAAAGTTCGTAGGGTTTCGAAGATTTAACCAAAAACATACGACAAAGTTAACTTTAACCGTTTACGCAGCGCACGCAGCGGAAGCTCTCAAAAGGAAAAAAAAAAACCCGATTCTGAAACATTATTCATTGGTGCACCACTCCTATTGATCTTAGCGTGATGATATATAGCCTATAGCCTTTCTCGATAAATGGGCTATCTAACACTGAAAGAATTTTTAAAATCCGACCAGTAGTTCCTGAGATTAGCGCGTTCAAGCAAACAAACAAACATTTCAGCTTTATAACATTAGTAAGTATACTGGGTGATTTTGGGGTCATGATCCGGAATGGCCAATAGTGAATAAGATGGTCATACTGAACAACTTTTCCGGTGGGACCAACCACGAAATCGCTAAAAAAAACTCTCAATAAATTCACCGTTAATGTAGAGAACAGCTGTTTTTTTTGGCGATTTCGTGGTTGGTCCCATCGGAAAAGTTGTTCAGTATGGCCATCTTATTCACTTTTGGCCATTCCGGATCATGACCCCAAAATCACCCAGTATGTAGATAAGCTTTTAAATGAATCACGAGTACATACTTAAATATCAGACTAAAAACCTCCAAGTCTATGACCTCTTTTCACCTCAGGTCAGAATCGGAACGCCCCCTCGTTTAGACTACGTACAAAATAATTTTGTTTGGTAAATTTTACTTTGTACTCACTCGTATTCTCTTTATTGGATTCGGTTACAACGACCCTTGTGAGTTCGTTAACTTGTTAAGTAGGTACTGTATAGATATTTACGCGTCTTAGATGATGTGTATGATCGCGATTTAGTCAATTTAAAAGATAAATGGTGCAATTTACTATAACGTTTTAGAATTTATCTGTCTGTATTGCGGTGAGAAATATTTATCAATACTTTTCACTTTTTTATTGGATTTTTTGGCTATCCTCGGCTTAGTCCTTCCATCCAAAAAACCCATTTTTAAGAATCAGCGGATTTGCACTCTATTTTATCTTTTTAAAGCTCAAACTTGTTAAATCCTAAAAACCGGCCAAGTGCGAGTCGCAGGTTTTCACTTTAAGCCGACGTTATATTTTTTATTTAATAGTTTTTTTGGGATAAATATTTACACGTTTGTCATATTGTAAATTAGATTCTATCCTCATTGGGAACTTAAATTGGGAACGAACTGCGGCGAAGCAGTAAATCTTCCATACATGTACATATTTGCAGTCTTGGGATTGTAGTCTTGAGATCGCAAATATCTATGAGTTTTAGAGCCCAAAAGTCCTGTGCTCATTCGCCTTCTCCAGTCTCCACGCTATAAATAACTTACCTGTCCACAGGCCAATGACTCCGAAAGCACCTCTGAATTCTTCAGGGTGTTGGTGGCAGGGCCTGTGAGGATCAGGACTAGAGCGTAGCACGTCAGGGTATACCTCCCCACCCTCGAGAAGAATTGGGGGATCAGCAGGAACACCAGGCATCTGCAACGATTCATCATCAGCACCATTACATAAGGTTACTCCGAAGCTCTAAGCTTCGGAAGTTTATCCATTTTCCCTCGTTGCCTTTCATGCAAAATAATAATTGGATGCGAGAATTGTAATCAAAGTACGTTTATGATTATTTATGTAAGTTTATGATGGTCATAAAGCCAATGGTCCAGTAGCTCTCGAACTTTTCAAACGATTTAGTATTAAAACCGTTTCAAAAGTCCATCGGATTTATGACTAAGACGAACTCTAGTGAAAACGGCACTTATAAGTTCAATATATCCTAAATGGTCCCACAAATCTAAAAATTTATAAGGACGTACGCATAATGGTTTTTGTAATAAATATCCAACAATATATCGCACGATGTTGTAAAGTAAAAAAGAAATACCCTTGCTTTACATGTACGGGAGTGAATGGAGGTACCGTAACAAATACTTAATTCATCATTGATTGATTGATTGAATTTCAATTTTGTACACATTTAGATATTTATATCGCGCACGCCATAATTGCTTCTTTATGATTTGTCAAGAACCAACAAGGGGTTTCGTGCTGAAAGACTCACATTTGGGCTGATTTTCATAATTTGTTGTTCTTCTTTATTATCTGTACTGTGATTTTTTTTAATTGGTCTTAAATAAAACCGTTTGGAGATTAAGGCCTTGTAAAGCCTGACAAGATTCTATTTGGCCCTATTTCAATACAAGTTTGTATTGAAATAGGGTCAATAGAATCTTGCCAGGCTTTGAATATAATTAGGCTCTTTTAGAATGTGTTAGTTTTAAATTCTTTTATCGAGTAAGTGGTTTAAAAACTTTAATAGATTAAAGTGGTTAAAAAATGATAGGTAGTCAATTACCACACAAAGTTTTATACATCACAGTTTTGACGATAAAACTAAAGCAAAAAAACGTATCATGTTTGGATCTCCCTTTTTAGTTTTCAGTCTGTCTGTCTGTATGTCACAGTCACTTCAAAGTTACATAACTGATATTTTGTACACATACCTATAGGTAGATATTTATGCCTACCACGCACTTAGATAAATGATGAAATTAGTGTTTCGGTACCTCCCGTACAAGGGTATCTTTTTTACATTACAGTATTGTGCTACGAGTATATTATGTTGTTGCCTGTTGGATTGTTATTAACCCTTTGAACGCCATTGACTTGATACAATAGTCGTTATCACACGCCAAAGTCATCTGAACACCACAGCTAATTTCAACGTTACGTCACAAATACTCGGGTCTACATATTTTGCACTGTATCTGTGACCACTATAACGGTCGATGGCGTGGTAGGCACGACAGTACACGATCACTTTATGGGTTCTTGGCGTTCAAAGGGTTAAAAAAACATTGTGTGTATGTCATTATCAATTTTTAGATTTGAGGGAGCATTAAGGATATATTGAACTCTAAAAGTATTACTTTTTCAGAGAGATTTATTGTAAAGTTGCTAAATCCAACTAGAAATAGTACAATAACAGTCATTATTCAAGCCCAACATTACTAATGGACTTAATGCGAGCCTAGAAAGAATTTGTCTCTCTCACTGCCTCCTTTTCTTCAACATTTGTTTGAAAGAGACGCAATAAGGGTTCCCACAACCTTGATTTCATTCTTGCCTGGGTTATAAATTCATTTTCCCTCTACAGTTCACATTCGTGAAATGGTTTTGGCAAGTAATCAAATGTGGTGGATTCCATCGCGTGTCCTGTGGCCCGTTTCACGAAGCTACAACTTACAAATTACAAGCGGAACTCTCTTTCTAGCAAAAGGAGTTAGAAAGAGACTTCCGCTTGTAATTTGTAACTTGTACCTTCGTGGCCTCTGCAGTGAAACCGTTCATTATTTGTAGGTAGGTAGTTGTAATGCTTCTCTGCCTTTTCGCCGACAAACCTTTGACAAATGCATAGTTTCGCAACCTATTCATTCGCCAACCCGCTTTTTTTAGTGTAACTACAAATATCTCAGGATTTTTATAAACCTAACCTAACCTATAGGGTTCTACACGATGGTCCTAGGGGGTTATTCTCTCAACACAGCGCTGAGTCCTTAAGAAGTCCCGTCGGACCGTACAAAACACATTTTACCGCGTGCCTTCTCAATTAGGCAGCTTTATATGACACTGAACTCGACTCACCTGCCTGCTGCTTAATTGAGAAGGCACGCGGTAAAATGTGTTTTGTACGGTCCGACGGGACTTCTTAAACTTGCCAGATAAAACATCACCCTTAAGGTCGACGCAGCGCTATGTTGAGAGAATCACCCCCCCTGATATAAATGCAGAATTATTCACAGTTTCGGAATAAAACGCAGGTTGTCAAATGTTATGTTTGTGAAATGAATCATTTGTGTAACGTTGGTTATATTATACTCGAAAAATGATAGGTCATGCTTACTTTCCTAATACAGAACGCCCTCGAATCGTAGAATTAGTTTCCCGTTATGTTATTTCTTTCTTTTTCTGTTAGGGGTTAATTTCGCAACACGCTTTTAGAGCTCCCCCAGGGTACCCAAGGAATATTCCCTCCAAATTTCAAATCAGCTGATTAGCGTTGTCAGCCAGTCAGCAAGTCAGAATAAAGTATAAATAACTGTATACACTGCTTTTGTAATGAAGCGTGGTTACTGATACATCTATACTAATACTATAAACGTGAAAGTACCTCAGTAAGTCTGTAAGTTTATTACGCTTTCACGGATAAACTGCTGTAGCGATTTAGATGAAATTTGGTATGGAGATACTTTGAATCTCGGGGAAAGTCATAGGGTACTTTATTCCCGAAAAATTAGACGGTTCCTGACGGAATAGCGATAAACTGATACTTCGCGGTAAACAGCTAGTTGTTGCAACAAAACACAATTCTCGCGCGGGGTCGTGCGACGCGCGAGTTAGCTTGTCATTTATATTGATATTAATGCGAGCTCGCAATGGACAGAAATGGTAATTTTTAGTGGAAATGGGCCGGGAGATTTAAATTCTCGTCTATGCCTCGCCTTGAAGCCCATGCTTTATATGAAGATTTTATGCTGTTAAACGCACAAATAAATAATAATAATAATATCAATAACAAATAAATATTTTGAATTTCTACTTAGGTCTCTATAGGGTCTAGTACAATTCGTCAGATTCCTTTTTCGTCAGAATAAATTATAGCCTGTTTTTTTCGGACGAAAACGGACTTTCGAGCAGATTCCGCTATCGTCAGAATAAACACATATTACCTGATACGCGGATGACCATAGAATACGTAGGTAGGTTTAGGTTATGTTAGTTTTGCGGCAGGCCCGGAGGGCCAAACCATCCAGAAATAGGAGCTCCGCGTAAGCGGAGCTCCGTCGACACTGCCTAATATTAAATAATATAATGTAACAAATAAATAAATTATAAAAATTAACCAAAGTTTTTTCTGTCCAAAAAGTAATTCCGTTTTCGTCCGAAAAAAAACAGGCTATAATTTATTCTGACGAAAAAGGAATCTGACGAATTGTACTAGACCCTATAGAGACCTAAGTAGAAATTCAAAATATTTATTTGTTATTGATATTATTATTATTATTTATTTGTGCGTTTAACAGCATAAAATCTTCATATAAAGCATGGGCTTCAAGGCGAGGCATAGACGAGAATTTAAATCTCCCGGCCCATTTCCACAAAAAATTACCATTTCTGTCCATTGCGAGCTCGCAACTAAATCCTCTATAGTACTAAATTTATGAGTAAATCGAAAGCTAAAAATGTTTGAATTAGGTCACTATAATTCTAAAGATGCGATATATCACAGGACAATGTCACACAATTTGAACTAGTCCCAAACTAAACTCTAGGCTTGTTATATGGGTACTAGACAACGATAAACATACTTAAATGGAGCAATACATAAATAAATAATTAGAAAATATCCAAGACTCAGCAACAAATATCACACAAATATCTGCCCTTACCGGGATTTGAACCCAGGACCGCTGTTTTCGGAGGCAGGGTCACTACCAACTAGGCTATCTTATCCGTTAACCTGCCGCCAAGCAACAGTGTTCGCATTGTGTTCCGGTGAGGGGATCAAAACAACCTAGCTAGAGGCATTCCATCGTAGTCCTCAGGGTTGGCAACGCGTATTAAACTATATTTATTTTAAGAAGCGATTCATTTATTTTCAACTTAAGAACTACTCACCTATGTAGGTCTCTGTGATATCTACCCTATGTCACAAGCTTAGCTGACTTTGTGAATCTGATTCCAAAATATGGGTTACTCTCAAAATTCCCTTTTCGCCAAATGACAATATAGCTCAAACGTCTGGATTGTATAATGTCTTTGTTGCTATATAGACATGAACGCTAAATGTATCTTTAGCAAAACGTCTGGATCTTAGAATGTTACAATTAAAAATACACTAATAGCGAAACGTCTTTATCTTAGAAATGTCTTTATTACTTAATAGACATAAAAGCTGACTGGCCCGGTAGCGAAACGTTTGTATCTCAAAATGTCTTAATTACTTAATAGATTTCAACGCCAAATAGCCCGTTCGCAAAACGTCTGGATCTTTAAATGGCAACTGTTGATATGTAGTTTCAAACTCCTTTCCACACAATCAATTATTATCTATTATTTAAATCCTGGCACTCGTTCTGTGGTCATGACAGTCAACTAATTTTGCTTTCGACGAATGAAATATTCAAATTATATGGACTATTTTAATTTCCAGACGTTTTGCTAATAATTCCTTCTATGTTCATGTCAATCAACTAATTTTACTTTCAGTTAATTAGGTATTCTAATCACACAGACTATTTATATTTCCAAACGTTTGTCTACTTGTTCATTTCAATTCTGTGACGTCCTGCTAAATTGACACTGCTGACTGAGTATTCTACTTTCATGTCATTCAGCTGAATTGACTCTTTGCTGACTGTGTATTTTACTCTTATGTCATCTAGCTGAAATGCTCCTTAGGCGAAAAGGGAATTTTGAGAGTAACCCCAAAATATGTGTATGTGTACATTAGTGAAAACTTTATTGGCTTGTGAGCTACCCATTTTTGTCATAATATTTTATGTACTATTGTATGCTGTTTGTTTTCCTCAATAAAGAAAAATAAAAATAAATAAATAAAATACCGCCAGACACCTATTTAGCATATATTTTTTAGGGTTCCGTAGCCAAATGGCAAAAAACAGAACCCCTATGGATTCGCCATGTCTGTCTGTCTGTCCGTCCGTGTGTCGCAGCCACTTTTTTCCGAAACTATAAGAACTATACTGTTGAGACTTGGTAAGTAGATGTATTCTGTGAACCGCATTAAGATTTTCACACAAAAATAGATAAAAAGAATAAATTTTGGGTTGCCCCATATTGAGGACTGAAACTCAAATATATATTTACATCAAACCCACATGTGTGGAGTATTTATGGATAGGTCTTATAAAATGATATTGAGGTTTGTAATATCATTCTACACTGAATAGTTTGCGCGAGAGACACTACCAAAGTGGTAAAATGTGTGTGTCCCCTGTAACTTCTAAAATAAGAGAATGATAAAATTAAAAAAAAAATATGATGTACATTACCATGCAATCTTCCACGGAAAATTGGTTTGAACGAGTTCTAGTAAGTAGTTTTTTTTTAATACGTGATAAATCGTCTTGCTGCTACGGAACCCTACATGGGCGAGTCCGACTCGCACTTGACCGCTTTTATAGTGATTGCACTCTCTAAATAAATAAAGTGGTCAATCACTGGTCGCGGGCAATAACTGTATGGTTTACCCTATTCCAAGAATGTATAAGCGCGTCGCTACTAAATAAAATGACATAAGTTTTACAAACCTGATTCTATAGCTAAAGGCGAGACCAAGGGTGAGTAACACGCCAATAAAAGAGCTCATGATAGTCGCGTGGATCAGCGAAATTGACAGCTGGAACACGAAGAACATAAACCAGAAATATGTCAAAACGATACCCCCCACGAACCCAATCACACTTTTCACAAGAAAATTAGCAAACGTCTGATCTGTAGTGAGATAAACGAAAAGATTCGACACTTTCGATCCTCCGGGGCACCATTTACGAAACGTTCGACCAATCTTCTTCTGTAAGTTATATCGGCAAAGTTTCCATTTTTGAGAGATGTTACGTCTTGGTAGTTCAGCGTTGGCAGCTAGCATGGAATTTATTTTCTCCTTTTCATAATTCGATCTGTATCTTTCTATAGTGCGCGCTTTCCAGAGAAGCGCGAAGTACGCCATTTACGGTTTTTCTCATAAGGAGCGGAATATTCGACGCCGCATCGTGAAAAATCTTTGTATTTTGCTCTTTGCACAACTTTCTTGTCAGATTTTTTCTTAGAGCGTGACGTCCGTAGACTTTTTATATGCTGATGACGTCTGCTTGAATTCAACCTTTTTTGATTAGATTCAAATACAAAAAAGTTGTTACAAATTTTAACCATAACTGGCATGCAAAAATGACCTTAACAACTATGTATTTATAATTTCAAATGAAATAATCGAAATAATTGTATTTTACTGCTGATGATGTCGTTACTACATATTTTATTTATCCTAAATAATCCTTAATACTGTAGAACCTTTTTTCCTTACTAATGAATAACTACTCCTTCTTCTTCTTCTCTTTTAATGGCAGCCACAAGGCTTGTGCCAGTATCAGTTGCGAAATAACTACTCCTAATAGAGCGTTACACGCACGAAATGACGTCGGTGACACACGCAGAGAACAATTGACACGTGACGCACGAGACATACCTTCTAATCTGTGGACGCACGTCACGTGTGTAGCATGTGCGGTATATGTAGAAGAATTCTAGCTTAAGGAGAAACATGGTATCTCGTTTATCGAAATTGGGCTTTCTGTTCAGCTTCTACCTAGACATTACACACATACAATAATTTTAAGTCAGAAATGTTTTTTGTCAATAATTTTAGTTTTAGCATAGCATTTCTTTAAATAAATAGTAGTGAGATGGACTGGCAGCGCTTCCTCTCTTTTCAACTCGGTGGCAACCATCTCGGTGTTACTTTTAGATTAAGTACCTACTCTAACCCCCTTACTTATGAACGTGGAATAAGCTTGGAATAGTTTATGCCATGCTTTGTCCTTATCTGTAATTGTGACATTTGCATCTAACAGAAAGTGACAAAGCATGGCATAAACTATTCCAAGCTTATTTCACGTTCATAAGTAAGGGGGTTAGATTGTATTGCTCTGTTTTTCATATGTTTTGTTTTTGTTCATTTTATTTCAACACCGAATAAACCATTTCTTTCTTTCTTTTAGACATACCCTTCTTATCTGTGGCCTCTACATGGATAAGGACCAAATAGTCGGACCATGGTTAAGCGTAGTTAACCATACAAACAACAAAAGTGGAAAAAGCTCCGTTGTGACACGAAAATTATCCCTACAAATGTATGGCTAATTGTCGTGTCATAACGGAAAAGATTCATAGAAAATTTAATTGAGTGAGTTAGTGTGGCCAATTTTTTGGTCCTTACCCACATGCAAACGAAGAGCCAATATACCCCCAAGTATCCGAAGGTATATTGAAACGAATGGATTTTCGGTCCATTCACAATTATATACTAGCTGTTTCCCGCAACTCAGTCCGCGTTGAAATTGTTTATCGCTATTCTCTCAGGAACCGTCCAATTGCTCGGGATAAAAAATACCCCATGTCCTTCCCCGAGACTCGAACTATCTCCAAACCAAATTTCATCCAAATCGGTTCTGCGGTTTATCCGTGAAGCGTAACAAACAGAGAGACAGAGTTACTTTCACATTTATAGTATTAGTACAGATAGTTTGGATTACTAGAGATTAGTAGGTATAGATAGTTGGTCATCAAACAAAGGTATATCGCGCGGTTTGCATGTGTGCGTGTTTCGACCGTACGCTCCGCGACCCACCGCAAGCAAACTCAACAGGACGGACCAAGCCGGTTTAGTCGGGGCCGTCGCCGCGTTTGGTTAAGAGTATGCATCAACACAACCCTAATACTCTAGCTGCAATAGGCATCAGAAACTCTTTAAAGTGCCGGAAACTAACTACTTTTCTATTACTAAACTATGGAACTAAATCAAAGTGACGCTTTAAGTCCAATCCAAAAAAGTTTTTTTAGGATTTTATAGATTACGTCACCTTGACAAAGTTCCACATACCCATAGTTCCGTAGTGGCCCAGAAGTCCATCGGTTTCACTGTACATAAATATCTACACTTACGTTTTAAAAACTTTACTATACCTTCTTCGGTAGTCCTAAAACAATAAATTTCCCGGTGAATATTTTGTACCTAACATTATTAGCGTGGAATTTACCGCATAATATTCTGCAAATTGCTTTGTAAGTTAGTTACAAAAGACGTCTAATATGTCAGTTACCTGACAAACCCACGCTTATTCTGTTCAGTAGCTACACAGTAGCTATCTAACTATTCCATTACAGAAACAAATAAAGGTCGCCATTGACGTCATTACGAAGCAAAATGTAACGTAATAGCCAATAGACAACGTCGCAAGCTTGTTATGCAGGTTTTATTTATTACCTAGGTAAGGCCCATATTAGACTATCATATAAATATGATCATAGATATAGGAGTCGAATTTATGTGAAGAACCTGTGACGGTGTAATAACAACATATGATTCATATTGTCTATGATCATAGAGATGGGATCCTGTTTGACAGCAAGCGTACAATTATGTATGATCATATTTTGGGCCATTTGCAACGTTAAAAGATGGCGGACGTGTGATTTGTTTTAGACTTTAATTTTTGGGTAATTAGGTGTTCAAAGTTCTTTTCTGATAGTGATTTGTACTTTTTATGCCTTTGTGTCGCACAGTGATTGAAGACTTGGACTTATTTCGTGTATCTGGCATCTTTCTTCTCGTTTCAAGTGGACTCGCAGTGGTGCAGAGGTTAAAACTATCTTGACCTCTGACCTACTAATCACCGTACAACGTTGCCCCCAATCTTCCTAGAGAAGATTGGATTGTGTTTTATTGCTATATTGATTTATAATTATATATACTTACTTGACACTGGCGAAATCACTTCACGTGGAAACGCCATATCCCCGCGGTAGTAGCTGTTCAAGTCGCCGCGGGGGCAAAGAAAGAAGAAGAAGAAGAAGATCATATTTTGACTTTCCTCAAAAATGGCGTCTTCAATGTGTATCTTCCTTGGAAATTAAGGGTTCCACCTTTGACAATATGTAGTTGAATACAGCTTCATCCATTCGGAGGTACATTTTGTACGACTTTATATTTTCCAATCTAAGTTCTTCAATGTACAGTGTTATGGATGCCACTCCCTGACCGCTATCCATGATCTAACTCAAATACGCCTTTTGGTCTTTGCTTTTTTCTTAACAACTGTAAAGAAAAGCTGTTTTTAAAGCAATTATTAAAATTGCACTCATAGCAACGGAAAACGCGGCTATATCGGATTCTATCTTGATTAAATATGGTATTTATATGACAGTAAATGTAAGATGTAAAATTGCGATCCTAGAATTTGACAGATATGAAATCATACAGACAGAAAAAACGACATAGGGATACATCTCTATGTATGCTTAAATCTTTAAAACTACGCAACGGATTTTGATGCGGTTTTTTTTAATAGATAGAGTGATTGAAGAGGAAGGTTTATATGTATAATACTTTAATCCGGAGCGAAGCGAGGGTGGGTCGCTAGTGAGAAATAAATGATAGTCTAATATGGGCCTAATTACAACAGGATTTTTTTTTTACAATACTTTTTTGTTTGTAATTTACTTAGAAAAAATAATTAAATGTTATCAGACTTATCACTGTTTGCTACGCTACGCCCGCTTTAGGCTAGAACGGCATAATTTTGTTTGTAACCGCGTTTTGTTTTTTAGTGTTCCCTACCCAAAGGGTAAAAACGGGACCCTATTTACTAAGACTCCACTGTCTGTCACCAGGCTGTCTCATGAACAGTGATAGCCAGACAGTTGAAATGTTCACAGATGATGTATTTATGTTGCCGCTTTAACAACTAATACTAACAGTCCTAGTGGTGGTAGGACCCTGTGCAGGGTCCGTCCGGATCGCTACCACCATCTTATCCATTATCCACCCGCCAAGCAACAGTGTTCGCATTGTTGTGTTCCGGTTTGGGGATAAGACAACCGGTGAAATTACTAGCATAGAGACATTCCATCTTAGTCCTCAGGGTTGGCAGCGCATTTGAGGTCTTAGGATTATAATCTTGAGAATTCAAATGTCTATGGGTCTCAGATTTCACTTAGGTACCATAAAAAAAAACAAACAAAAAAAAAACAGAATAAAATAAATATTTAAGACGGCTCCCATACAACAAACGTGCTTATTTTGGGTGGTTGTATAGATGATACGGAACTCTTCATGCGCGAGCCCGACTCGCACTTGGCCGGTTTTTAAGACTAACACTCGCTGTGACGTAGAAAATACCATGTAGTCTTTAGTATTTTCTTAGAAAATGTTGAAAAAAAAAGCTTTTAAGACAGCATTTTTTTTTTCAGAACATCTTTTAATACCATACCTGTTGTCAATCGGTTGCGACTTATTTTATCGTCTCATTTAACGCACCGTAATGTCAAACGTAGGTACGTGTTTCCCCAAAACATAATTTGGCAAACTGTAATACCAAAAACCGGGCAAGAGCTAAGAGCATGTCGGACCATGCTCAATGTAAGGTTCCGAAGCCGTTAAGTACTACAAACATAAAAATCAACAAGTAATAATAACTAATTTTCTATTTAAAGTCAATTGGTGCCGTCTTAGATGATTTTAGTAGGTATAAACACTTTCGCCTGTATCTCAAGAACCAATGATGTCTACTTAGTCGTGATGCGCTTTCATTTAAGATTTTTCAGAGTTTTAGTATTTGTAGTTTTGGCTGTGGGAGGGGGCAGGAGGGAGGAGGGGCAGAAGGGAGGGGGGGCAGGGGGGAGGGCAGTAACAAAAATTAGTCCTTTAAAGCTTAATATTTCATAATCGGATCCCTTTATCGAAAAATTGTTTTGCAGACACGTAATATTTGAAAGACTTATCCAATGACACCCTACACTATAGGTAGACGAGAAATAAAAATACATCCCCACGTTACGTGTAGGAGAGTACCTACAATAAGATTTTTTTTAAATTACTTTTTTACTTTGTTGGCGTAACCAATAGGTATGTATATTCATTCTAAATTACAGCTTTCTAGTACTAAGTGTCTCTGAGCTAGGCTGCTGACGGACAGACGGACGGACGGACATGGCGAAATTATAAGGGATCCTAGTTTGACTACGGAACCCTAAAAAGGTCAGTACTCATCTTTTGTTTATTCAAGGGTAAGGACCAAAAAGTTGGCCACGCTAACTCACTCAATGAAATTTGCTATGAAACTTTTCCGTTGTGACACGAAAATTTGCCATACATTTATAGGGATAGTTTTCGTGTCACAACGGAACTTTTTTACTTTTGTTCTTTGTATGGTTAAGTACGCTTAACCATGGTCCAACTATTTGGTCTTTACCCTCAACGGTTCTAGAAACTGACACTTTCCTGTGAAATGAAAAAGTAGCTGTAGACATAAGCATCTTCAAAGTCATAGCGCTTCCAGAAAAGACTGTTAGAAAGATGCGCCGGCCGCAAGAAACTTAACAATCAGTCGTTTTATAGTTCCGTATCCAAAGAGGTCCTGCCTTCCAGGATCTTATGACTAAGCCTCTGTTATTCTGTAGCGGGATCTATCTCTTAAACCGTTTACTAGATATATAGTTAGAATTTCACACAGAGTATTCCTATTGCCGCTATAAACTGGCCAAGTGCCAGTCCGACTCGATGTTTTATTAAGTATTATAATATGTAAAACCTTCCTCTTGAATCACTCTATCTATTAAAAAAAACCACATCAAAATCTGTTGCGTGGTTTTAAAGATGTAAGCAAACATAGGGACAGACAGCGGCAAGCGTCTTTGTTTTATACTATGTAGTGATGATGATTATTTATTTATTTATTCAGGTTACGAACATCACATTACAATTATAGAATAACTGGGTATGAGCACAAAAAGACCTAAATAACCATAACAGGGAATACAAAAATTGTTTAGCCACAATCGATACAAATATTGGAATTTAGTTGATATAAATTTCAAAATAAAACAATAAAGAAGAGAAAAAAAAGGGATAAGCTTAAGTAAATAACCTGTTTTATGTGTCTTTTTTTATAGCATCGAGAAGGCAAACGAGCCCACAGGCCACCTGATGGTAAGTGGAAACTGTGACCCATAGAAATACTGCCGTATCTCAAAGATAATTTGATGGGCTAATAATTAAATACCTACTCATTAAATTGAAATTTCCTAATTATTTCATTAATTTAAATTATTTTTATCCCTTAAATTGGCAAAAATTAAAAAAGTCGTGAATTCAAACCCTATTTGATTTCGAACCAGCATAAAAAAATATCAATCTAAAAAAAGCAAAAAGTGAACATTATGGTATGTGCCCTACAAGGCACACTGCCAAATTAAGGGTTAAATCACATCATAATTAACACAATCGATTTTAAATTCTTTGGTCTTTTTGACATTTTAATATTCACAATTATTTAAATTTTCTGTGTTTTACGGCTGAAGTTTAACATTACCTAGGTACCTACTTTAAGTTAATTCAAAAATCAAAATATTTTCAAAGTAAATTGGCTACAAGAGGGCTCTTTTACACATGGGTAATCACTAATAACTAATATGAAGTGAATCTACTAGCGCGTCGGACAAGAGCCAAGACCATCATTGCGGAGAACAAGCGCCGCAAGAAACTCCAGCAGTGGGCCTATTATGGTCGTGTTTATCGATGTGGATAAACGTGGATAAAACAGCTAACCCTTTCTGTTCAATATGTAAGTGCGAGAGTGACGGATACTTTATCCACCGCGATAAAGGCGACCATAATACGGGCCCAGGTCATTTTTTCAATCATAAAGCACAATAATACCTAAAAGTAACTTACAATACAAGGTACTTAATACAGTAATCAATACTAATTATTAAAACTAGCACAAATTAAAATCATTACAAATGTAAGGTTAATAACAGTAAACTAAAAATAATGAGTATAGGCGAACAAATTAATAATTAAATGACAAAATGAGCTCAAGCGGCCGGAAACTCTGCCAAATCCAACAACTTGTGGACCAAAATGTGTACTTCCAGTCTCCCACTGTATCACAATTTATTGCGGAAACGAAACATGTTGCTATTCATAAATTTTAGGCGCGTTGAAAAATTACAACTAAAGCAGAGGAGATTAATTATCTTACTTTCATAGAATACGTTAGGTAAAATATTTATTTCTATTTTTATAATATGACGTTTGTTAAATAAAAATAAAGTTGTAAACGCATAAGTAAACAATGTAAACGCAACTTCATAATCAACATGGAAGCAATTGCTTTAATGAAGTAATGGTCAATTCTGACCATCCAAAATTTCAAGTTCAATGACATGAAAAATTGTCAATAACAATTTAAATGGAGTCGTTCCTTGTGTACTGCGTCGGTTATTTAGACATGCGCAGTCTGCATTGCCGCAAAGTCAACTTCACGCCGTACCGCCATGGAGTTGTTGAGATAATTCCCAGCAGTACAGAATAGCAAACGTTTTGCTAAATACCAACAGTGCAGTGAAGTGAAAATGGGCAGGTGATCTATGAAAACATTATAGTTTGGCTTGTGAATCGATTTGTCACGTGAAAGGAATTGTAAGTTTATTACATAAGTTTGAATATCGATTTTTAGGTTATTTTTTATTGTGGGATACACGGATGACTCGTTGCTGTAAATTTAGTGTAAAATGCCTTTGAAAACGTAAGCGTGTAGTGTTTCTTATGTTGTTTATTAGGTGGCAATTTGAAAACTGTATATTGGTTGAACCTCGTACGATAAGTACTTACCTACTGGTTCTTTGTTTTACTATATGCCATATCTAACTATACTTAAGTACCTTCCTAAATAATTTATGCACATATTCGTTTATTTGTTTCTGCGCACCTATCTAAATAAGAGTTTTAATCCTTTTTTGCTCAAATATGAGTACTTAATTGATTTATTATTATCATTTATATTGCGCTTTTGCTTATTTTGATTTTCCTATTTCATCTGAAATGATAATAATTAATTAATTGTAATAATGCGTAATGGGTACCACAATTTCTTTATTAAAATGGACAAAGGAACCCTCATGGGGATTTGGTGCATGATCATGTAATAGCGTTTCTCAGCCATTTACTTATGAACCTTATGATATTTTTCTTACGGTTCGTACGGTTCCATAGACTAAGCATATATTCTCATAATTCCGCTATGTCGGTTTGTCTGTTCGTCCGTACTGTGGAAACTAATACTTGTGAATTTTGGTACAATATTTTGGGGTTTTAGTGGCTAAAGTGTGAATAAAAAAAAGGTTTTTCCGTCAAGTTGTTTTTCGTTATCAAAGGGGTATTACCGAAAATGAACTAGTTTAATTGTTTTGTAATTATGACCGGTTGTCAAAGCGGTCAAGTGCCCATTTCAGTAAAAAAAAAACCGAAATACATTGGCACTGCAATAATTTAATTGTTTTTAATTGTTGAGATCCTATATTTTGTGTTGTGTAGGTAAATGTTATTGTTAATTATCATAATGCATAAGCGACATCCTTAAAAATACAGTGTGTTTTTCTAACATTTCACTTATTCAATTCTTGAGCATGAAAACTAAGTGGAAATATTCCATTAAATACTGATTTATCCATCTCCAGATAACAGTTACTGCCGGATAAACTTTAATTCTTCTTTTCTTTTATATAACATTGACCCGTGTGGTTGCCGGGTTAGAATAGTGCCACTGCATGTCTTCCCGTAGGCGTCGTAACTCGTAAGAGGCGACTAAGGGAATAAAGGCTTGTAGCCCTTTTAGGCGATGGGCTTGCAACCTGTCACTAATACACTGGTAAACATCTTGGCCTACTTGTGCAAAATGTGGTTACAGAATTATCAACAAGTCTTTTCAGAGTTGTTGGTATATTTCTGTAGCTCTGCCTACCCCACTCTGGGAATGAAGGCGTGAAGTTATGTACCTATGTAACATTGAAAAGGAAAGTGACACTCATAACTTTAGCTGACAGACAATTTTACTGGCGATTAGTTTAATCATGTCGTATCCACAATTGAAACCAAACCACTTTTTATAGTATAGTCTTTATTTTTTTAACTGAGCTTATCCTCTACACAGAGCTCATTGTCTGTGTACAAAACAAACAAAGGAAGATAATAGTATTGTATTGTACACAAACAATAGGCTTTGTGTAGATGATAATCTCAGTTCAAAAAATAAAGACTATCCCTAACATTAATACCCCACACACAGCAGCAGCTTCAGCTTATAAATGTTACCCGTAAAAATAAAAATTGTCGTGAATGCAATCAAACCTTTTTGATTTTGAACCAGCTTAAAAAATATCAAGCAAAAACAAAAGTGAATGATACTAGTATGATATGTTCTATGTGGTGCACAATAAATTAGGGGTAAGGTAAAGACACCAGTACTCGACAAAGGACCAATGTTCGACACTGACTCTTATTCAAAGAAGATAAGAGTTATTCATTTGTTTGTGTGTAATGAATGAATAACTCTTATCTTCTTTGAATAAGAGTCAGTGTCGAACATTGGTCCTTTGTCGAGTACTGGTGTCTTTACCTTACTATGGAAGGTCCGGTTTCGGTTTTCCTAAAACTAAGACAGTAGCCGAAACCCTCTGTTTCGGCCGTAAGAACTAATTTTCGTCAAACAGTACAGGTGAAAAACTCAAGTAAAGACCTGCTGTATGTGGTTGTGTACGAAATTTATATGGCACATATGTCAAATTTCAAATATATAATGTCAAACGGTCTATACAAATGTGTTACAACTACACACAACAGGTCTTTTACTAAATTTTTCACCTTTACCACTAACCCAATAACGCTAGGCGCTAGCTACACACTAACCAAGTATAAAGGACATGATCCGCTTCTAATGACGCACTTGAATGACGGTTAAAGTTCATAAAACTCAATTAAGACCCATTATTTCTATTTTCGTCTGAAGCTTAATAAAGAGACGATTTTGTTGATGTTTACGGAACCTTACGTACTGTGTCAATTACCTACCACCAAGCAGCAAAACCAATGCGAACACATTGTTGTTTTCCGGTTTAGGGATAAGACAGCTGGTGAAATAACTTGCCAACCCTGAGATCTAAGATGGAATGCCTTTATAGGCATTGCGTTGCCACGCATTTGCAGTCTTATGAATGCGAATGTCTATGGGTCACAGTTTCCACTTACCATCACTTACCACTATTTGCCCGTTTGCCTTCTCGATGCCATAAAAAAAAAATGAAATTGGGAAATATGTGAGAAGGGTTTGTTCACAACCCGTTACTCGGTAATCATATAGGTAATATAACTACTTTTAAAGATCAAGTGAGGTCTTTGCAATGATTTGTACACTTTAATCAATGCTTTCGTTTTAGGTTCAGTTTAGGATGGCTTTATGTGCTTCCGAGCGAAGAACGTGAGATGATGTTAGTTTGCGCGCGCCTTGATTGCAGCGTTAAATTATATTGTATTTTTTTTTAAGAAATTATAAGAACTTATACTCGATTATCAGTTTAAAAAAAAACGTTAAAATCGTAGATCGTATTCGAAGATTCAACCAAAACTTAGCCAATGCGAACCAACAGAAAAACGAACAACCTCTCACCCTAAACAGATGTAACGTCTCCGTTCCGCCGTGGGTCAAAATAGTGATTGACAAAACAAAAGTACCGAGGATTTTGTTTCTAATCGTGATATTACGTTTAACACTTTTAAGGTAAAATTATCAAGTTTAATAGCCAAATAATAATCACAGGCGTCATGGTTACTGAGATCTAGATCTCTGGACACTGCCGAGTTTAGCATAATAAGGTTCTAAGTGTTCTAACGGAAAACCAGGGCTGACTTCACAGCCAGCACATGCTGAGTTGGAACCGTTTCGCAACAAGATATCCTTTCATTACTTCTATCTAATAGGTATACATTTTACGGCGATTGTAAAGGACAAGGCTATATATACAGCAGTATAGGCAGTTATATAGCTCTGACATTTTCTCTCAGCGTAAATTGAACTGCATAGCTATGCCATATTAACCCCCTGAAGCTGACTGAGAAAGCAAGATAAATACGAACATCTCCGACCAAATACGAGTTCTTAAGATAATTCACTTCATTTATAAACATAAACCCAAAATACATTACCATTGTTGGTAACATAATATTAAATGGCTGGCGAGCTAACGCTTTGTTAATCCAGAGAATAACAGTTGTAGCCGGCCTCGACTGACCTACATATTAGCGAATCAGAACTCCTCAATCCAGGTTATAATGTACTAGCAGAATGAGGTCGCGGCGGTTGGTAATGGACTCCATTTACATTGACGAGAATTATTCAACTCCATTCTACGCAGAAGTTAAAGTTTTGTATAACGCTTGCGAGGAATACTTACATATTTTTTGGGTAAATGTTATTGGCGAAGGTTTTTGCAGACTGTACCTTTCTTGAGGGCTGAATCTTAAGTACCCGAAACCACATGCCGAAACCAGTGCATGCATGACTCGTTGTTTGAATGTGGAAGAAGCGAATGATTTGTCACGATCGAAGCAGGTGGAAAGAAGTGGTCTCTGCCTACCTCTGGGAAACAGGCGTGATTTGATGCATGCATAGGTACATACATTTCCTGAAGCAACGCCTCTATACTAAGCAGAATTTTAATATTTCAAAAGCAACATATGTAGTTTTACCGCGTAGAACAGAAGCCCTAGAGCTCTATTATATTGTATCATGTGGCCAATGTCACTCCAAACAGTGACCTCTATTCTAAACTTCTGCTGTACTAAACTTTTTATATTTTTCTTTACATCATCTGCAGAACATGGACAACGAACAGCCCCATCAGGAGCTGGTGAAGTGCGTGGTTGTGGGCGACACGGCGGTGGGCAAGACGCGACTGATCTGCGCCCGTGCGTGCAACAAGCACGTGTCGCTTGCACAGCTGATGACCACGCATGTGCCCACCGTGTGGGCTATCGACCAGTACCGGATCTATAAAGATGTGTGTAGTAACTTCAATCTGTAGGTTATATGTATAGATGTGTTATGTCCATAGAGTTTCTTGCCAGGATAGTCTCGGTTGAGGGAATCTGTGTCTGTGGGCTTCAGAGGCTACTTACCATTAGGTGGTAAGTGGCGGTGGAGTAACCCAAATAATTTTGTTTCAAAAATTATTTCTGCCTCCAGAATTATTAAGACCATGCACTCGGAAATTATAACTATTTATGCCAGTTGAGTCAGCTTTTGTGTCAGAATCCCACAAGGGTTACACGTTATTCAAGTAATTACTTATGTATGTTACATTTTATTCGAGATACTTTCTATACCATTATTTTAGGTACTGGAGAGATCATGGGAAGTGGTCGATGGCGTTAACGTATCTCTAAGATTATGGGACACGTTTGGAGACCACGAAAAAGATAGAAGATTTGCTTATGGAAGGTAAGAAATAACAAGTGCCCTTACAAATGTAGATTCCTACTCATAAGGATTCAGACAAGAGAAAATAGTTGTCTTGGAGAGCAGCTATCAAAAAGTTACCCAAAAACAGTTGTAATGTGCATTGTTTTCTTTTCCAGGTCTGACGTAGTGCTGTTATGTTTTTCAGTTACTAATCCTATATCTTTGAGAAACTGTGGAGCTATGTGGTACCCAGAAATTCGGTAAGGTTTAAAAAATACTTAAATTATTCAAATTAGCCTTTAAAGAAGTTTTGTGTTGTGTACAACCGAAGAGGCCATTTTTGTAAAATCTTTGGTACCTGATATTAAATAATCCGTCAAGTCAGACTCGAGCACCTAGGGTTTATTGCATGGCACATTACAGAAGACAAAGGCCAAAGGGTTCTGCACCTACTAAGTAATATTTTGATGAATCTTTAGAAATCCAACAGTCCTCATGCTGCTCCACCGCTCTTTAAAGTATACATAAGCCGTAACTGCCATTTCTGTAGTATTTGCTTTTTTTTCGACGGGCTATTTTACCATCCTACCTAAGTGATTTTTTTATAGTGGTAGGGCAATATCCTTTAATTTTTTTTCTTGTGTTTTTAATCTCATTAGGTTCTGACTATTCTGAGTCAGCCATTTCAGAAAAATGGGTCTTACACAAACAAACAAGTCTTGTTGCACTGACCTAAGGGTTCTGTTTCAGTATTTGTAACATACTTACCTAAAAATAAGTCCAATAAGACTATAAAAAAAATAACCAATGTTATCTTTGGCAACGTCCTTCCTGAAGGGCCTTAGAAATGGGATCCCTTTGAAACTCATAAATATTTTCGAATATGTATCTTTTCGCAAAACATCCTTTTGGGCTGAAATTGCAGATTTTAATAACATGTATTGTGTAAATTAAATTAGGTTAGGTTTGGATAGTTTTTAACCCAAACGATTTTATGAGAAGAGATGCATTATGGCAAAAAAGAATATGCCATCCAATAGTGAAACTCTTTGAAATATCTATCGATAATCGTTAACTTCCAGACGGTTCTGCCCGAATACGCCGATCTTGCTGGTGGGCTGTAAAAACGACTTGCGGTACATGTACAGAGACGAGACGTATTTGAACTACTGCAAAGACCGGAGTCCGTTTATAAGGTAAACCTAGTAAAGTATAATCTACTTACCCTGGGTTCGTATATTGAAAACGTCTCGTTGAATTTTGTATGTAGCAAATGTTATATTTTAACGAGACGTCACCAAAACCTAATCTAACCTAATCTGGTGACCGTTTACTATTTGTGGGTCTCGAAGATAATTTTGGTGCTTTTTATTAATAAATATTTGTTGCCAAAACTTTTTAATTTTCAATAGAACACCAAGGAAAAGTGACCTAGTAATGCCGGACCAAGGACGTGCCTTAGCTGCGGAGTACGGTATATATTACTACGAGACCTCCGTGTTCACTTACTATGGGATCAACGAAGTGTTCGAGAACGCCATTCGTGCGGCGCTCATCGCGAGGCGTCAGCAACGGTTCTGGATGACTAACTTGAAGAGAGTGCAGAGACCCTTGCTGCAGGTGAGTTGGTAACAGCTGTCGCTCTCAGAGACAGGAAAAAAACTTTTTTTGTAAATAATTTAAAGCTGGATTAGTTTTTTTATGTTAAGGAGAAGGCACACGAGCACTCAGGCCACCTGATGGTAGTGGAATCTGAGACCCATAGACATTTGAATTCTCAAGACTATAATCCTAAGACCTCAAATGCATTGCCAACCCTGAGGACTAAGATGGAATGCCTCTATGCTTGTAATTTCACCGGTTGTCTTATCCCCACACTGGAACACAACAATGCGAACACTGTTGCTTGACGGTAGGTTAATGGATAAGATGGTGGTAGCGATCCGGACGGACTCTGCACAGTGTCCTACCACCACTAAGAAGTCACAAATCACTATAGATGCTTCTGCCCAAATACTCCGATTTTTCTGGTGTGGTTTTCTTCCAAATATTCCGATTTTGCTGGTGTGTTGTAAAAACAACCTGCATAACAACATAGTTTTTATAGTTAAAGGACACAATATTATATTTTATTAAACTTTGCCTTTGTTAGGGTTCCGTAGTCAAACTAGGAACCCTTATAATTTCGCCATGTCCGTCCATCCGTGTGCCCGCAGCCTAGCGCAGAGACTCTTAATACTAGAAAGCTGTAATTTGGCATGAATATATTAGTCATGCCAACAAAATGGCATAATACAATACAAAACACTTTATTGTCCACCAAACAAAAACATTACACAGAATTTGCACAATAGAGTTTAAAAAAAAAATGGGTTGGTACCTCCCCTACACGTAACTTGGGGATGTTTAATTTTATATCGTGGGGTGTCGTTGGATGGGTCTTTCAAAAATATTGTAGGTTTGTGAAAACTATTTTTCGATCAAGGGATCCGATTTTCGAAATATTAAGCGCAAATTTTTGTTAGAGTTAAGTGCAATTGAACAAGTAATGAAGGTATATTGGCACACTTTTTGCCACGTGTTGTGACGTCACGAACCTGCACTCCCGAACCTTGATTCGCGATATATTTATCAATTTTGATTGATTCGATAAAGCTAAAAATATGTGTTCAATGTTTTTTGATAACCTAAGTAACTGAGGACTAATTAGGGTTTAGCAAAAGTTCTTTGGAATTAAATTTCTGCAAAATGAAACATTCTATAAAATGAGTTTCGGCAAAATTCGTCATTTTGGCAACTAAACAACAACACACAACAACTCTGAAAAAAACTTAATTGAAAGCGCATATAACGAATTTAAAAGGAAAGCTATCACGACTAAGTAGACATCATTAGTCCTTTTGATACAGGCGATTAAAGTGTTTATACCTACTAAAATCATGTAAGACGGCACCAAATGACTTTAAATAGATAATTAGTAATTACTTGTTGATTTTTATGTTTGTAGTTCTTAACGGCTTCGGAAACCTACAGAGCATGGTCCGACATGCTCTTGCCCGGTTTTTTATTTTAAAATACAGAAATTAATTTCGCTGTATAAAAATTTGGATTTAAATGTATCTACTTTTTTAAATGTTTAAGGCTCCATTCAGACCCCCGAGACCTCTAGAGCCCGACGTAGTTCCAGTCAACAGCAGCTTTTTAGAGAACACCACCACATTACTGCGTCAACAAGTAAGTTGATCGAGAAACAGTTATTATCTGGAGCAAAACAAAGCAAGGCGGTAATGACTCAGGATATATTTGGTACATGAAAACTGAGAAAGCACATTATTGGTCAGCAATATGGGCAACGCATCAGCAATCGCCATAGACAAGATGCTTATCCCTAACGTAAACAATTGCGGAAAACGGAATGGAATTAACATAAGCGCTCTTTATGACCGTACGGCAGCTTACGTCAATCTTATACATTTTCGATAACGATAATGTTTTCGCAAAGCATCAGAATCCCTAGCCAAGATGGTACGCTAACTAGCGTTTCTATTCGTTTTGTATTTAAAACAAACGCGTCACTGGTAGATCACGTGACTTTTCGTACGACGTGATCTACCAGAGACGCGATTGGATTAAAAACAAAACAAATAGAAACGCTAGTTAGCGTACGCATCTTGGCTTGGGCCTCTGATGCGTTGCCCTTATCACTGTCCAATTGGGCGTTTTCCAAAAAAAGTGTACATCGTTAAAAACAAAATTTAAAAAAAAAACTTATTCCATTTCGTCACGAAAATTAACGTATCGAAATGTATGGCTAATTTTCGTGATGAAATGGAAAAATTTAATATTAACGATGTACTTACACTTTTTTTGGAAAACGCCCAATTACGTGCTTTCTCAGTTTTCTCTGGATGAGTTTACATGTCAGTCATAGCTCACGCAAGGCAACATCCGTCTATTGCCTTATAGGTACAATGCTATTAAGTACTTAAGATAAACTAGTCACACATCCACACGCAAGTGGAGGATTTACGGAAATCACAACAAATTTAGAACTTAATCCTCATTATCCTTTATCTTCGTGATATTGAATCTTGCATTATATTTCTCCTATGTATTTTCATTTAGAAATACTCAAGTTAAAATATCACAGCTGAGAGAAGCCCTCTGCTGAAAATAGGTAGGTAATCGGTTGAACAATATCACATATAATATTTGTTCCGTTTTTGTTCCAGTACTTCTCTGACATGGTGATTATCTGCGGCGCCAAAGGTTTCCCGGTTCATCGGTTCATGATGGCGGCGGCGTGCGAGGCGTTCCACCGCCTGCTGGCCACCGACTGCGCCCGCGCCGCCGAGCTGGCTCGCAGCTCCAGCGAAAGCAGTATGGTAGGCATGACGCTACAATTTTACGAACAAATGTACATACTTTAAACCACGCATGTTTCCCAGAACGGTAGGCAGAGACCACTTCTTTCCACCTGCTACGATTCTGACAAATGTCTTTCGTTTCTTCCACATTCATACATTGAGTCATGCATGCACGTCGGTTTCGTTATTTTACGAACAGGGCTTGTATAAAGTTTCAAATGCTGCCAAGTTCCAGACAAAGAAAGGGATACTTATTGCTAAATGATATAACTTTGTCCCTTGTACTACTTGGAACTTGGCAGCTTCCGGCAGTAGGAAGGGTAATGGCTCAATTGCACTTTTCAGTCCGCCTTATACGACTTATGTAAGGGCACGAGAGTTAAGGTCGGGTCTCATTCACTTCACTGTATGAATAAGTAGCAAATACCTTTTTAGCTTACGCCACCTCAAGGCCATGTCAAGGATTGTTGTCTTGCGATAAGTTATGTTAAACTATTCTACTTGGATTTTGGATTACAGGTGAGCAGCATGGGTGAGGCGACGACGGGTGAATTCAACGAAGACACTGAGTACTTGATAAGACAGGACCAAGCGAAGCAAATGAGGTAAAACATGCCAAAGATAATAAAAGTAAATTGTATCTTATACAGTCGGTCTTATAAGTAGCTGTACTAAAGTGTCAACTACTATCAGGTCGATACAATGCCAGCTGTTAGTGTTATCTATGCCTCTTTTGTAAATCTTTGATGGATCTGTAACATTTCGTGCAAGAAAACTTGTGGTAAATATAAATAAATGAATGTCAGGGGACAATCTCACACAAATTGACCTAGTCCCAAACTTAGCTCTAGGCTTGTACTATGGGTACTAGACAACGATAAACATACTTATGTAGAGAAATACATACTTAAATACATAGAAAACATCCAAGACTCAGGAACAAACGCGCTCATCACACAAATGTCTGCCCTTACCGGGATTTGAACCCAGGACCGCTGGCTTCGAGGCAGGGTCACTCCCAACTAGGCCACCGTGTCGTGGTGGCAGTTGTAGCCAAATATTTCAGAGAAAACCTTTTGAGCTAGGGACTAGTAAGAGAAATGATGAATGTATAATTAGCAAACGTTTTTGAAAAATATTGCAAATGGCACCGCGGCTGTGAACACTAAGGAAGGATATAATAATGTAAGATACCATAGGCGCTCGTAGGTTCAATCCTCCTGGGTAACCTGAACCCTATTGTTGTTTGGTTAAATCCTCCTTCCTTTTGCATTCTTCAACTCCCTCCCTAATGGCCGGAGTACTTATGGGTACCGGTGATTCTTCACCATCAATACCATCATTGTGACGCCTCGTTCGGTTTGTTTTTTCCAGAGTATGTGATCAAATAAAGAGGAGGTCGTCTTGCCAGATTTTGACGCTGAGTGACAGCTGCAAGAAGCCACCAGATCTTTACAGAGAAGTGAACCATCCTGCTATCAACTCTATAAGGGTTGTCAAGGTAAACATCAGAGACGCTACGTTAAGGATTGCATCTTGAACTGTCATGTTAAGGATAGATATATTGGATAATTTAGCAATAGATTTTGGACCCGCACTCAAAGTCTTTTTATTATTATCCACTTGAGAATCATCAAAATCTCTGCGCAAAGGTATACAATCAGTTAAGGGTCACTGGTTGTCGTTAAGACGTACAAACTGACGTTCAGGAACTCATGTTGTTTCCTTAGTACGTTGGGTATTTCTAAATCCATATTCACTGATTCAACCAGTATTTATGTATGAAGCTTTTTATTGCACATAAACAATAACAAGACATGTTTGCATCAATATAGATATAATGTACATAGGCGCACTTATCTCATATAGGTTCTCTTCTAGTTGACCCTGAAGTAGATAGAATAAGCAAGAGCAAAGCAAGAGGATAGAAAAATTCCCAAAAAATAACAGAAATAACAAATAGTACATACATCCGGGAAGCACCCAGAGTTATGATACCCAGTTTTCCTGATAGCTTTTAACATGTGATGCCACTGACTTAGCTCTTGGTGCCGAGTTAGCTCATCAAATCAATCATAATTCAAAATAACTTAATGGAATCATCTTCATGGACTTAGATGATGAAGGAGTCGGCAGGTGGTCACAAAATCTCTAATTATATTTTTTGGTATTCTAATTACTTTTTTCCGCAGTGTGACAAAATCCAGCACGCGACATCGCAAACGCAAACGATAGTGACCATGAGCAAGCTCATCTCTCACACCGTGATGCAGGAAATCATTAACTTCGTCTACACAGGCTCTTTGGATAGCACAGCCTTCAAACAAAAGGTAAAATTTAAAAAAAAAACCATCGCTTTTGCTTAATTTTTTATATATTTAAAAATAAAGTAAACCTTTATTAAACCTTTCAGCTCCGCAACACGATTTGCTTAAGCCCTTTCTATCTTTATTATAATTAAATATATATATATATAATTATTAATTATCACAATAATGTTATTATTAACACTGTGTTCTGCAGTCCGCTGCAATTGGATTATTACTGGTAAATTTTATTATATTAAATAACGCATAATCATAAAAATACATTTATTTTCGAAAACATCTTACGGTAACATTTTGTAGTGATTAATTTTTTATGACATTATTGCACCTTTTTTTTGTCTTCGCAAAATTTACATTACTCAGGTAAACACTTACAAGATTTTGTTTCCTGTTGCCCTGCCATATTCATGTAGTTTTTATAGAGTAGAAAAGCAAGCCGTCAAGCAGCATTAAGTTCTGGTGTTGGGGGAAGCCTCTATTCCACTCTAATGCACTGGACAAATCCATGAATGGACCTGTTTCTACTGTTTGCTCCACTATAATCCATTGATGGATTTAATAATTCAAAATCAAATTTAACAGAGTCGACCCGCTCTCGCGGAGCTCCTATTTATGGGTAGTTTGACCCTCCGGGCCTGCTGCAAAACTAACATAACCTATACCTACCTCATAGTTATAATACTCCCTATTACGCAAAGTCGAATGTCATCCATCAATGGATTATTATGGAACAAAAAGGAGAAACAGATCCATTTATGGATTTGTCCAGTGGATTAGATTGGAATAGGGTCAGGGTATTGCCAGTGATATAACTAGCATAGAGGCATTCAATCCTGGTCCTGAGAGTTGGCAACACTTTCGTAAAAATTGCAAATATGTATTTAAGGGTCTCAGAAAGCCATTGAAATTGACATATTAAAAATAGATTTGGATATTAAGAGGACTGTGAAGCAAAAAAATCCATACAAAATGCGATGACGTTTTTCTCCCTATAAACGTTGTCCGATTATAACGATTTTTTATTGATATTCTAGGTCTGTACGTTTTCCTTTCCAAGAAAATATTTATAAAGAAAAAAAAATAAACAAAAACAGTAACGTACAATCCTAGTTTTTCATTAGAATCACCTATACAAAATATTTAAAAATCGTGGATATCGGATTATATTTAGGGGGTGAGAAACGTTATCGCCCGGAACTAAATTTGTATGGATTATTTTTGACAGCTTCGCTTCACAATCCTCTTGAGCCACAATTCCACTGCGGCGTACGTTATACACGTGAGCCACGTGGATCCATTGCTAGTGGAGGTAGGACCTTGTGTAGGGTCTGCCTGGGTCACTACCACCACCTTATCCTTTAACCAACCGCCAAAGCAAAGTTCGCATTGTTGTTTTCCGGTGTGGGAATAAGACAACCGGTGAAATTACTAGCAGAGAGGCATTCCATCTTAGTACTTAGGGTTGGTAACGCATTTGCGGCCTTAGGATTGCAGTCATAAGGCTCGTATTAAAAAACTCATTTCGGCTGAGCTGCCCGTCACAAGACATGTCAAAGTAAACGTCAAGTCATACAAAACTGTCATTTTTGGCGCATCTTGAGACGAACAGTAGTCGAAATCAGTTTTTTACTAACGGCTCTTAATATGCAACTGTTTATGGGTCACAAATCCCACTTACCATCAGGTGACCTGTGTTCTCATTTGCCTCCGCACTGCTATAAAAATAAACCAATATTTTTTTCCGGGCGTGTGTCACTGACGTCATTATGTGCGTATGCCTCTCTGTAGGAGTATTTACATACGTTTTGATACGAAGCTAATTCATGTGCGTAGCATACGCTGCTGTGGAGTTTATTGATCAACTGGGCCGGTTTTGAGTTTCGATTCATCTAGTTATAGTTGTTTTATCTCTGGAAAGCGGGTGGGCCATACATGTAATTGTAATATTTATAGACACGCACACTACGGTGACGCTTAGCGAAGATACAGTATATACGCACTCAGAGATGGCGTGCACGTGCATCTTCATACACAAGTATGACCCACCCGCTTTGGTGAGATAAGTCAACTGTATTTCAATGTAGCAAGGTCGCTTTTATCGTGTTAGATAAAGCATCCGACATAATTTAATCAATGTTATTCGACTGTTAACGGACTAATCGTCTGTTAAGTCGTTAACATCGTTTGGTGGAATTGGTACTTGGACTTGCACTTGTCAGAAAGTGACAAGTTTTATCTACAGTTATCCACATCGATAAATACGATCATAAAATTCCCGCGGGAGAAAATGGCGTTTTCTATTTGCTATTTGCTTGTGTAAACAGCCAGTTTAATAAAATAGTGCGATTTCATAAAGCCATCTATTGTTTATCGATTTTCCTTTAAATTTTGTTCTTCATTCATCGAATGGCTACCTAGTGTGGATGTTCTTCTGCAGCGGATTTCAATTTTCAAACCAAACTTGTCATCCACGAAACAAATAATTAAAGATGGATAAGTACATCATATATTTAGTACTCGCAGCTTGGAAGATGGAACAAATGAAATTGAATATCGGAACCCGCGTTTTAGAAAATCTCATCGCTCACTTCTGTTTCTCTATTATGACCAAATTCACATCATTTTCACTCGTCATTCGATACTTAATGTAGGGAAAGAGATGTAGATAACGTAACTTTGAACTTCAAACATCAAAGTAGAGCCCCTGATTTTGCGGTGAGCCTAACTTGACTTGTCAGTGCGCATAAACTGCATGCATGGTTGTATCTTGAATTGTGAAAGCCGTGGATAGTATGTGGGAATCTAAAGAGAGCAAGTGGGCAACGAGGTTTCTAAAATAACAACAGCACTATGTAACTTTTATTTAATTTGGTACTGGCTATTTAGTAATGATATGTCAATTAACGTACGACGTATCTTTAACCTCTTAGTTAGGCCGTCATGGAACCTGGTTGCAGGAAGTCAATGACTATACGTTGATATATTTCCTGCTTGAGGCTTAACGTTACTTATTGTGACAAAGTTCTGAGGTGACTTCATAAATAAAGCCCGTGGCAGGATACAGAACTAAATTTATTGGCTCTGTTACATTCGAGAAAATGTATTAACATACCTAGGTACGATCTATAACTGGCTAAATGTGTCAGGGTTAACTTCTTATATCAAGTGAAATGGAACTTTAAAAGCGTTTTATTTGCGAATGACACTATTAACAGTTAACAGTAATTGGCACGATTAGGAGTTTTTTTTTCGTGCTCAGATGATATAATCATGTATACCTATATAATATGCGTGACGCGTAGCGATACAAACTTACTAACACAGCTTCTTCGGAATAAAATCCTTTAGCGTGACAGTGTCCTTCAAAAAAATTTAAAGGATACAAAGACAGTGCAGTTAAAAAGTCTCCTCTTACTCTAAGTATATGTATACTCGTAATATGGTAGCTATTACATTGTTGTTTATTGTGGCGTTTAGGAGATCCGCCAGGCCGCAGAACTGCTCGGGTTCATCGAGCTGACCAAGCTCATACAGTTCATCCTGGACCAGCATCTGCTGTTTGACAAGGTCTTCATGCACAAGATTCATGAGGTAAGTATTTGTATTAGCTTAACGCATCGCTCCAAAAAAAGAAACGGCAATTTTCTTGGACTCAAAATCAACCATCATAGTGACCCTTGTGAATGGCATATATCTGTCTGTGTGTGGCTTGGAAAGCCGTTTAAGAATTAATTGATTTACGGCCGAACCCTCTATTCTAACCGCGTAGAGATAGCCTTACTTCGGATTAAAATTTGACACATTTAGTATTTTGAGTTTTAGGAATAAAGGCTTGTAGTACTGTTAGGCGATGAGCTTGCAACCTGTCATTAAACACTGGTAAACATCTTAGCCTGACTGTGCAAAATGTGGTTACAGAATCATTAACAAGTTTAAAGTAGATGGTATTTCTGTAGCTCTGCCTACCCCACTCTGGGAATGAAGGCGTGACGTTATGTATGTATGTATGTACATTTTGTATGGGCAAATGTCAAATTTCAACCCGAAGTAAGCCTTATCTATCCGCGGTTTGAATATAGGGTTCGGCCGTAAACGGGGACGTAACTCCGGTAACTAAGAATAGAATATAATAAGAATGCGCTTACGCTGCTTGAAAAGCTGTTTGTTTGTACGTTCGTAATGTGAGGAAATAAATAGGCATAATACTCATATTTATATAATATATGAATTAGTAATACACTGGTAAACATCTTAGCCTGACTATGCAAAATGTGGTTACAGAATTAAGTTTAGAGTTGTTGGTGTTCTGTTGCTCTGCTTATCCCAGTCTGGGAATAAAGGCGTGACGTCATGTAAGTATGTATGAATTAGTAATATGAGAAAAAATATATTTTGCTACTGCGTATCTTTCAGCGCTAGGTTTAATGAAATTGACCCAAATAATAAATTGATATACTTGTTTCTGCAGCCACTCCCGCAGCGACTTCGCGAGATGTACGTTGGCCAGAACCTCTTCGCTGACATCACGTTTGACCTGGACGACGGAATATACTTGTCGCACAGAGCAATCCTCATGGCTCGCTGCGACCCGATGAAGGCCATGTTCCAGGGACATTTTCGGGAGAGCACCTCCAGAGTGGTAAGGGTATTGATTGTAGGTAGTCAGTAGTAGACATACAAAGTCCTGGGGCCCTAGCCAAGACGAAAAAACTCCTAACGTTTTTCTTATCTATCGCTCAAAATGTGGACCACGTGGTTTATCGTAACTAGTGATCGTTATCAACATCCTGTAATGGTAGCAAAGTATGGTTGACAAAAAAAACAAATAACGAAGTATATTAAACATTATATATTTTACAAATTATGAGATTTATATACATATTTATAACAACAAATCCAAATTATAGTGAATAAATTACTAAAATTTGTTCAACAGATTTGGCTGTCAGTCGTTCACGTGTCGATTGGAAAAAATCAATTTTAAATAGCTAAATGACCTTTCTACGTTAACAGAAGTCACAGGAAGGAAATTTAAGTCTTTAAAATATTGCACACTATTTTTATTCACAACTTCCGGCATATCCACCTCTTTACCTTCAATCAGCTGCTGCACAACGCTTACAGTACTGTAACCCGGGTTTTTCTTTAGGACATATTTTAGTTTAAAATAAACTTAAATACTGTGATCATACGTGCACTTTATGAGGACTCCACTAAAATACTTGAATATCCACTCTAGATACGATATGCATTGGTTTATTTAGATAAACACGTCGCGTAGTGTAATTAGATTTTCAACTACAGTTATATTTTGATGACATTTTATGTCATTAGACGTACACTGTTTTAAAAATATATTAGGACGGAAAAGGTTTTGTACCGTAAGGATTTATATCTAGAGGAGTAATCTTTAGAAGGTAAGTATTTATTTTATGGTTAAGATCAAAAGTAAACAACCAAATGTGTTTGTTTTTTCTGCCAAACATACCCTTTGCTACCAAAAGTGGACGTTGATAACGATCACTGATCGTAACGCACGAGAATATCTTCCCATATTAAGTGATAGAAAAGAAAGCGAGTAGCGTTTGCATCTTAGCTAGTTCCTGTATTAAGAAACATTCAATTCTTCTAGACCTGTAGGAACAAGTTACCAGAAGAGCTACTTGTTAAATAATACAAGGTTCTGGCAGATAAAAATATCGATTAAATCGACACGTAGATTTGACACACTTATCGAGTGGCAGCGCGTGCGCTGCTCATACACATTATCGGGCGACAACAGTGCTACGCCGTAGCCTCCGCGTCACGAGCTACGTGCTACGAGCTTGCGCTACGAACCAACTGTGCTACGGCATTAACTTGTTGTCATTCATAATATCCTAGTACACTCGCACTTGACCACATGGACCGCGCAATTACTTCATCGGATCCTGAGATGTCTATAGAAGAAATTATAGATAAAACTCCTCCAAACAGTTATGTCACGCAGCGTCCACATAGACAAGTCAACAAGGCTACCGACCACTTTGGTGATCTCAAGGAAGAGATGAGACACTTGATGGCCCACTTCTCTGCCTCTCAAAAAGAAGAACTCGCTGACCTTAAATCTACTTTGAAGGAAATTCATCAGTCAAACCAAAACATTGAGAGCTCAGTTGCATTTTTAACAAAACAAAATGAGGAGTTCAAAGCTCAAATCGTCCAATTACAGAACCACGTCAAGGAGGACAGGCAGTACATAACGTACTTGGAGAACAAACTAGAAGATCTGCAAGCTGATACTCGTAAATCGAATTTTGAAATTAAAAATGTTCCAAAAAAGGAGAAGGAAAGCAAGCAAGATTTAACTGAAGCGGTTCTACATTTAGCTAAAACAATTGACTGCGAAATGACAAAATCTGATATTAAAGATATATACAGAGTACGAGGTAAAAAACCGGAACTGCAAAATACACCTATCATCATAGAAACCAACTCTGTCTTACTCAAGACAGAGTTCTTGAAGCAGGCTAAATCCTATAATATAAATAAGACTAAAATTTGTGCGAAACATCTGGGCTTCAAAACTCATGAGGAAACCCCAGTCTTTCTCTCAGACAACCTGACCGCTAAGGCTGCGCGAAGACACTTCCTGGCCAGAGACCTGGCTAAATCTAAGGGCTACAAATTCTGCTGGACCTCATACGGGAAGGTTTACGTGCGCAAAAATGAACAATCGCCAATCATCTTAATAAGGAGTGAAGAACAGGTGCATCATCTTCTTCAAGAAAAATGACTAGATTTAAGTAAGAAATGTTTCCTTGATTGCATGACAATTTATATTGTAATTGTAACAAACTTCACGGAGAATACTCCGCTGCAAGTCTTTTATATAGTCTGTTTGTACTTACCTCTCATTGAGGAAAACATGTTCCTTACATACATCACCTGTTATTACCAAAAAACCACAATGTTCACACCCATTCACATATACGTACTTCCCACACCCACACAAATGCACTTATTCCTACACAACACTCACATATCTCAGGCCACTTTCTACCTATTCCAATCTAACTCATCCTACATGCGACACCGAAAACATGATAATATGATTAGTTCCTTAACTACAAACGAATATGGACAACACAATTAAAACCTTACATGACATAGACGGCTTGGAAATTGCGCGCTCTTTTGACTGTGTAGCTTCAGATCTTGAAAAGTACTTGCAAGTTACAAAAGATGACTTTACTATAATTGCGCAAAATATAAGAAGTGTATATTCCAATTTTGATGATTTTACCCTAACACTATCAAGCCTCAAATTTAACACGGATGTAATAATCCTAACGGAATGCAGAATTAATTCTAACAAACCATTACCGCAACTTCAAAACTATAATTGTTATCACACTGTAAATCAGCTTAACCAAAATGATGGAGTAGTTATATACGTCAAAAACTTGTTAAAACATATAGTAACAGAAATTAAACTATTTGGAGCGTCATGTCTACAATTAGAAATACTAAACAAAACAGTCTTATGCATATATAGGTCTCCATCCAATACGGATGCTGACAATTTTATAAACTCTCTAAGTAACCAGCTAGACATTCTAAATACAAAAAACAGGAGCATAATAATAGCAGGAGATATTAACATTAACATCGCCCTCAAGTCTATAGAGTCATCTCTGGAGCAAAAAAATAGAACTAATTACTTAAACATGTTGTCCCTGTACGGTATATTAGCTGGCCATACTATACCTACCAGAGAAAAAAATTGCTTAGATCACTTTATGCTTAAAATAAATAAAACCAAACATCAGGCATCTATAGCTATACTGCATACGACTACGACTGATCATTTCTCTACGCTTTTAGCTATCTCAAAATTAAAAAATAAATCGTCTTCCAAGAAAACTAAGACTATCGTCAATTTTGAAGCGGCCTTAGAGGAATTAAAAACTAAAAACCTTGCAGAGTTATTGTATAGTGACGACCCGGATTTTATTGTAAATAGTTTGATGTATCAGATAAGTGAGACCTTAAAAAAAAACGCTAAAGTCACTATTATACCAAACAAATATCGCATCATAAAGCCATGGATCTCGCCAGGTATCCTCCGCTGTATAAGAAATCGTAATAAGCTACAAAAACAAGTACGTACTGACCCCTATAACGAAATAAATAAAATTACCTACGTAAGGTATAGGAACTACTGTAACAAGCTTATTAAAAAATTGAAAAGAGATTATGAAAGAAAGTTACTGGTCAATTCCGCAAAAAATAATAAAATGCTTTGGAAAAATATTAAAACTATCACCTATTCTAATAGAACAAATAGTGCTAACATACCACTAGCTAATCTAAAATCCTCCCCAGTCGAGTCCGTCAATTTTATTAATGATTATTTTGCGAATATTGGAAATCAACTTGCTCAGTGTATACTACCTGCAGCGAACAAACCTAACAATAACTACTTGGGAAATATACCTGCTCAATCTAATTCCTTTATGCTCACCCATACCGATCATTATGAAGTAAATAGCATACTGATGAACTTAAAATCGGATAGTGCTCCTGGGTGGGATAATATACCAACAGTCTTTTTAAAAATGGCTAGGCATGAGGTCGTGCCTGTCATTACGCACCTCGTTAATAATTGTTTTGACCTAGGAGTATTTCCAGCTCCTCTCAAGCAGGCAATTACCACCCCGGTTTACAAGAATGGGGATAGAGACAACGTTAGCAATTACAGGCCCATCTCTGTACTTACAGGAATCTCCAAAATCATTGAAAAACTGCTTAATATAAGGCTTTTAAATTACCTAAATAAATTTAACATAATATCATCTTCCCAATTTGGATTCAGACAGGGGATTTCGACTGAGGACGCTGTTACTGGCCTTTGCTCCCTGATAGTAGAACAGCTTGATAAACGTGAGAAGTGCATGACGGTCTTCTTAGATCTGAAAAAAGCTTTTGATACTGTCTCTCTCCCCATCCTTGTTCATAAACTGGAAAAAGTCGGTGTAAGGGGAATGGCACTAACACTATTTAAAGACTACCTCAAAAATAGAACTCAAAAAACCAAATTAGAAAACTGCATTAGTGGAGCCAAAGAAGTGTCGTGTGGCGTTCCTCAGGGAAGTGTACTTGGTCCTACACTTTTCCTTGTGTACATCAATGACTTGTGCAATATGGAAATCAAAAATGCAAAAATTTACTCGTATGCCGATGATACAGCTGTGACTTTTACCGGTAAATCGTGGGATGATGTAAAGGTAAATGCTGAGGAAGGATTAAAGCTGATAGATAAATGGCTAAAAAATAATATACTAACGCTAAATACTGACAAAACAAATTATATTTGCTTTGGTATATATGATGACTCCCAACCTAATGAAGATTTCACCATTAAAATTCACAGCTGCAGCAATACAACTAGCATAGGAATCTGTACATGCCCCGTTATCAAGAAGGTCGCACACACTAAATATCTGGGTGTTTTCATAGACCAGCGCCTCTCCTGGTATCCGCACCTCGAACATGTTTCTTTAAGACTAAGAAAATTGACCTGGATCTTCAAAATATTGAGAGACGTGGTACCCGGGACGAGCGCTGAATCAATGAACTCCGATAGGGATCTCCTAAAGGACATCTATATATCTTTAGTTCAATCCGTGTTGATATACTGCATACCTGTCTGGGGTGGGGCAGCAAAAACCAAGTATCTACAGGTAGAACGAGCTCAACGAGGCTTAATCAAGGTCATGCACTTTAAAAAACGAAGATTCTCCACTATGGGATTGTACAGTTTGTCCAAACTCCTTACTGTTAGGCAGCTGTATATTAATTATACTGTTCTGAGAGTACATAAGACCCTACCTTACGATTCACGCATAGAAAGTAGAAGAAGAAAAGATATTGTTATTAAGGCTTCTAAGACCAGAACCATATTTGCGAGCAGACAATTTCCCAGGCTGTCTAGCCATCTATATAATACATTAAATAAGCATTTGAATATTTACAGAAGTGATTACCATCACTGTAAAACAATTGGGTTATCCCAAAAAAAAATACCACTAGTTATTAATTTTTTTTTCGATAAAATAGACTAATTGAAGACACTAATTTCAAGGTTTTTGCATTTAAATCAATATATTAATTTATTTTAATTTTTAAAGAAAATGTTTTTATGACGTCACTACAAGCTGGTTTGTTTGAGAAATGCTTTAAAACTATTGAATTCGTTTGAGAGTACGCGTTTCTGTCAGATCACGTAAAATGACAGTGTCAAGTCATGTCAATATAGGTAAACTAAAGTATTAATGGTATTGTGAACGTTATATTCTTATACCTAAATCATACTTACATTAGAGCTTTAGCTCCACGTATTTCAGCTACGTTGTGATTTGAGCAGTCTCCCAAGTATTTCAATATCCACTTTGGGTAGGTTAGTGGAATCAGCCCTTACAAAGTTTAAAAAATGTACAGCGTTGGTCGTCATTATAGGCAAGAATATCGGTACCTATCCAAGATCTGGCGATGGTCAATATGTGTAGTAGGATCGTCAGATTCCGTAGAATTTGAAGCAATGTTGTTAAAATGCAGAAAATCAGAAAACGAGTAGTTATATGTTTCACACCAAACAAACCGAAATTTTATTTTTAGTTTGTTGAGTTTGACAATTTCACCCACAGACTAGCCTACGGGCGGAGGTTCCAAAACGGACTTGTATTTTAATCATTTCATTTTTTTAAAGATCTGACCTTGTCATGTTTATATACAGTTAAAAATTGTCTTAATTTTAATAAACGTTAAAATAAAACAGAAATAAATAAGACAAAAATCGATATACATTATTTATTTATTACTGCATTCCGGATTCATATTATATGCAGTACTATGGTTGATCACAGATTAGACACAACTTACCAATGAAGATCGTGACGTCACTAAATTACAGGTCAAATAATGTCAAATGATAAATTAGAAATAACTATTTAATACTAATTTTGTAAAATAATCTGATAACAGGGAATGGTTCTACAACCCTTTTTCTCGAAATGGTTTTTGAATCACTATACATTACAAAATTATGGGATAACCCAATTATCCCAAAGTGGCTTCAAGAAAAACATATAATGAAACTGAGCGACTATTAGTTTATAACTAAAAATTGGCTCACAATCACTCCCACATACACACACATGCACACACTTTCACACACACACTCTCACGCACGCATGCACACACACACACACGCACGCGCACACACACACACACACACACACACACACACACACACACACACATACACCCAAGTTAATAACATGGTAAATTTAAATTTATTAAGCTAAGTATAATTTATGTCGATTGTAGGAAGAGCGAGGTGTCCCAACACAGGCTTTGTAAGCCTAAAGGGAGGCCTCATCAACTGTAAATCTACAAGCAAGTTAAATAGTAATAAATACATTTTGTTTTTTTTTTTTTTTTTTTTTGATTTATTAGTCTAAATCCAAAAGATTTTACCCTTGACCTGTTGGCCTTCGTTTTGGCGTGTTTGTATGTGTAAATTGTTTAAACGCATAATTTTATGTGAAATCCTTCCCAGATATCATTCCCCGGAGTGAAAATGTATGCGTTCCACATTCTTCTATGCTACATCTACTGTGACAAGATACCAGTAGTGGAGCCAACGCGCTGCCTGGAGCTTCTGGAGCTAGCCAACCGGCTGTGCATGAACCGCCTCGTCAACCTGGTGGAGGCCAGGGTCATTGACCAGCTGCAGCAGCAGGACAGGTGAGTGACAGGTCTAGATAGGATAGGATACCAGCAGTGGAGCTAACGCGCGGCCTGGAGCTTCTGGAGCTAGCCAACCGGCTGTGCATGAACCGCCTCGTCAACCTGGTGGAGGCCAGGGTCATTGACCAGCTGCAGCAGCAGGACAGGTGAGTGACAGGTCTAGATAGGATAGGATACCAGCAGTGGAGCTAACGCGCGGCCTGGAGCTTCTGGAGCTAGCCAACCGGCTGTGCATGAACCGCCTCGTCAACCTGGTGGAGGCCAGGGTCATTGATCAGCTGCAGCAGCAGGACAGGTAGGTGACAGAACTGGATAGGATCTTGAACAGTCTTGAGGTTGGAAATATCTATAGGCGTCAGGAAGGTAGTAGCCAACATCGTCTTACGCGCTAACCGTGCCACCTGCTCGGTTCTATCTCTATAATCTAACATCTATATTCTATAATGCAACATATTAATGTGGGGGGCCACATTAACATGTTAGATTTTCGTAGATTTTTTGTAAATGTTGCGTTTTTCTGTTTCACAGACTGTGTGAAGAAGACGATCAAGTTGTTGAGATTGTTCTTTCGCTGTTGGAGCCTGTTAAGGTATTGTGACCTTTTCCACTCGGTCTCTTAAAATTTCGCATAAAAGCAAACTCATGAATGGTGCATTTTTCATACGTGATGCAAATATGATCAAAGTCTAAAATCATACTAGGGTTACGTGACTTCTGTCGTCTTAAAGTATTTGCTGGTGTAAACACCATTTTAATAATTGGTCACTAAAAATACATTTTACCTTTCTAAATATAGATTTGCGTTACCTAAGACAATAGTTCTTATCAACTTTGTATTTACAAATTCATGGAGTGGATTTTCCGGTGCCGCGACCAGGATTTTCTAGCGGTGGAGCTACATTACAGTCAATTCCAGGTTGCAGTATACATACGCAAACCTGAATGAGGTCATACCATTATTTTCTGTTAAATCAATTTGAAATAGTCTCACTTTTAGTAAACATCTAAAATACCCAAATCTCTCTCACTCTGTTTCTTTACTTCGCCATTCTTTATAATTAAACCGCCAACGGACTTGTTTATTCTGTGAAATGCGTGCATACATAGGTTCACCGTCATTATGAACTGCTCGCTCATTTGTAAATGCTTCTGTTGTGTAGTTGCACAACGCGCACAACCTGGCGGATTGGTGCGTGTGGCGCCTGTGCGGCGCATACGACCGCGTGTGCCGCGCACGCGCTCTGCGGCACATCGGCATCGCCTCGAGGGATTATCTCTCTGAGAACCGCTGGCCGCCTGTCTGGTAATACCTCGAAAATAAGGGTCAAATTACAAAATTGAATGAAAGGTGTTTGCGATTTATAAACGATCGATATACCATAATTAAACTTATTGTGGTAATAAGTAAACAAAGCATAAAACATAATTCAAGACTTGTTATGAGGAATATGTTTTGGACTCTGTTCAAACGTTTTTATTTAACTCACCTAATAAAAAATGGGTAAGCTTCAAAATGGAGTTATTGTGATTAGTCTGGCGCAGTCGGAAGGATTATATAAGAACTGACGTTCCAAAAAAATGTGCGATATGGAGTCAGTTCTGTATTGGAATCCGCTAGGCACATTGAAAATTTATTTCAGGTACGTTAAAGAGCACGACTTCTACCAGAAGTGCGTGACGGAACAGTCCAAAGAGCTGAAGGATATTAGACTGGCGACATCGATACAGGCCGGCCAGCAGACTGGCTGCCTTTGCTTTACTAGTGAGTAGTGTTGAATTTTCTTTAGCAATAAAATATCGACTTTTTTTTGTAACCAAGCGAAGAAGCTTTATTCTAATTTGTTTTAGCCTATGTTGCTTCTATTTTGTTATCATATTGTTAACGATATAGTAAATTTTACTAGCCCGAGTACGAGATACTATGACATCATCAGTGTGTTTTGCGCGCCCCGTAACATAAATTGGCACTGTAGTCTGCTTTAATGTATATAAATTAGAGGTACATAAACAAGGCAATTTAGTTTTAACTTTGTTATAACGACTATAAAGTTCACAATAGTTTGTTCCAAAATTGAAAATGGCATTTAAGAGCAAAGGTAATTGAACTTTATTTCCTTGCTTGTAGATTCAAATTCATACATAAATCTCCCTTATTGTTTTATAAGTTTAAGTGGTCTCTTAAAGCCGTATGTATTGACAGGCAAGGTCCGCCGGGAGAGCGACGAGGCCGTTCCGGATGCGTCAAGCGCGTTGTGCCGCAGCGAGGCGCACCCGCCCCTCCATCCGCCCCTCTGACCCACGCCTTACTGGAGGTACCTTATCTTATCTTTCACAAGCCCTGGCACATAAGGCGGGAGCCTGCCGTTTGGCCAAAATATTTTTGGTCAGATGTATCATTTCCCAAATTTTTCATTTACCAAACCAATGTTATATAAATGTTTCAGAATTTATTTTACTACTATCGTGGAGAACCCTATAGGTTAGATTAGGTTAGCTTTTATAAAATCCTGAAATATTTACGGTTACAGAAAACAAAGCGGGTTGGCAAAGAAAATTTGGGAAATGAAACATTTGACTAAAAACTTTTTTGGAAACGAAGGTACCCACATAAGGCGACTATTAAAAGAAATTATCAAAAGATATAGATCCCGTGCATAATATCAATAGTTGTTTGCTGGCTGTTCACAATGCCGGCGAGAACTCTCTCTCCACTAACTAAAACACTCGCTTCTTGCTGATCGCTATCTCGTATCTAGTTTCTACATAGCTTTACTCGCTCATCGTTGGCGATGGGAGTGCTTAAAGTTACTTACATCCTGCGAGCGTGGCGAATAAAGCGTCCGACACTCTTGCACTCACTAGTCGGAGAGTGACGGATGTTTTATCCACAATATACCTGCTGTAGGATCTTTGCTGCAATCACCTACTCTTTTTACCTTTTAAGTACTTTTAATCATCGTTACACCAACAGAATTACATTTGCATTTGAAGAAAGTGATAACAACTGTGTGACTTTTAACGGCAATTTAAAGCCAGCAACAATTGCTGTCTTACTCTAATTTTGTGTTATAGAATGAGACGTCTGTACAGTGGGCAAATATTGCTCAAAAATTACCTGATCCTTACTTGGTGTCAATTGTACCACCTCAATAGTAAACCTACCATAGAAAAATTAAACATATTTTTCAAAATCGGTCTTCAATTGTCGGAGTAATCGCATACAACAACATACAGTCGAATTAAGAACCTTCTCCTGTTCTGAAGTCTGTTATAAATGCTAAATTAATCTTCATTTTTGTTCGCAGATCTCTCCGCTATGCTGTGGTATTGCCAGTAACAATGTGTGTCGTGCTGACGCTACTGACTTTAATCGTAATTTACCATTTTGATGCCAAATATCCTTCTAACAACACACGGTAGATATAATTTTAGGCATAACTCACTTTAAATAGCGACACCGACTGCTATTACTATGTCACCATAGGTTAAACTGCACGTAAATGAAAATGTGGACGCACATACCTAACGAGCTATATCTTTTTTACAGAACAATTCAGTTATTTGAATACTTTTTAAACTTTCTAATTAATGAATAAAACAACTCAAGTTAAGGGAATGTCAATCGCCTTTTTACTTCGGCGGCCATTTATGTATTTGAACTTCAATCACCGCGACTTCGTCACTTCTGTTAAAATATCTATTTTTAAGTACCTAGGATTTAATTTAAAAAATAAATAGGGCCACCGAAATTCAATAAATAAATCGAAACGCAACGAGTTTTACGCCATTTGAAGTTGCTTCAAATGTCAGCAAATAATTGCATTTTAGCAAATTCTTCGGTAGATAATCTTGAAATGTTTTGATTTTTCTCTATTCCTACTGTCATTTTCTCGAATAAAACTCATCGTTAAGAATTTCCACCCAAATTCGCTCTAGCTTAAGAATTGTCTTAATCGAAGTGATTAATTCTGTGTGATCATATCTAGACTAGTACAGCCCGCCTTCATGTTCAAGTGGTCTTGTCTATAAATTGATGAAAGTATGATAAAAGATACCACCAATTCGCCAAACCATATTAACTGACATTCAATTTTAAAAGCTGGTACCTACCTATTTCCACAGATTCAATATTTTTGCATTCTTTCCTAGCTGGAATTCCATGTCACAAATAAAACTTAACTTCAAAGTGGTTAAAATGACGTATTTTATGGGTGAAGCGTAACAGTGTCCTGGGAAATTCTATTTAGGCTGCATTTAGACTTGTAAATTATTCCTGTTAGTTTTGAGACACAAATATTGGTAGAAGTTAGTGGCAAATATCTGCATCTCAGTCTTGCGTTTTAGGTTTCCGTATGCAAACTAGGAACCCTTATGCAATGTCCGTCCGTCCGTCTGTAGCCTAGCGCAGAGACTCAGTACTAGAAAGCTGTAATTTGACATGAATATGCATATTAGTCACGCTAACAAAGTGGTACAATAAAATGAAAAAAAAGCTTTTTTTTTAGGGTGGCTTCCCTACACGTAACGTGGGAATGTATTTTTTTTCTTGTCTAGCCTAAAGTGTGGGGTGTCGTTGGATAGGTCTCTCAAAAATATTACGGGTTTGTGAACACAATTTTTCGATTAAGTAAGCCGTTTATGAAATATTAAGCATTAAAGCGCAAGTTTTTGTCAGGTCAAGTAGAATTGAACAAGCAATGACGAAGATATATTGGCACAGTTTTTGCCACGTGTTGTGACGTCACGAACCTGCACTCCCGAACCTTGACGCGCGATATCAATGTGAATTTTGATTGATTCGATAAAGTTAAAAATATGTGTTCAATGTTTTTTGATAACCTAACTGAGGACTGATTAGAGTTTCAGCAAAAGTTAGCTTTCTTTGAAATTAAATTTCTGCAAAGTGAAACATTTTATGAAATGAGTTTCGGTGTAAAAGCAAAATTCGTCATTTTACCAACTAAATTGATACAATTCCAATAAAACTTTAACAATTTAAGGTCTGAATGGTTAGGTAAGGTTTTTGCTTGGTGCTTTTTTCATAGAAATTTTAATATTAAGAAATTCGGTCTTTGATAAAATGGCTTAAAATGTGATCACGATAAGACTATTAAGTTTCCTGTGAACATTAATAACAATAACACACGACTTCCATACATTCCAAGATATACAAAACAAATTACAGACAGTTTTCGTACTTTCTTTATATCCGATAAAGTTCGAAAGAGGAAGCAAACGAGAGAGGATTCTCAAGCTACATTAGAAATATACTTACATTTAAAATTTTCAAATGAAACGTAAACTTCATTCATTTTATTAACCTACTTATCTCGAATTTGACATTGTTTCTTTGGTCTTATCGTCAGTTTCGGTCAAGCTATTGAAAATATGGAAATGTTTGCTACGCTAGTTTCGTTCTTTATTCACTATGCGTGTAATGTGTAATGATTGCACAGACAATTGTAGTTTGGGGTCCGACAAGTTGGTAAGAATAAGTAGGTAAATTAAAAAGAAAAACTTTTTATTTATTAAAGCTTGTCAAAAAAAATACGGTTATGACGTCGTGGTGGACTATATTTTTGTAAAGTAGCAACCACGACATTCTGCAGCACTTTTAAATAAATAATACTTACCTACATAAATAATAAAAAAAAACACTCCAAACTGTTCGTTTTGCATTTATTTTGCCAAGTTAACTATTTTAAACTAAATAGTTGAAACTAAATTTTGACCCTAACTCTCTCCTGTTTTACAATTTTATTACGAATATTGAATGTACATGATAATTGATTACTATTATATTTCTAGTAATGCACTAGTAGGCATAGAGTAAAGAATAAGGTTTACCATATAGACAAGGGAGCTAATATTACTAGAGAGAGCGCCATCTGTTAGTATAAGGAGGAACTAGAACGATTTTATAGAATAATTGCAATGATTTGTCAATCTCTATTAAAATTATTTAATCATATATCATATTCAAATATTTTCATAAATTTAATGTTAAGGTTTAATTAATAGCTGGTAATTTAAGTGAATATTATTTAAGTGCTAATTTTCTCGTAAATAATTTTGCGATTTGAAAGTCACGAATTGATTTATTGAAGCCTTATAATTATTTTATTAATGTATGTCTATTGTTTGAGCTTTTATAAAGTTATAGCATGTAAAAGTATTATTGTAGTCTGTGATAGGTTAAAGTTAATGAAAACTGTGATCGGTATGGTCAAACCACGCGTAAAATTCTTGTCGATAAACTGTGAACTTTGTACAGTCGATATTGTAATTAAAAGTGATCCAATAATCAAAAACTTTTAGAATCAATTATGGTGACCCGGGGATTTATTTCAGTACAGGGTTTCTACATCTCCCTAAAACAAAACCGGACAAATGCGAGTTAAACTGGCGCGGAGAGGGTTCCGTAAGTTTTGAGAAATTTCCTATCCTTCTTGTAAGTAAGTGTTTTCATCTATTTTCATAAATAACTTTAAAACTGTTGATTTTATCCCCCAAAAGTGACCCCCATATTTAAAATTCATTTAACGTTACACGTCCATATTTGGGTCACAGATATTAACATAATATACAAAGTTTCAACTTAATCGGTTCAGTAGATCCAGAGAAAAATTACTAACTAAGACAGACAGACACACGAGGGCCATTACAAATTAAGGGTTCTCTGCCTTTTCGCCGATATATCTTTGATAAATGCTTCGTTTCGCAACCTATTCATTTGCCAACCCACTTTTTCTTCTGTAATTACAATTAATAAAATATCTCAGTATTTTTATAAAACTAACCTAACCTAACCTTTCGGCCTCTTACACGATGGTGCTGAAATAAATCCCGAATTAATCAAGTTGGTTATGAAATGATAGGATTCCCAAATTAAGATTGTTTCTTGAATTTTGATTATAACGTCTACTGTACAAAGTTAGGAACGTAATACGAGTATTAGGAAAGTTATTCTAAATGGACCTAAGAATTAAGATAGTATTGGCTGTTCAGGTTCAGTAGATTGTTGAGTTATAGGGAGGCAAGTTTGGTAGCAAGTAAGTGCAACACCTTTTCAAATGTTTTTTTAAACGTTCAAGCCATAGAAGTTTCGTGGTGATACTATATTACAGAGGGGCGATTTTTGAATGTCACCGACGAAAAATGACTAAGTTTAAAATAATTGTGAGTAGCGAAAATTACGAGCGAGCCCACCTTTTGGATTTAATATAAATAAGGTGTTATGAAATGAAATCCAAATGGAGGCCCGTTCTAAGATAAAATCGCTGCAGAAATGGATTTTTAAGATGATAATTTTTCGTCGGTGAGATTAAAAAATCGCACACCAGATGTTTTTTAAACGGTCTAGCCGTAGAAGTTTTGTGGTGATCACGCCATGTCAATAACACTATATTTATTTATTTATTTATTTATTTATTTATTTCCACATCTACAATAATCATTACAGGTTAATACCCAATATTATATCAGATGATGTGCTTGCAAAAATCCTGTTACAGCTGGAATGTTTTCGAAGGTCGAAAATGGGTAAAATGCTTGTAATAGGTATGGTAGGTATACAGCGTGTAAATTTCATATTGGCATATATTTTATCTAGACGTAGTTAACGCTCATACAAATCACGTGAGACAGACATTTTGTTGGTAGCTTTTATTATTGAAGCGTAGTAAATTTTTTAAAGTTCCTCTTATGAGCAATGTACGAACGAATGTGTCCAAGGGCAAGGACGATATGTGGAAAATAAAGTAGCTATCTCAGGCGAGTGAACCGCCACGATTAATAAGTAATTCAATTTTAAACATAATAAATTAGTGATCTTTATTTTTGACTTTTATTGGCGAGCCGTAATTCATGACATGACGATTGCGTAGATGCTGTAGTTTAATTCGCGCAATGTGTGATACATTGCTTGCTGAAGTAATTAGTAAGAAAAATAAAATACAATGTTGCTGTTACACAAGTAATTAGTGTGTATATCAACTGTTGTTAAAATATGTGCCCGTATGAAATTTACACGCAAGAGGAAATCATATTTGACCTTTAGTGCATATAGTTGTTTGAAATGCAGTAAGGTAAGGTACCTAATTATGCATTACGCTGCGCTAGCGTGGTCACCAATTCTTTTTCAAAAGTTTCTCACTTGTGAAGTACAGTTAACAGCTAAAGTTGATGATATTTTTTTTGGATCTTGTCACTTATACTACTTCACCGCATCCTAATTTCATCGCAGTATTGTTACTTTAGTGCGATAAAGCGCTGAAATGATCATCAACTGCTGTTGATTGTACGTACCTAATTATACCTTGGTTTACCAACAAATCTCATTCTGTCAATATAGTTTTTTAATCTAAACCTGGCGCACAATTAAAAATAATTGTAAAATATCTGTTAATATCCAACAGATTGCTAAAATTGTCGTAAATAAGCCTTGACTTAAGTAGTGCTTCAGTGCATTTTCAAACTTAATAAATAAGACGACGCGTACTAGGTAAATGGAACCCTGACCCACCATAGAACTGTCACAGTGACGTTATGATTCAAGTCAAAAGTGTCAAACAAATTGTTTTATAGTATCACCGTGACACCGTTCTAAGGATCCGAGTTCCATTGGACATAGTACAGTCGACTAAAAAGAGATGTAAACATTTTTGGACCTTATTGCAATGCTATTAGGTGAAAGACGACTAAGGGCCGTGTTCACCAACAATTAATCGGACGGTTAAGTCTTAATCAGCTGTTAATCAATACATCTGACACCCGTTAAACTGCTAATCGTCCGTTTAATTGTTGGTGAACACGGCACTAAGGGAATAAGGGCTTATAGTAGACTAATACACATCTTGGCCTGATTGTGCAAAATGTGGCAAAAGAATGATCATAAAGTTTTTTTTAGAGTTGTTGGTACCTAATTCTGCAGCTCTGCCTACCCCACTCTGGGATGTTATGTATGTATGTATATGTATAAGGTGAAAATTGGATACATCTCTTTGTAGTCGACTGTACCTACATATTTGAAGCAGGGCCACCGCTGCTGTTCAGCAAAACTTATATGTAAATGGTATACCACATCACATTACTTTTAAATCATGACTGTGTAATGTACTTTTCTACTATAGTTTTCTCTGTAAAATGTATTACTACTACTATACTTCAATGTATACACCAAGTGTTGCCCAGGCACTCTCTGTATAGGTATGTATACTAGATACTGAAACCCGCATTCACACAGAAACTATATAGGTTTATAGGTGCAGTGAGTCGTGTATATAGCATTGACGTACGGCGTATTTGAGCTTCTAATCGCCGTAAAAGACAAACTTTACATTAATTTGAACAATATTCAAGAGAGTACCTACTTCTGGATGGTCCCTGTTTAAAATTTCCTCCATTGTAACAGTCATTTTGACATTAAAAACCAGAGAAATTTGAAGTACAAAAATCATAATAATTTTCGTTCCATTGTAATAAATAATAATGTATTATTAAAATGTGTAAGTCCGTCTGAAAGTTGATGAAAACCTATGTTAATAAAGTTGGCAATTGGTGTAAAAAAAAAATTTTTTGAATGTTAATTATAAATCTTGCTTTGTTTATGCATGTTACATTACAGAGTAAGAAGTCGACTTTTATGACTATCTATCTATTGATTTATTTTAAATTGATAGGATATTAATTCCTAATTACATCGGTTATTAATATTTTTCTGATAAAAAAACATAAACAATTACACACAAACAATTATTGAAACAAAATTATATAATGATACATTGAGATCCACGACCTAATAATACCTACGTGCCTAAGCCCAATGACAAAGCAGGTAGGTACCTACTGTCGAATATTGCCTACCTTGCTTCCCAAACAACAAAATACTTTTTAGTTTTACTCAAACCAAAACCAAAAACTTTCAGACGGGCGTGATAGAATGTAAAAGCTTCAAATTTCAATTCACATCACTTAAAATCATCATGAAATAAGTAAGTGTATTTTCTGACTATTGTTACCTAAGACAAAGTATTTTTTACTATGATCTCATTACGGCACTCTCGAAATCAGGGTTATAATTGCTTCAATTACTAGTATGAGTATTCTGGGCTAGTAGATTTCAGTAAATCCTTAGTTTTAGCATACTTAACACAATATACTTAATAAACAATCTGCAGCGACTCTAGCGACATCTGTGTCATGTAGAAGACGACTATCTACGACAGCGCGCCTAACGTCAGAAATCGCAACTAATTTTGACAACGCAAAAATCGCGCTGAGGAAGTTTCCAGTCTGTTATTATTACTATTGGTAATTTGGTAGTCAGTCAGAAAAAATCTGTCAAATGAAAGAAATGGAAAAAGAAACTAGCCTATTCAATAAAAATGTGAAATATTAATTACTTGTCTTCACTATAAGAATACAATCCAAGATTTACTGAAGTCTTGCCAATGCTCTAGAAATTAGTTTAGGTATTCTAGAGACTAGTGCATAATTAATGTAATTGTATTTTGCCAATCTTCACTGTCAGTAAATGACAATCTGCCATTTTTTACATACCTTTAGATTTTAATAAGTGTAATAAATGTACGTAAAAAATATATGGTTTTATTAACAATGTCCTTGTATTTCTGTTGGATTCTATTTGAGTTTACATGTTAACAGTCCACAAACAAAATGTTTTAAGTCCAGCTAGTGTTAAGTGCGTACCTTCGCATCTTATCGTGCGTATCTTAGCGTCTTAGTGACCCATGGAGCACTGGACTATGAAGGTGTAGGTTATTCCCATCTTCCAACCTATCCATGGTTGGAACATGGAAATAACCCGAAGGTGTTATGTATAATCATGGACTAAAACTCAAGGAGTGGACATGGCTACTAGAACAGTACCCTGAATAGAGTAATGCCTCATGGCAAGACAGAAGAGGTCTGGACATATCAAGACGTCTGTTTGAGAAAAATCCTAACCCAGCGGCACTCGCTAGGTATTCGGTGGTATTTTGCTGTGATCTTATTCATGTAGTTTTCAAATTCAAATACTAGCTGAAATAGCGAGTATCGCCGGGTTAAGGATGCAAAATTTGAAATCTTCAAATATATCATTTGCGTAAGATGCAATTTAACAGGGAAAACAATCAAAAACCAAAATCTTTTTTAAAAATATATTTTCTTACACTAACCTTAACTAATTATAATCTATAATGGATGTCCCAACAGTTTGATTTCACCTTTCACTTCTTCAAACAAGTCCTTGTAGTCATCATGTTCCTTCACGAGAACCATGATGCAGCCTCTCATGGTGCCCATTGCAGCGCCAATGTCTTTACGGCTTGGAGTGTAGCAGTATGGAACATCTTTCTCTTCACAAACAGCAGGAAGGTGACACATGATCTCAATCGGAGAAATGTCACCGGCAAAGAAGACCATCCTAGAAGGGACAAGATTAACTGATTAGTTGTTAATAGAATGGATTTGGAGTCTCTTTAATTCAAAAATATAATAGAACTAAGGTCGCTTCTTGACTTAGTGGTACACTTGCAGTACAACAAGTTCATTAGCAAGGGTTGCTAGAAACTAAAATACCAATCAATGTGCGACATATTGCATGGAAAATTTGAACAGTCCCCTGCCAACTTTCTAATAGTGAATTAAATAGTAAAAATGGTTTTGCATCATAACTTCAGTGTTGTTCCTACCAATATCAATTTGTGTACAAGAGTCAATGTTATCAATTATTTGTATGTTAATCACAATCTAGCGTCAGGGGACTGCTTTTGTTCTCTTGGGACAAAGTTCGATTAAAAATGCTAATAAAATTACTAGCACATTAATTGAAATACTACTTTATTATAATGGGTTATGTATTCAACTTGTTAAGTTAAATAGGGAAATCTTGTTAAATTCTAGCACACTATTAATATTCTGTAATACTTATAAATTTTTTAGCTATTTAAAGATTTATAATTAAATAGGCAGCCTTATTCTTGGCATAATATCAGACAAGATCAAAAATATGGCTATTATTTAACATGAAAAACTTTTTATTTCACATTCATCTAAACTCATTATTCCGAAAAAAGCCACGGACAGCAAGTTTCCAACTAGTGGAGAAATGCCCATTTAATATATTTTAATGGTACTGTGCATAAAACGTTATTATTATGCTGCCCTACAAAGACCATTGGTGGTATTTCAGACATAACTGTAGTAAGAAGTGATCTCATGACTAATGATGGAGGATTGACTTTGGTTGTTAGTGCAAATGAGAATCTCTTCAAAATTCAGATCACGCTTATTCTATATTTGTTAACATAACCTCAAAGCGACTACAATAACAAAATGTATTTACGTACCCTTTCTCGCCCAAACGAAGCTGTTTCTGCACAATTTTAAGGCCGTTTCTAATGTAATTCTTATGACCAGTGGATTTCTTAATGAGCTTGTATATCTTTTTACTCAGTTTCTTCGGTGCCATGGGTTTAGCGATCACACTGCAGTGGTCAATTTTTTCGTCGTAACTTTGTGCTTCTGTTTTCATACTGGTATCCAGCTCCCCCTGGTCTACCGGTTCTTGTTTCACTTTGCCCATTTTAATTAATAGAAGTCAAATTTAGGTTTAGATAAGAAACACGTGCGACCAAAATCGTCAACACACAACGCGCTTTGCCACAGATTAGATTATAAGGGTATGTCTATCTAATCTAAAGACTGATAGGAATCAAACTCAGAACTGACATTACATTAGTAGTATAAGTTGACTAACGCACCGTAGACTGGAAGCAGTGGCGCTAGCATGCAATTAAATAGAATAAAAAAAATGGTAAAAAGCGGTAAATTAAAAGAATTCGCACTCATCGACTAAGAGCACGAATTAGTTAGTTAGACAGGCAGTTGAGTTGAGGATGTCCAAATCACAGTTCACTTAGTATGATTGTCAAACTTATTTTTAAATATCATCCATGAAATAACGAAGCATACCTAATTGGTGAAAATATAGTGCCTTTAATGCACAAAAACGCGCCTTCTACCTAAATTGTGTAAATACGTGTATAATCAAGTAGAAGGCCGCACTTTTAGATCGTGTTTCGTATAAGGAAAAGGAAGCAATGTGTCGTTCTCCATGATGGTCGATTTGCCACGGTTTACAACACAACTAGTGTTAGGCATTTTGTTCTATTAGCGGTGTCTTTTTATATTTCGCCAATGACCAGTGATTGAAATTTTGAAGTGGTGTTGTGCTGTAGGTTGAATGGAAATTGCAACGATTAGAGGAAAAAGCTAACAACAACAATTTTACGCATTATTGTACGTTAATTAAAATATATATATATATATCTCTTCTTGAAGGTTTGAAGGTTGTAATGGTCCGGAAATATATATATATATATATATATATATACCCATTACAACCTTCAAACCTTCAAGAAAAGAGCGTACTCTCATTTAAAAGGCCGGCAACGTACCTGTAGCTCCTCTGGTGCTGCAGGTGTCTATGGGTGACAATATTCGCTTACCATCAGGCGATCTGTCTGCTCGTTTGCCTACTATTACATAAAAAAAAAATATATATGAAAAAAATATCTTCCTGTCAGATGTCAACTTCAATAAAAAAAAACCGTCATTGTCAAAGAGTTTACTTTTTTTTTAGCATAGTACACATGGGCCATTTTGATGTTCTTATACATTTCGATACAAACGTGACATGCGAGAAAACACAGAATTAAAAAAAAAGCATTTAATATTGTATGTAATGATAATATACGTCAATGTCAGTATTATTATATCCTTGTATTAGTTTTATCCTAGACTTGATCAATGCCAAATCAATGCTAACGATTCTTGAATGTTACTCAAAACAAGAATGGAACGTTTTAATTTTGACAAATGCGTTACCATGGAAACATCGATATGTCAACAATTATTTGCTACACGCGAAGGAAACGATTCTGTAATTCAATTAATATGTCGCAGAGTTTAAGCATTTAAACATTATCACCTTTACGAACTTTCATTGTAATTTAGCTTATCTAGTCAATTATTTTATAAGTTTTCGATGATGGTAAGTTAAAGAAAACTTGTAGCTAATTGCAAGAATCGAATACATTCGTTCTATTCGCGTCGCAAATTAGCAGCTTATACTGATTTCAGGGTCTTTTGAGTATACTAAGGAAGTTACGATCTATTCCTGAAAAGGAACTAAGATTACTGCTCCTGGGTTTGGATAATGCGGGTAAAACCACTCTTTTAAAGCAGCTTGCTTCCGAGGACGTCACTCAGGTCACCCCTACAGCTGGATTCAATATTAAGTCAGTGCTATCCAGTGGGTTCAAGCTGAACGTTTGGGATATCGGGGGCCAGAGGAAGATCAGACCTTATTGGAGGAATTATTTTGAGAATACTGATATATTGGTTAGTTTTTTTTTGTTAGTTTGCGCTTTAAATGTACTTGATTCAATTGGCTAAATGAACAAACACATTTCGCCGCCCACGGCAAATAAAATAAAAACTGCAAAAACCATATTTTACAGAAAAAATAAAAAACATATTTTTGTGGATTGTTTCTTAAATACTAAACATATTAAAAATTGTAGTAAAAATTGTGGCTCTAAGGATAGCATAATCTTTGTGCATTCTAAATAATCAGGTAATCCACTTCTAAGATATGCCTAAATACAGATATTTTAAAAATCTTGATTATCATTTTATTTGTGATGTACCCACGCCATAACTGAATATTGCACTGTTATGTTATAATTTTATTCTAAGTGTTACTGGGTGTAAGGTAGTGAGGATAAATACTAACATACCATATTATTCTGATAAATTTAAATATTATATTTTTTGGATATTTGGAAACTATAATATGGTAATCAACACTGTTTAGTACCAATAGAGAAGTTTTACCAAACGGTGTTATCCGACAGCCGGGACAGTTTTTTTTATGTGAATAAAATGATAACTGCGGCTATCTTTATGGCATAGTGTTATTTCCATGCGAAGATTATGGTTGTACTGGTCGGTCGCGTTTGTCACACTGAGGGCCAATAAATATTTTTGTTGATATCACCAAATAAGTTTGTTTTGGTAATTTTAGGTTGTTGTTGTAGTAAAATCATTGAATAACATTACATATTCTAATTTCGTAAATAACCATATAAATTTTGGCACCCATAGATTTCAAATATAACATAAAACTCAAATTGTGATAATACTCGTAGCAGTTGTTTTAGTAGTCGCCGGGGGCGGCGATTTGTGTGTCAAATAGGTAAATGTAGTGTAATTTACAGGGTCTGCAACGCATTTGGGATCTTAGGATTGCGGTCTAAAGATTTCAGTCTTGAGAATGTAAATATTTAAGGGTCACAGATCTACCATCAGGTGGCCTGTTTGATTGTTTACCTTCTCCATGCCATAAAATAAAATACAATTTAGTAGCCTTATTTTGTGTAATTTTATCATTTATTTATCTCTACGCTATAGGATACGATTTAGTGGTGGTAGGACCCTGTGAAGGGTCTGTCCGGATCGCTACCATCATCTTATCCATTAACCACCCGCCAAGCAACAGTGTTCGCATTGTTGTGTTCCGGTGTGGGGATAAGACAACCGGTGAATTTACTAGCATAGAGGCATTCCATCTTATTTCTCAGGGTTGGCAACGCATTTGAGGTCTTGGGATTATAGTCTTGAGAATTCAAATGTCTATGGGTCTCAGATTCCACTTACCATCAGGTGGCCTGAGTGTTCGTGTGCCTTCTCATTAACATAAAAAAAAAGGATAAATAAAAGAAAACGAAACATTACACAGTACTCCCAACTTCTTAAGCTTGTGAGACCCTGTGTGCTATAAGAGGACCATAATTAGGCAATTTAGTTTAAACTTTATTTTAGTAAGTATTAAGTTAATTTTGATTTGTTTCAAAGTTAAAAATGGCATTTGGTAATTGAACTTTATTTCATTGCTGTTAGATTGAAATTCCCACTCGCAAAAATCTCCTTGTTTGTAGTATGGTGGGCGTCTCGAGGATAGCGCTGGGCTGTCTATATCTATCCCTCTTGCACTCGTAATGTATCTCTACAATGTCCCATTTCATGATTTTTAAAATATATTGCTCCATTTATCCGATAGTAAATTTGCACCTTCAGTAGAACAAGGGCAAAATATACAATGTGACTAAAGGGGCGATTATGCCCTTGTTCACTAGAACAAAGGGTAGGTACAATGTACAATGTGACTAAAGGGGCAAATGTGCCCTTGTTCTACCGAAGGTGCGATATGTTACATTAATTCCACTGCCCTGCTAATCCAAATGGCGGCATCACATAAAATTCTTATAGCAATCGCCACCTCATTACTTACAGGAGAGGGTTCATTCGGCTTTGGCTATCAAATTTGAGATAAAACTTATTGGTTTAGTTGGGCAGTGTAGGTTATTCAAACATTTCAGATTTACGTAGTAGACTGTTCAGACCACCAGAGATTAGAAGAGACGAGTCAAGAATTAAGTGAACTTCTACAGGATGATAAACTCCGGAGTGTTCCTCTGCTGGTGTATGCTAATAAACAGGACTTGGCTACGGGTTAGTACATGAACTAGAAATAATAATCTACACAAGTCATTTTGCATATAGGTGAAAAACTTTAGTAAAGGACCTGTTGTGACACATATGTATAGACCGTGAATAATATAATGCAGCAATGCCCAATACTTTCATACACCAGACCCATTGAAGACATCTACAACCTTACTAAAGACACAGCTGACTTATAATAATAATAATATATGTATTCGCGTATTCTACTGATCGCCATATGATTAAATAAATAAATAGATCGTTTGACATTCTATATTAGAAATTTGACGTAAATTCCATATTACTTATGTACATAACTAAATACAACATTAGGTGTTAATTTTAGGTTTTTCACCTATACCATCCTTTTTGGCAACTTTGTTTGGTTAATTTATTGTTTCTACTAGTCTACTTCATAGTTAAGAATATCAACAGAATAGTTAAGTATGGTAAATAACAATTTAAAAACTGGTCAAGAGCATGTCGGACCATGCTTTGTGTATGGTTCCGAAGCCGTTACTCAAAACAAAATAAACTATCCCAAAAAACAACAAGTACAAAGTAGTTTACTATTTTAAGTTAATTGGTGCTGTCGTAGATGATTATTAGTAGGTATAAACACTTTCACCGCCTGTATCTCAAGACCCCATCAAGTCTCCTTAGTTGTGATAGTATTCCAATCTTTTGGCCGCCAAACACGGCATATCACGTCATCGGATTTTCGTGCCCGTGACGCCGGATGCTCGGTGCGTTCCATACATTTTGTATCGGCGCGTTGCGGCATATGACGTCGTTGGCGTCAGGTGCACGAAAAGCTGCAGACGGCCGTGGCGGTCAAATCAAATTAAATTATTTATTTGTACAGGTGTGGTCAAAAGGTTAAGTTTGTTTTTTCCATTTATTTGGCCCGTAGAAATTAGAGACAATAGAACCCGGCAGCCGAGTCATTGGTAAACGCTTAAGTAATCTGTAGCGTCGAAATACCGGGAGCCGAGTTCTTGGTCTTGAAAGTGTTATTTAAAACCCCGGTGTATAAATTGTCTTCTAACAGTTGACCCTTGTACTGTTTCAGCACTGCCAGCGAGCGAGGTTGCTACGCAACTTGGTTTGCACCTCATAAGGGATCGCACTTGGCAGATTCAGGGTTGTATCGCCGTTGACGGCACTGGGCTGAAAGTGAGTTGTCTCTCTTTAAATACCACAGAGTAACAGGACGGGTAAGACATGTACTCTGCGACTCGTTTGTCGCTCGGACCTCCCTTTCTCAATATTATTTACTCGGTATGTACTGGTAAAGACGCCCTAAGCGACAATCGGGATAATACAAGATGATACTAGCCGTTTAGTTTAACCTAATGCCACAGTTATCTAGTCGTGGCAGCCAAGGCTCACACGCCAACGTCATACATGACCAGCTTTTAAACTGGTAATGAATCCTTCTACCATGGAATCAAGTTAGTTATTTATTTACTAGACGGTTTGTTCCGTGGCGAAGAGCACCACACTTTATTCGTAGTGTCAGGAGGTTAAATGTACATACATAAATAACATTACGCCTTCCCAGAGTGGGGTAGGTTTTTCGCAATCAGGCTAAGATGCTTACCAGTGTATTAGTGACAGGTTTCAAGCCCAACGCCTAACGGTACTACAAGCCCTTATTCCCTTATGACATCCACGGGAAGACATAGAGTGGCACTATTCTAACCCGGTAACCACACGAATTAAATGTAATTCCAAGTATAGCATGCCGCCTGATCTTAAACCTTTCGAGAAACTGATGTTATGTGTTCTAATACGTTGAACTGACAGGCAGTTTTGAGAAAAAAGACAAATTTAAAATTTAACAGATAGCTGTATTAAGAAGATTGTGAGGCTGAACATTTCCATACGAAATGCGGTAACGTTTCTCTCCCTTTAAACCTAGTTTAACCTTTTTATGAAAAACCACATCTACAGAAGATAGTCGCACTAGTTTGCTATCTTGGCTTGACAAACGCGTTTGCCTAACCTTGGTCTCCACTCAAGAACATGATAACTCCAATGGTTATCAGTTCTGCTGCTTATAGCGTCTGCCACTTCAGCTGTCTAATTTGATCAGCTACGTCGATGATTTTAGTTCTCTGTCGGATCTCCTCGTTGCGGATTCGACCCTTCAGAGAACCGCCCAATTTAGGCCTTTCCATAGCTTGCTGAGAAACTTTAACCCTTTAACCGCCAAAGCCGGCAAATCACGTCATCCGATTTTCGTACCCAGGACCCTTCATACATTTTGTGTCGGATGCGGCATACGACGTCGTTGGCGTCAGATGCACGAAAAGTTGCAGCCAGCCGTGGCGGTCAAAAGGTTAAATTTGTAGACCAGACCTATCGTTAGTGTCCACGTTTCGGCTCCGTATGTCATGACAGGTGGGAAGCACTGAGTAAAGGATGTCCTATGTACCAACCAATGTTTAAAGCTTTATGTTTTTTTCTTGCAGGAAGGCATGGAATGGGTCTGCAAGAATATTCCAGTTAGGAAATAATGATCTTACAATGATTGATTGATGGTTTAAATACTGTTTTGTATTTTCACAATTTTTGCATGTCAATTTAACCACTATTGATGTTTCAAAACGAAGCTCCTACACGTTTTGGTAATTTGATAGTACCTACTAAGGTTTCTATCGCTGTCACTCTCACTCTCTGGCATCTGTCAGTATATTTGTTATGCGAGAGAGTGTGAAAGCGATAGACAGCTGAATGATATTAATACTGTGGTTTTACGGTACCTACATGTAAATAAAGGTCAACTATCATTTCTTTCTAATGTATAACCTCTTTTGTTGGTCAACGTTTAGTACCTAGCACTTTATTAAGACTTCAAAACACTGATTTGAGGTTATGTGTGTAATTAGATCCTCTCTAGTCATTTAAAACAATAGTATTGTCATAAATATGCAATCCGTCCAAATATAAATAATTATTATATACTGTGGTCACCAATAGTTTTAGCTATTACCTACTGTTGTACCCAAGAAGGCGGCTAACTGATTTTAAATTTAATGTGGTTACCAATAGAGTATAAAATGCTTCGACTACTCTTACTACATTCCAGTTTACCGTTTTCTTTGGTGTTACGACAGTATTATTTATGTATGTGTAGATAATATTTTTTAGTATTGAAAAGAGTTTTATACTTATTTTGATTTTTTATCAATGTTTGTTTGTTTAGTATTGATCATATTGGTAATTCTCAAATTTCTATAATCATGGAGATAATATATGACATTGGGCAGATCATTTATGATAATATTGATAATAGTGATAATATACATGAATTACTTGAGGTAAATACATTTGACTCACACGGGTACCTGTAGGTAGAAGATGGAATTATAGTTATTGAGACATGCTTACGCACACAAACACCAATGCATTCCAAGTGTGAATCGGCTATATCTTTGCTTGTTCAGGGGAATCGTTCAGAATTTATCGAGTTTTCAAACGTAGCTAAGCAATGTGCAAAGTAACATTGATGTCATACTTTTCCCAGGAATTGAACGTGTAACATTTAGCCGACAGTTAACGTGGCTTTGTTGCAGAGTAAGCGATGCCCCGTTTTGCGTAATAACGTATAGCGACATTATGAATACGATACAAAAGCAAGATGACATAAACATATCTGATTATTTACTTTTGTTTCTGTGTCTGTATTAGACCAGGGCGGAAGCCTTTAAAAAGGGTAAAAAATGAATTAAAATTATGGTAGGATGAAACCCATTGGAAAAGGAAGTGAATGTCACAAAAATGAAGTGGAAGGGGGGGGGGGGGGGGGGGGTAAAAAAATACGGTTATCTCGATTTTCAAAATTGGCATAGTTGTAGCTAATAAAATGATCAACAACTTTTGTATTAACACTTTACACACATCATGTGTTTGAAAAATTCAAATAACCAAGTTTTTGGTTTTTTTATTTACCTATCTCTTACAGAAAACATATCGAGATAATTTTTAGCCTTCCCTTCCTTTCCAATCTCGGATCTCCCGTAAATTATTTTTCTTTCTATTATTGTTATATTCTCTTCCTTTTCAAATGGGTTTGTTCCTACAATTATTTTTAGCGGTTTCAAATATTATCGACCCTGGTCTAGGACCAAAGACCAAAATAACTAGGCGCTGATGAAATGTTGACGAGTTAAATATCTAAATTTTTCAATTTCTAGATGTTACTTATAATCTTAGGAAAATTAGCTGTTAGAACTTCTTCCGATTCAGTTTTAAAATAAAATAATTTCCAGTCAAGTGGTTTTATTTATTTTACAATATTTTTTACTTATAAGGACGGAATACACTGATAAATATATTAGATATTTACACGCTCACAACCGGAGAAAATCTCACATTTTTCATTATACAAGATTAGAGAGAAAGAGAAAAGAAAAGCACGAATATAAGAACATTTGAAAATAGCGGGTATGTAATAATGTATTAGCATTTAGCACCAATGTCCAGCAAGTAAAGTCTAAACTTAGTACTAAACTAATTTAAAAATAAAGTCGCACAACAAAATTTTCCAGGAGTCAAAATAGAACATAATATGAACTTAATATATTAGGAAACATGTTTTTTTTTTCTTACGCACTCTGGAACGTGTTAACTGTATACGCGAAATAATTGTCGTGTAATTTTTTCACAAGATTGAAGCTTTAAAATGTCATAGTTTAGAACCCCTGCAAAAACACTACAAAATCAACGGCAGAATTGATGTTACAGTGTTTAAACTATAAGGACCTTTGCATTTATTTCATAAATTACTATGTTTATGTTGTTTATCGTTAAATTTAATAATATTACGGTCCTAAATAAAATGAGGATGCTGAAAAAACAATCTAAACATTTAAAGAAGTTAAAAAAATTACAAGTTTTGATTCTTTATAAAATCGTATTGCGTTTTGTCTTTTTTTTACATTTTCTCCTAAATCGTATCAATGTAGTTTAATTGATAAACACGTTGCCGCTTTTTTCTAAGTCTTTCTCCAGGTGCATATTTAGTTTTATACGAAACTCGCATAATGTAAAACCGACATCACGTTCAGCGTTCAAAGCACTGGGAGTTTGGAAAAACGCTTATATGCGTTGCCGGCAGTGAAAGCTTTCAATCATATCAAACTTTAATCCTACCTATCCGAATTTCATGTAAAGTAAAATAAAAAATAATTGGTTCACTTTTTATTCTGAGACGTTTAAAAATATTATAAATATGCTTTTCCCTGTAGGTACTTTGTTTTTTCGAATTGCTAAAAGGAACTAAAGTACGCGTACACGCAACAATCTCATTACAATAGGGTTTAAATTCGTATAACAGCTCAGCAGTGTTGCCTGTGTGTAATATTGTTTATTTATAATTCGCTGTGATACACCTCTGTGGTCACTTTCAATTCGTGCTCGTGGAATGATGCGCAGTCAGCCGGATATTTAGCCTGAAAATAATAATTGTATATGTTGTTTTATCAAATATAACACTTGTAGATTTATTGGATAAGCCCAGCTAAAACGATTGCGCCTAAACTAGAGAATACAATCCAAAGATCCCGGCCGTTTTCTGACCCCGAAAATCCCGGGACTGTACTTGGCTAATCCCGGGATTGCCATAAACAGGCCTAGTTTGCATATATTAAAGCATTTATTACCATACCGACTAAAAACAACCCTTACTCGTAGATACGCCGTACGAAACATACTAAAACAGGTACAGCTTAAGTTGGCAACAAGCTATGATATTTCTGCTATTATATTCTCAAAATTTTAAATAGGTTTTGTTATCTTTTTTATTAAAAGTATGTATTTTTTTGTTTTGTCTTGTTTCTTTTCAGTATATTGTTAATTTGGGTTATGTTGGGCAACAATATTAATAGTCAAGTTTTTTTTTCACTTGAACTCTATAAGAAACCAGTCTTATCCCGGGATAGTTCCGGGATCCCGGGATTGCGATAAAAAAATCCAGTAATCCCGGGATTGAAAAACATGCTCCGGATTGTATTCTCTAGCCCTAAGTTAGTAAAAGTACTATCGAGTACACAGACAAAAGCTGCGATGAACGGAAGGAACAAAACGATCCCCTGTTATCTCGAGGAAGTATAGTTTTGAGAGTGCCATAATATCTATTTTCAAACTGAAAACCAGATTTAACTACATCCAATCAAATTTAATTATTATTAACAGACTTCAAAAAATGAAGGAGTTTCACAGTTCATCGGAATCTCTATTCCAATCGGTTTTTTTTAAAGGTTATCGAGTCATAGAGGGAACTCTTCAAATGTTATACACATACTATGCATTTATAAACACTTGTCAGCTATCGTGAACCTCGTACAGTAGAACTATTTTGAGTTTACCACTGACAGATGGATTGCCTTCATACACGTCTACCGAGATTTAGTAATAACTACTTTATTTGTATGAGATTAAACTTGAAAATTAAATGAAGGCAAACTCTCTGTCAGTGGTGTAAACTTACAATCAAGAAGCTTATATGTATATGACACTGGAGATCGCACGGCGAACAAGGCTTTGAAGCCAAGAAAAGTGACCTGGAATGACGTCGCTTATGTTTTTTGTCCCCTTTTTTTAGGATGAAAAGAAAGGGACAGAAAACATAAGCGACGTCATTCAAGGTCACTTTTAACGGTCACATAAATCTCCCTGTTAAGTATAGTATAGGTACTCACGTCACAGTTGGCGTCGCTCTGGATAGCGTTGTACAGGTCCCAGAACCCTTTACCGTTCTGGAAGCTAAGCGCTGCCGAGGCTGCTAAGCTGCTCACCTTGGTAAGACCCGCCTTGAAGCCGGGCAGACCTGGAATTGAAAAAGATTTGAATTAATTATAAATCAACCGAAACCACGATTTTCGACGGACTAGTTTTCCAATTTTTTTCTCACGCCGTGGAGGTGGCAATTCAAAGATTGCCAATCCTGCGAACTCAGTATAAGGAATGCCTCCATGATAGTCATTTTACGGTTGTCTTATACCCACTTCGGAATACAATAGTGTGAATACTCCTGCTTGGTGGTAGGTTTAATGCTAAATAAGAAAATGTCTATTGTTCTGTGTGAGATAATCGTCACAACGTAGACAACCATCGAAAATGTTAAATCAGGTGAGTATTTAAAGCTATTTTGTTAGTTACATTATTTAACAAAAACATTTATGGTGGTATCAAATATTACCTACTTGCTAAATAAGATCTTATAATTATATTCCCAGCTGTCGGGCACAACACCGGAACATAGCTCAAGGCTAACTAGCAGACATTACATCTTGGATAATTTTGCCTTTTGTGTTTCTGTTTCTTTTTTATTATATTTTTTTCTGTTTGTGTAATATAGTAAGTAGGTAGTTTATGTAACACGTTTTGCACAATCAGGCTAAGATGAACTTAACCTTTTCAACGCCATCGTCACCAAGAAGCTTATAATGTCACTGGAGATTGCACGGCGAAGCATGCCTTGAAGCGCAAAAACAGACCTTGAATGACGTCGCTTATGTTCATTATCCCTTTCTTTAGTATGAAAAGAAAGGGACAAACATATAAGCGATGTTTATTGTCCCTCTCTTTAGGATGAAAAGTAATGGACCAAAAACATAAGCGACGTCATTCAAGGTCACTTTTCTTCACTTCAAAGCGTTGTTCGCCGTGCAATCTCCAGTGACATATACGAGTATGTATAAGCTTCCTGTATTTGACACTAGTTCCCGTGGCAGCATGTTAGGTCCACAGGCTAAACAAAACCAGTAATACCTTTAGTGTCTTTATCATGGCGTCGATTCACAAGGCACATGAGATGCTCTTGGCAGTGTGGGGCCTTGACTGAATGCTTGTAGGCGCGGTAGACCCTCAGGACTGGTTCTATGATCTCCATGTTCAGGGTGTCTGTCAGGCGGTCGGCCAGGGCGTTGTAGTCGCCTCTGGAGGTTAGGGAGGCAGACGTGGTCTGGGCCATTTTAAGCGTTTGCTGTGGAAATAACGGTTCATGAGAAACGGGTTTAATATTGCCTAGACCCACCATGCTACAAACAGGAAATTGTTTGAGGGAATTTGTATCTACCATCAAAGCGATAAAGTTCAAATACCGTTGCTTTATAATGCCATTTTAAATTTTAAAACAAAGAGGAATAAACTTTATACCCATTACAATGAAGTTTAAAGTAAATTGCCGTGATTATGTACATCCTTAAAGGCTTCGTCAAACAGCCGGCGCGAAAACACACTATACTGTGAAAGGCGTCGGTGAAGGGAGTTTTGCTATGAGAATGCTTCTCGTAGGGACGCTCTCTGTTCGTTTTCAGCTTAAACGTTTTGAGCGGCTTTGGTAGGGTATAAAGAGACCACCATATTACATTTTATGTTACCCAATCTGACGCGCCGTACCGTATGACGCTGTAGCCGGCTGATAGCGTTTATGGAACACCAAGGCTTAAATATGCCGCTATTCACACGTATTATACAAATAGCGGCTTTAGCTTTACCGAGCCCGCATAAACCAACGTTATAGACACGATTCTAGTGTGCAAGAGTCGATTTTGGCTTGTTCGATCGAGCGAACGCGCCTTTTCTGCGTAGTTAATAACACTTCTGTTATCTCCTCGGTACGTCACGGCGCCTGGTCCTAATCACTACTAAAGGTGTCCATTTGTCGTCATACGTAACAGGGCTTTCGTTATCTTGGTAGTGCTTGTTCAGCTAGATTTATATTAAGAACCCGAGGCGCTATTTCACTTTGTTTTTAACCCTATGGAAGTATTGTTTACTATACAACCGCCATTATATTTGAAAATATTTTACAATGTAATAATATTCAAATTAAGAAATGCGTAAGGACCAAATAGTTGGACCTTAGTTAAACGTAGTTAACTATACAAACAACAAGAGTGAAAAAAGTTCCGTTGTGACACAAAAGTTATCCCTACAAATGTATGGCTAATTTTCGTGTCACAAGTTAGCGTGGCCAACTTTTTAGTCCATACCCAAACGTTTTTCATTTGACCGCTGAATGGGGTAAAATTATAACATTAATTCTCCAATATTAATTAATCTGACACCAACGTTCCAAGATAGTTGATGTCTTGTCTTTGTATTTGTTGATAAATTGCCTATAATTCTTAAAAGCAATTGTCAAATGCATAAAATACTCTAAAATTATAAACATTGTAATGCGATTGTTTGTTTACATTATATTCGAATGACGTCTAATACATATGTTTAGCTAGTTACATTCAAAAAAATTAATATTGTTATGTATTATTTATTGTTAGTTAAAATAATTAACGACTCCTACTAGACACCAATCGTCAATTCACTACCGTCAAACGTCAATTGCCTAGGGACTTCCTTCCGATATTAAATTTATCGACTACTGTTTCAAATATTTTTTATAAAGTATCATAGTAGATAGTTAACGTTCACCGTATACAAAATAAACTTAAACCAAGAGTGCCTTGCAACAAACGCATATTTAGGTAAATTATGACATTGTGTAGCATAATAGTATACTCTAATATAGTACCTACTCAGTTTTCGAAAAATGCATGGAAACGACTCAAACTTAAAAATATTATAAATAGATAATCTTATTTTATCGTTATGCTTATGCCACTTTTAAGTTTTGAGTTACGGTGTATGGAAATTGCATGTTCATATTATACATTATCTCATAGTCATACATAATTAACTGTCATAAGAAAGTACAATTTATCGATAAATTATTATCGTTCGGAAGTCCCTAGGACAAAACTATTCGTGCCACAAAAACTTCTATCTCTGCTTATTTAGCTAGCTTTGCAGTTCATTTTACGGTGAGCGTAAAGGACAAAGCTATGGCGGTTATATAGCTCTGTCCTTTTCTCTGAGCGTTAACAGAACTGCAAAGCTAGGTCTTGATAACCCCCCAGGTTTTTTAGGTGTATCTATCCGCCAATTAAATCGGAGGATTTTACGTATTTAATATAAATGAATAAAATAAATAAATAAGTAATCACAGGACAATTACACAAATTGACCTAGTCCCAAACTAAGCTCTAGGCTTGTACTATGGGTACTAGACAACGATAAGCTTACTTATATAAAGAAATATATATTTAAATACATAGAAAACATCCAAGACTCAGGAACAAATAAGCGTGCTCATCACACAAAATTATAGAAGGCAGGGTCACTCCCAACTAGGCTAGCGTGTCGTTGATATACTTGGGAGTAAAAGAATCGAGCCGCTTTCTATGGAAATTCAGTACTAAGTGGCTCGATTTCTTTGCCCCAAAGTGTAGTTCTGTTATGTAAAAGTAAAATCTAAAATTTAGCGCCAGATAATATTAATTAGGGGTTTTAAAACGGGTTTCCACAGCTAAACTCCCCGCTGACGGGTACAGTCAAGGTTATAAATATGTATACACTTTAGCACCTTGTCTATTTAACGTCATGTTCCAACTGCCATATGAAATTGTCACAGCGATTAAAGTGACAAGGTACTAAAGTGTATACATATTTATGACCTTGACTGTACCATTCAAACATCAAAGAAACCAACATTGTAATCATCTCCATTGATTACTAATTCTGATTGAAGTCCAAAATGTATTACGTGGGATTTGAACGCATATTACATTCTGATTGAAAGATAAAGGATAATTTAATAATGCAAAGACAACGCTACTTCGCTAACGAGGGATTAAAACAAATTTAAAATGATGGACTTGTAAGCGGAACCCTAAATTAGGTTGGGTACGACATTAAAAAAGAAAAAAACTGGGCAAGAACATGTCGGACCATACTTAGTATTTTTTTTTGTTAAGGAGAAGGCACACGACCACTCAGGCCACCTGATGGTAAGTGAAATCTGAGACCCAAAGACATTTGAATTCTCAAGACTATAATCCTAAGACCTCAAATGCGTTGCCAATCTTGAAGACCAAGATGAATGCCTCTATGCTAGTAATTTCACCGGTTGTCTTAGCCCCACACCGGAACACAACAATGCGAGCACTGTTGCTTGGCGGGTGGTTAATGATAAAATGGTGGTAGCGATCCGGACGGACCCTGCACAGGATCCTACCACCACTAAAAGAGAGAAGAGTAGTAGACTGTGGAGTTCAGAAGCCGTTAAGTATACTATAATCACAAAATACTATCTCGAAAAACAACAAGTACGTACTAAGCGGGAAATGTAGTCTATATCTACGTAGTCGCGGGCATTTTCTATTACTAGTAGACCCGACAGACGTCCTGCCCCAACGCCACCTACCGGGTCCATTTGTGAATCAAAACCATCCCCCCACTTAAACAGACACGAACAAAATATTATTATACACACGGAAAGAAAGATAGGTAGGTACAAAACTAGCGATCCGCCCTCGCTTCGCTTCGGTTTATGTAACATAACATCACGCCTTCTTTCCTGGAGTGGGGTAGGCAGAGCTACAGTAATACCAACAACTCTAAAAAGCCTTGTTTATTATTTTTCGTAACCACATTTTGCACAATCAGGCCATGAAGTTTACTAGTGTATTAGTGAAAACAAACCCATCGCCCAGTACTACAAGCCCTTATTCCCTTAGTCGCCTCTTACGACATCCACGGGAAGACATGGAGTGGCACAATTCTTATCCGGCAACCGGTTTATGTAAGATTTCTGCAAAAGCCGTACTTAAACCAGAATTCATTGTATAAACCTTTCGTGAGAAATAATCTAACGGATAGTTAATACCGCATCGAAATCCATTATGGGGTTTAGGAAGAATTAGCGGATATACAGACAGACCAACGCAGAAAGCGACTTAAATTTGTTTTATACTATACAATAAGATCGAAGACTAATAATCGTTGAATAACGGTGGTATAGTTATACAATGTTTCGTCCTTATCTTTCATTGTGACATTTGAATTTGACAGATAAGGACAAATGGGATTAAATAAGTATATTTCCTTTAAAATCTTTAAATGACGCATTTACCCCTCTCGGAATAGCCACGCACGACCTTATTATGCTCGTATTCTTCTTAACAATACAACGACCTGTGACAGGACGACGATCCGGCGACGTCACGTAAGGTATCCGATTACATAGGTCCGACGGAACCACAATGGTAACAATATGTAGAACTAAAGGGGTACTGTATTATTTATAGCTCGGAACTTTGCCCACTCACCTACTTATCTGGTCGTTGCGAAGGTTTATTTTATACTAGCTGTTTCCCACGATTCCGTATGCGTAAAAGTCGTTTATCGCTGTTCCCTCAGGAACGTTAGCTTTCGGGAAAAAAATACCCTATGTCCTTGACTCAAACTATCTCAATACCAAATTTCATTTAAATCGGTTCAGCGGTTTATCCGTGAAAGCGTAACAAATAGACAGACAGACAGACAGAGTTACTTTCACATTTACATATAACATTACTACATACACAATACGTACATAACATCACGCCTTCTTTCTCAAAGTGGAGTAGGTAGAGTTACAAAAATACCAACAACTCTGAAATATACTTCTTCATAATTTGCTTATCCAGTAACCTACCGCCAAATATCAGTGTTCGCATTGTTGTGTTCCGGATTGGGGATAAGACAGCCGGTGAACTACCATAGAGGCATTCCATCTTAGTCCACAGGGTTGGCAACGCATTGCAAATGAATGCGGATGTCTATGGGTCACAGTTTCCACTTAACATCAGACGGCCTGTGTGCTCGTTTGCCTTCTCAATGCCATAAAAAATAAAAACAGTAACCATATTTAAGACAAACAGGCTAAGACGTTTACCAGTGTATTTGTGGATGAATGTAAATAAATAAATATCAGGGATAGTCTCATATAAATACGAGTACCTAGTCCCAAACTTAGCTCTAGGCTTGTACTATGGGTATTACACATACATACATAACATCACGCCTTCATTCCCAGAGTGGGGTAGGCAGAGCTACAGAAATACCAACAACTCCAAAAAGACATGTTAATAATTCTGTAACCACATTTTGCACAAGCAAAATGACAATGATGATGAGTATGGGTATTAGACAACGATAAACTTACTTATGAAGAGGAATACACTTCAATACATAGAAATCTGCCCTTAAGAACTAGGCTAACGTGTGGATTCTAGTACTTAACAAAAATATAAACAAGGTGTCCCAGAACTTAGCATCAATATATTCCAATTATTAGCTTTACCCGTGTGGTTGCCGGGTTAGAATAGTGCCACTCCATGTCTTCCCGTAGATGCCGTAAGAGGCGACTAAGGAAATAAAGGCTTGTATTTATGTACTGGTAGGCGATGGGCTTGCAACCTGTCACTAATTAACTGGTAAACATCTTAGCCTGATCGTGCAAAATGTGGTTACAGAATTATGAACAAGTTTAAAGTTGTTGGTATTCTGTAGCTCTGCGTTCCTTACTCTGGGACTGAAGGCGTGACGTTATGTATAGGTACATTCAATTTAAATAAGTTCAAAACCCCGATGGAAACAGTTTGTTAAAAGTTTATCGCGTAAATCTGTATATGTCATCGTAGCTTCTAGGTTCCTTAGGGAATAGCAATAAACGAATTCCACGCGGATGGAGTCGCGAGAAACAGCTACTTTACCTTTAATTATGTGGTCGGACCTGAATAGAAAACACTAAAAGTACATACAGGGTGGAACAAAACGAGGGACTTTTAAGAAAACGGGGAATTTTTAGGTCTTGTACGTTATTTTTCACCAATTAACTTTATTAATATTTCTAACCGTTTAAGAGATTCAGCTTGTTAAACATTAGTGCAAACTCTGCACATTAGCAACCCTAGCACGTAGATCCGATGACGTCATCAAGGTAAGGTATCTAACTTTATAGTCCTTTTTCACCGACTTCATTAGTAAACACCTTAATGAATGACATATTCATCCTGAGATTGCAGAGTATGGTATGCAAACAAAAAGCTATAATACGAACTAAAATTGTCATGTGTCTTCAACTTGCTAATGTTTTGGCTGACATGTGACGAGCGGCAGCGTGTATATTACGACACGGTGGTACTTTTGAGCATCGTATGTAAAGTGAAGTTGATGAAATGTGTCAATTTAAAATGTAAATTACTTTGAACTAGTAGTAGTAGGAATGTCACTGATATTAAATTGATTAATTTTAATCATGTTGTAGTACTTTTCAGTCCAGCTTTACAATTATAATAAATAGATCACTTAGAAACACTATCCTTTCAGCTCAGTCCCTCGTTTTGTTCCACCCGGTATAGGTCAAATGGACCAGCTATTGTCACAGCAAAATGGCGAACACATCCTGAAAAGGAACGATGAAAGACCCTGAAGAGGTCATTGTCATAAGACCTATATTACCGTCCCTCGACCCATGACCCTCCGACGACCGGTCAACGTCACGTCCACGTCAAGTGTCCGATATCGGAAATGAAATGGAACTTTCCGGTTCACGAGGCTAGCTGTTAGAAGATTGATGAACTGACTTATATTGAATGAGGGAACTCCAATCCTTGACTTTATTGTCACTTAGCATTGGTGTTGCGCTATTATATTTTTTTGATGAAACTTGGTATGGTGATAGTTTGAGTTCCGAAGTCCTTCCCTGGGAAGTTATTGTTACAATAGTTTATTGTACAGTTCTTGAGGGGGCAGAGATAAATGACGTCTACGCGGATGGATTCGCGGGCAAAAGCTAGTTAAAACGTCACATGCATTAATATAATTGTTAACGCATTCACATTTATAGAACTTTTGCCAAGTGTCAAATCTTTTATTTTACACGGTGCTTGCATATTGATAGAAAGCACATATGCGTTTAACGCCACCGACGCATATATTCGTTTTCGTCACTTTCACCCAGTGCCTTGAACGCACAGACGCGTTCATGATATTTATGTAGTGACTTTCACCCTGTGCCTTCAACGCGTATATGAGTTCTGAATTTTGATATGTTCTTCTTATGTCTAATCATAAGATATCTACATACATACATACATAAATCACGCCTGTTTCCCAGAGGGGTAGGCAGAGACCACTTCTTTCCACTTGCTACGATCCTGACAATACCCTTTCGCTTCTTCCACATTCATACATCGAGTCATGCATGCACGTCGGTTTCGGGTACTTAAGATTCGGCCCTTTTCCAGTATTTCCCCGATTTGATTCAAAAAAGTACGCCTAGGCGCCCCCTTACGACCCTTCCACTCACTTTAGCACTGTAAATTTCTTTCGTCAATCTTTTTTCATCCATCCTTTCCAAATAACCGAACCATCGAAGCATGCCCTTTTCAATTTTTGTCACTACATCTTCTTTCAGACCACACTTCTCTCTGATGTTTTCATTCCTTACTCTATCACACAGTTTTACACCACACATACTACGCAAAGAGCGCATTTCTACTGCATTTATACGACTTTCATGCTTATCCTGCCACACCCAACATTCACTACCATACATCAGAGTAGGGGCCAACACTCCATTGTGAACAGCCAGTCGGGCTTTTTGTGAAACGCCCCTTCTGCTCACAAAGGAGTGCACGGCTCCATTTATCTGATTTCCTGCATTCACCCTCCTCTCAATATCCTTCTCACACTTACCATCTCTTGTAAACATACTTCCCAGATACACAAATTCACTCACTTGTTCTACTAATTCACCATTTATATTTATCACGCACTCAGTAATATCTTCGTCCTTTTCTATCACCATGACCTTGGTCTTAGCAACGTTTACTTTCATACCCTTTTGTTTAAATCCCTCATTCATCACTGTCACCATTTCCTGCAACTCAAGTGCCGATGGAGCAAGTATAACTTGATCATCGGCATATAAGAGGCATTTGATGAGTAACTCTTGCATACGCAAACCCTTATCACACTCTTTCAAATCTCGCATACAACTGTCCATGAATAGATTGAACAGCCACGGTGAGGCAACACAGCCCTGTCTAACACCTCTAGAGATATTAAACCAGGCCGAGTATGCCCCATTGATCCTGACACAGGCCTTAGAGCCCTCATAAAGGGACTTCAAAGCCTGTACCAGGTTGCCGCTCACTCCATACATAGACAGCACCGTCCATAACTCTTTTCTATTTACCCTATCATAGGCCTTTTCCAGGTCTACAAAAGCACAGAAAACCTTTTGGTTGACAGCCAAAAACTTTTCTGCGATGGACCGTAGTGAAAAGACCTGATCCGTACATCCCATTCCCTTTCGAAATCCCGCTTGTACATCCCAGATTTTGTCATTCGTAACATTCACTACCCTTTCAATTAAAATCTTCGCATATACTTTGCCGACAACACTAAGGAGGCTGATACCGCGGTAGTTTTTGCAGTCTTGCTGTGACCCCTTTCCTTTATACAGAGGGACGATAACGGCCTTAATCCAATCTTCCGGGACTTGGCCGATACTCAAACATGCATTGAAAAGGCGATACAACAGACTACCCACCACGCCATCTCCTCTCCTCAGCATTTCTATCGACACTCTATCACAACCTGCAGACTTTCCCGCTTTCATACTTTTTAAAGCTTCCACGATTTCACTCATGCTAATCACACTTTCATCTACTCTAGTTGCATCCTTATTCTTGCATTCTGGCTCAAGGCATACATCTTCGCATTCAAACAAGCTTTCAAAAAATCATAAGATATCTAATGCGCCAAATTTACACTATAAGTAATTACACAATATTATTATGACTTTCGGTAAAAATATTTCAATAATTAATGTTAACACTGAGTTGTTGATTGGTAAAAATATTTGAATTATTAGTGTTATCACTGAATTGTTTTTCTGGTGATCAATATTAATGTTATCAAATATATTAAACATATTGTTAGAATAATTACCTAGTTCCAATGCGAACAAACCAATGTCAAATGTATGAACTCATATGTGCGTTGGAGGCACTGGGTAATAATCGGTTGAACTCACATGCGCGTTTAGGGCACACAGCAAAGTGCGACACCTGCCACTGGAAAATTAGGAGAACGCTTATTATGCGTTGCCACTGTTGCCAGCAGTTAACGCTTTAAACGGTTAAAAGGCTTTTGATACAGGAGGTTATGCACCTCAGTCCAGACGCCGCATAAGTCAATATCCTTATTTTACAAAGGCAGTCGGGTTCAAAGACTGCTTTTTGTTAGACTGGGTTGTGTATTTTTTTTTCGTTATTATTAAATCTTTTTTTTTACTGAAATATGGGTACAAAAGGGGAACTTAATGCCTAATGGCTTTGGCTTTGACCTTTGAGTAAAGCATAAAAAAGTACAAAGACGTAATTCACCGTTATAAACTAGCTTCTTACCATGTCGCTTTAACGCGTATGGCGAGTTTAAAAAAAATAGCACACCTTTCATTTTTTCCTCCGATTTCGGAAAAAAATAGCACGCCTTTCATTTTTTCCTCCGATTTCGGAAAAAAAATGCACGTTAGTAGGGACCATTATTATGAACAAGAAAAAAAGAATCCCTGATATGTACTCAAAAAGATGTATGGAATTGCCCGTTTTGTCCAAGAAATTTATTGGATTTAGGTATCAATTCTATTTTCATGGCAGAGTACGGTTTGCAGAAAAACAAATACAAACAAATTAAACTAGTACGAGTATTTTGAACCTTTATTAATTTATAAACAAAAATAAAGATGCTAAAATTGTATTAAAGGTTTGAATAAATTACTTCTGCAGTCCACCTTTGAGGCTACGTACACTCGAAGTCATAAATATAGTTAAAACTTCACACACGCATACACATTACACACACACCCACGCGTACACACACACGCATGTCGGCGTTTTTCAAAAAAAGTTACATCGTTAAGGACAAAATTAAGAAAATTTAACATTTTCTATTTTGTCACGAAAATTAGCCATACATTTAGATACTTACGTTAAGTTTTCGTGACGAAATGGAAAGTTTTTTTTGTCCTTAACGATGTACACTTTTTTTTGGAAAACGCACATGCACGCACGCACACGCGCGCGCGCACAGAAAGACGGAAAACAAACGTGATCCCTAAGGGTTCCGTCTTTGGTACTCAACCTTAAAATTCCAAGATGGCGGTCTCGTCCCCGTTAACGAGACACGTCATCGAGTGACGGAAACAGAGGCTAACCAACGGAAACTAAGCCGCTCTTCGGGGTAATGATGTTTATCTTTATTAGGGTGGGTTCAGCTTATTGACGTGCAAAACAATTGATATACGCGAAAGTTTAGATGTATGGATGTATACCTAATAATAATATGAGGGGTCAATGTCACACAAATTGACCTAGTCCCAAACTAAGCTCTAGGCTTGTAGGTATGAACTATGGGTACTAAACATAAACAGACTTACTATATACAGTGTGTAAATGGTATACGGGCGTTCCTTTTAACTGTGGTTAGTACAACCACTACTGAGCACATTTAGGCAGCTTTTGTTAAAATTAAATAAAAAAAAAACCATACAAAATAATTTAACACGCAATGTATAACGAAAAATGTAATGAATTAAAAACGCAATTAATGACGTTTCAAAGTTAAGTACCTATTATTAAAGCTGAGGCTACTTAAGCCGAAATACACATTTTCACAAGTAAACCATTACGTACTTACCTGACAGATGGACTTCGATGTACATTGCAGGTCGATAGTATGTTCAAAAATTAATAACGGTGTATACGTTAGCGTAATCAAAATAATTCTTTCTGTTAATGATTAGTAGAGTCTTAATCTATGTCCAGTTTTAATAAACGCCCGTATACCATTTACACACTGTAGAGAAATACATACTTAAATATATAGAATGATTTTGGCAGCTATGTAAGTGCGGTTAAATTGACGTTATAACTATTTACAATTAATTACCTTTTATCATAAGTTATAGAAACTAATCATTTCATTTCACTCCATGTCTATAGGGATACTGTTTTAAGTGCTTGTTTTAAAAGAGGTTGTTAGCTTTGTGTAGTTAATTCCTAAGTATAACACCAACAACTCTAAAACAGCTTGTTAATAATTCTGTAACCACATTTTGCACAATCAGGCCAAGAAGTTTACTAGTGTATTAGTGACAGGTTGCAAGCCCATCGCCTAACAGTACTACAAGCCCTTATTCCCTTAGTCGCCTCTAACGACATCCACGGGAAGATATGTGGCACTATTCTAACCCGGCAACCACACGGGTGCATTCTGGGATTTAGGTATTTTGAAACTAAATCCCAATTAGGCAAATTAGGTGCAATAAGCCCTACTCGACGGGAAACTAATTCTACGCGTACAAAGTTTGTAGTAAAATAAACGTATCAGCCGACAATAACAGATAAAGTGGCTCTATTCTAGTAGGTAAAACCATATTACCTTCGACGTGTCGTCGAATTGTTTAAACTTAGCCATCATTGCTGTCAAGTAAGTAAGTTAACGATACGAAAACACGTCAAATGCAATAAGGTTTTTATAGATGATATATGCCTTGATATATTCTAGTTCCAAACTAACAATAAGCTAACTTCATTGTATGGATGGGCCATTTTTTTTAAAGTTGTTGTTGTAGTTGTTGTTGGTGTGTTGTGGTTTTTGTGTTGTCCCATACTTTTAATAATGTTTTTCATATTTGTAGGGCCTAATTAAATGAAGAAAAAATATATTTATATTCACATTTAACTTACAATAATATAAATATTAATAATACTAAATTTAGCGTAATTCGTTTTCTATTACATATGGTAGAAATTTGAAAAAAAAAACATTGTTTGATAAAAAAGCTACTAAATTTTGTTGTCCCAACTCGATTGCTGATTGTAATGGGGGATTTTTTTCAGAAAGGGTTGAGTACAAGAAATCAAAGACGGCTAAATGTTGTCAAAGTGATAGTACCTCAATAAAGTAGATATTCAATTTTCCATTAAAAATAATACAATATATTTAAATTCATTAAATTATATGCAGCTTTGTGGGCAGGGCTACTAATAACTAAGCTAGCTGCGTCGTCGATGTGACATTGTGAGGTTTCCGTTACAATTTTTTAATATTTTGGAGAAGTTTTAGGAGAAGACGCAGTCACCGTAAATTTGTTGCCGTAAATCATCGAATACCCTGGGCCATTGCCACTGAACTCGAGTCCAGCAATTATTTGAGCCATAACGTTTATTCGGCAACATTTATCTAGTTAAGAAACTTCCGAACCATAGAACAAGAACTAAAGGCCTTTAGTTCTTATTCTGTTCCTAACATAGGATAAGAACTAAAGGCATAGGAAGGAGCCTTGAAACGAAAGCGTATGAATATCTGTCTCGAAAGTTTCATTATTTATGTTCACTAAGTTAAAAAATGAAAGAGTATATAGTCCAGTTCTTAGCTAAAAACTAGCCGTACACACCAAGGAGTTGGCAACTCGTGGAATCTGGTTACCAACTGGTTACCATGGTGTCATCTATGGTCATAGATTAGCCTATACAATGTCTGCACACATAAATGTAGGTAGTTCATAATTATGCAACAGTGTAAAACAGTGCACGACTATGATAATTTAGGTTATAGAACTGTCTCTTTTTGGCACACTGAATCCTAATAAGACTGTGCATAATTATCAGTTATCTGCAAGAAGCTTATAATATATATGACACTGGAGATTGCACGGCGAACAACGCATTGAAGCCAAGTAAAATGACCTTGAATGACGTCGCTTATATGTTTTATCCCTTTCTTTAGGATGAAAAGAAAGGGACAAACCACATAAGCAACGTCATTCAAGGTCACTTTTCTTGGCTTCAATGCGTTGTTCGCCGTGCAATCTCCAGTGTCATATAAAAGCTTCTTGGTTATCTGTATGCTGCCTTTTACTTTATCCTTCCTTCCATGCTCCTTCTATGCCTTTAGTTCTTATTCTATGTTTCCGAACACAGCCATTGCCCTTCAACTGACCTTTTTATATATAAGGCACGACTCCTAAAAATGGCCAAACTGACATACGCACCGGCCCCGTCCCTCGGGTCAATAATCCTACAGAAGATACGGTACGCTATTCAAGATGTACTTAATTAACTTTTTGTCTTTGCGTCAGGCGAAATCCTACTCGGCGAAATATCTCTTTTCCGCGCACTTATCGGGTATCTTCGAATTAGTTTTTGTGAGTACTTGCTGTTATTCTTAGAAAACTCTTTGATTATACATACATACATGACATCACGCCTTCATTCCCAGAGTGGGCTTAGGCGGAGTTACAGAAAATACCAAAAACTTTTAAAAAATGATGAGAAATCTGCAACCACATTTTGCACAAGTAGGCAAAGATGTTTACCAGTGTATTAGTGACAGGTTGTTAGCGCATCGCCAACTGTACTACAAGCCCTTATTCCCTCAGTCGCCTCTTACGACATCCACGGGAAGACACGGAGTGGCACTATTCTAACCCGGCAACAACACAGGATCAACTCTTTGATCACTTCGCTTGTAAAGCCGCCTGATCCGCGCGCTCGTAGGTATAATGCAAAGTTAGGTACCTTGTCGAAATACTATTAATGTCGACTCACGAATAAGCACTCAGGGGCCCCATTCTACTCGAGCTAAACCGTATTGCTTTTGAGATGTTATCACTGTCAAAGATCAAGTAGAAAAAAGCCCAAGATTATCCGCACTGGGGGTCAAGATAGTTAAGTTATCGACGAAGTCGTAATTAATTTATTATTGCGGATTTTTTCGAATAAACTAAATAGCATTTTCAATGTACTCCATCCAATGGTCTAGTTGATATCAACTGTCAGCCTACAAACTTCGTAGTTTTCGCAATACATTGCTTGCTTAGAAAATCTAAATTCATTAACATTTAGTTAACAATAAGTTACTTTCAAAAGTTGTAGGATAAATTTTGTTACGTTTGTGGTGTGGAAACGATCCCTAAATTTATTGCTCCTATTACAGGCAACACCCGGTATACCTGTAATCTCTTCGAGCTGCAATGTTAGTATGTTAGGTATATCCACTCGTAGGCCTAGTTGGGAGTGACCCTGCCTCTGAAGCCAGCGGTCCTGGTTTCAAATCCCGGTAAGGGCAGATATTTGTGTGATGAGCGCGAATATTTGTTCATGAGTCTTGGATGTTTTCTATATATTTAAGTTTGTATTTCTCTATTATGTATAAGTATGTTTATCGTTGTCGAGTACCCACAACCTTAGAGTTTAGTCTGGAACTCGATCAATTTGAGTGAAATTGTACCCCGTTTTTTTATATTTTAAATTGCCCCCTTTTGTTTAAGAGTCACTAGTAAACAAACTATATATCTATGGATGTTAAAATATAAGGAAGCATATTGATCGACTTGAAATCAAGCAATGGCAAAAAAAAAATGGTACCTACTCGTATAGTACGAGATCAACGAGCTGGTATAAAAATGAAAGGATGAATAGGGTCTCAGTGGACTTCACACAGTTGCGGCGTGCGCATCTGGGACTACGTTCCAAACCGCAGATAAAACTGTCCGGTAGTCACGGGTTTCGACCGCGCATCAAAATTTCAAGACTTTGTTACGATGAAATGTGACCACGGTTTGGACCACGGTTAAATATGTAATTTCTGACAGCCTGCGGTCCAAACTGTGCGTGTAAACGATTTAACAGAGTTTGGAGCGCGGTTTAGATGGTGCGTGTTCACAGCACAAAAAAGTCCGCCTCAGATAGAACTGTATTTACACGTACGGTTTGGAACGAAGATTGGAACGGCGCAAGGCGTTTCCCGCGGTCCTGACTTTACGTTTAAGACCGCTAATGGCTGATACACACATTTAAGCTGTTGTCTAGGAATAAAAGAAATACTTATTTATGTATTTTAACTTTGTTTTTAGGTAACAATGTGATTGAATAGTGTATCATACATACCTACAAACAAAAATGTCATTGCTTTTTTGATATTTTTAAATGTACGTCGTCGTGTACCGTGAGTGAGCAATTGTTGTTGTTTAATTTATTTGAAGAAAATGACTTACTGCTAGTTCAAATGAGGAATTACGAACAATGATAAAATATAATCTTACCTTTAAGTAATCAATAGCTGGCTTCACGTAACCAGCGACATCTGTATCCATATCGAGGTACCTCTTAAGGACAAAGTTGAGTAGGACTGTAATGGACTCCTCCGGCTTCTTTGTGTTGAAATGGGTGCTCTTGGGTAAACCCTGGGCGTCCAGGAAACCGTTGATGATGTACTCGGCTGAGGATATGTATCTGGAATAAGATAAGACAAAATAAAATTTAAATAGTAATATGTAAGAAGTCGGTTAATTATTTGCCAGATAAGAGTATATATAAGTTACATAGCAAAACGTTATAGGTCAAAAACTTAAGTAATTGATCTGTGGTACCAAGTAGTAACACCTGTATAGACCGTTTGATATTTTATATTTGAAATTGAAAGTAAATTCCATATAAATTTTGTACAACAGGTCCTTTACTTTCAATTTTTCACCTATACATGACTGTATAGTTAAAAGGCGTTTTTGCCTGCCAGTATTGTTTTTCCATAACGCCCATATCTTAATTTGTATACTTTCATTAGGCTTTGTTTTGCCTCACGTCATTTTCCAATGCGTAAAGAATGAAGAGGTAAAATAAGTAAATCAAATAAATAAATATGAGGGAATACTCTCACACAAATTGACCTAGTCCTAGGCTTTTACTATGGGTATACGAAACGAAATAAATACTTAAACGTATCATCTGATAATAGCAGGAAAGAGCATATTCGTAACAATACAGAAATCAATACGAGACAACATTATTTACAAAGGAAATTTCAAATGCAATCAAAACCCGCACCAAATTAATTCAGTAACTTCAAAGCAAAATATTAATATAAGTGTTGTTTTTGTCGTTTTTAATATCAAATACTTTCGGTTTTCGAGATGGCATAAATATTTTAGCTGTATTATCAATTTACACAATTATACCCACAGTAGGTTGCCTTAAAAGCAAACCACCATAAAACTAATTTACCCGTCCTTACAAAATATAGTTATGAATCAAGCAACCACTAACTGTTTGAAACTTGCTACTTCAACAAACTTCTACTTTTGCCGTAAAATTCGTCCAAGCACCAGATAAATTCCCAACTTCTCTATTTGAAAACCGTATAACGGCAAAACTTATTTTAAAATACAATTTAGAGTGTTGTTATCAAAACTTTCATTTGGATTTCCTGAAACTATATTTATTAGGAACTGGGTCGCAATGTTGGTTGATATATGATTTTTGGATTATTTGTGCTTGAGCAGTCGAAGTTGTTCTATACCACCATCTCAATTACAAGACATAGACCTTCCATAGTCTATAAATCCAAAACCAGCAATAATACTACTTCTACGCTGTAGAAAAATGCATGTTTTCCGTAATTGGGTCGTTGGTACTGAATGTGTATTTTACCAAATTCAAGCAAATACGAGTGTTAATTCATGATTGATGAACATACCTCTGATAGACCTCAGGTTTCGCCATATGCATCACCATGTCAGTCAGGTACTTGGCCGCTGCCTTTATCCAGTGCCTCCTGAACGAGTGGTTCTCAAAGTTTTTCATCATCAGCTCAAAGCTCAGGCTACCATCAGGCCCCGTGAATGCTTTCAGCGTCTTCTTCATTCCCGACTTCTCCCAGATGGTCCTTCCTATCTCAGAGTTGACGAACAGATCCCAGTATAGATGGATCTTCTCTAGGAATGGTGGTAAGAAGTTAGCATGGTCTTTATGTCCTGCAGCTATACCCTTGGAATCAGGGTTTGTCAGAGAGCTTATGGAATTCATGATCGCTGGAAGCATAGAGGCGACGTTTTTGTTACCCAACAGGCCTGATGCCATGTTGAGAATGCCTTCTAAGTTTAAGTCGTTGTTGTTTGACTGCCTTTTTTGCCTCTGTTCCTTCTTTGGTTCATTCATTTGGGCAAACATTGATAGCATTGAACCAATCATAGCTGGGTCTACCTTTCCGTCTTGTCCTCCAAGTAGGCCTCCGAGACCTGGAAAATAGAATAGACTTAATGATTTATCGTTTCTCACAATGTGTTTTCGTTGACGTTAAACATATATTTCTGGGGTTTCTTTTTCCTAGTTAAAACGGTTAAGTCTTTTGAAGATCAAGATGAAAAAGGATTTAAGTCTAGTATACTCGGTTTATAAGTATAACCTTTTGGTTTGCGTGTTAAGTCGACTTATACCATTTTTTACTAGGAAACCAGATTTTACGGGGCTACGTGACTACGGAAACTATTACGACTCTTTTGAAGTTCTGTTAAAGGCCACTTAAAAAGACTGAGCTACGTAAATATTATGGTTATACTTAGTAATACGTATGCACATACGAGTAACTGTTGTAATTTTAAAAAGTATACTGCCGTGTATGCACGCGTGACATGGTATAGCCTAATAAATAAACCTCAAATCACTTTATTAATTACTTGTGCCACAAGAGAGGAAAGTAACAAATTTCATTGAACTTTATCTTTTACTAGCGACCCTTCCTCGCTTCGCTCCGGATTAAACTATTATACATAAAAACCTTCCTCTTCAATAACTCTATCTATTAAAAAAACCGCATCAAAATCCGTTGCGTAGTTTCAAAGATTTAAGCATACATAGGGATATAGGGACAGAAAAAGCGACTTTGTTTTATAATATGTAGTGACAAGCCTTAAAAACCATTGACTTCTTACAAAACCAATTATCTCTGTAAATCTTCAATTTAACTTGGCAATTCAATCCCATCCAAGTTCGTAAAATAAATACAGCATTCAAAGATAAGACAGAAATGATGATTTAGTCCAAAGTTACGAGGTTTAGAACAAATTCAATGTTCCCGTGTACAAGGGCCTAAGTAAATAAAAGTTTCTATTCGGGAAAGGCTTGCTTATTCAGAATCGTACAGGATTTGCGGACAAAGGGAAAGCCGCTGTGGAAGGTATTAGAATAGGATGAAATCTGGATATGCTTGACTTAAATTATGTAAGTCGTAATTATGTATACAAAGAACATATCTATGTTATGTTTTTTATTCCGTGTGGTTTCCGGGTTAGAATAGTGCCACTCCATGTCTTCCCTGGGATGTCGTAAGAGGCGACTGAGGGAATAAGGGCTTGTAGCGGTTAGGCTTTGGGCTTGCAACCTGTCACTGATACACTGGGAAACATCTTGGCCTGATTAAGCAAAATGTGGTTACTAAACTATCAAGAAGTTTTTTTAGAGTTGTTGATATTTCTGTTGCTCTGCCTGCTCCACTTTGGGAATGAACGCGTGATGTTATGTATGTATGTACGTATGTACTAAGAAGTGGGGTGGGACTACGTGGAATGATTGAAAATACTACAAAAATAAAATCGTGGGACAATCTCACACAAATTGACTTAATCCCAAACTAAGCTCTACATACAAACAAATACATATATATACATAGAAAACACCCAAGACTCCAAATACTCGCGCTCATCATACAAATATTTGCCCTGACCGGGATTCGAACCAGAGATGTATGATATCATGAAGTATTTAGATACATACATTCATATGGGTGTATGTACATATACCGGGTGTGGCCAGTAATAGGAGCAATAAATTCAGGGATCGTTTCTACTCTATAAACGTAGCAACATTTGTTCTACAACTTTAAAAAAATATGTACTTAATTTATTATTTGGGATTTTTTCGAACAAACTAAATAGGATTTTCAATGTACTCCATCCAATATTATAGTCTAGTTGACATCTACTGTCAGCCTACAAACTTCGTTATTTTTCACAATACATTGCTTGCTTGGAAAATCTAAATTTATTAATATTTAGTAAACAATAAGTTATTTTCAAAAGTTGTAGAATAAATGTTGCTACGTTTGTGGTGTGGAAGCGATCCCTCAATTTATTGCTCCTATTCCAGGCCACACCCGGTATATCCAAATGCTCTATCTATCTCATACTTTAATACGAGCAATTCTTAGCGGATACTTCCACTTACCAGATAATAGATCACCAGCACCATTCCCTTCCCCTTCCTGACCAAACAAGGCTCCCAGATTCTTCGCATTGTCTCCCTGCATCAGGCTTCCCACCAGGTTGCCGATGGCCCCCAGTCCATTGTTGTTGCCACCGTCCCCCATGTTCTGCAGCAGGGATGATGCCAGGTCGAGGAAGGGGTTCTCTTCTTCAGCCCGCGTGGTTAGGACTAGAGCGCAGAGTAGAATAGTGAGCTTCATTTTGCCTGGAAGATATTTAAGACTTGTTATTATTTATCGGGCTTTTACCCCCCCGGAACCGAAGTATGTCCATGAAAAGGTTGATGAATTTAGAGGAAGCAAAAGTTGCATGTTTAGACCGTTGCACCTGGCGTTCCAGAGTCTCTGCCTACCCCGTTGGGAGACAGGCGTGAAGGTATGTATGTATGTATGTTTAGTGGTGGTAGGACCCTGTGCAGGGCCCGTCCGGATCGCTACCACCATCTTATCCAACAGTGTTCACATTGTTGTGTTCCGGTGAGGGGATAGGACAACCGACCAAAATTACTAGCATAGAGGCACTCCATCTTAGTCCTCAGGGTTGGTAACGCATTTGAGGTCTTAGGATTTTGGTATTGAGAATTCAAATGTCTATGGGTCTCAGATTCCACTTACCATCAGGTGGCCTGAGAGCTCGTGTGCCTTCTCTCATAAACATAAAAAAAAATTGGCTTAGCGCTTTCATTCTGAATCCAACATGGAAACTTGTGATTATTTCACGACGTCAAGTCAAGAGAATAGTAATATGATATTTTTGTACCAGGTGGATACCCTTATCATGGGTTGCAGGATTGCAACCCATGTTTTGCTTAGGAACGACGCGCGGAGCTACATTGGTGCCGTGGAAACTGGGTCAGGCACTTGTGTGGGTCGTGACCTGTATTGACCCATTCGCCCATTCCCTCATCCAGGCGACCCCTAATCAGGCCGGTGCAGCAGCGGATCAGGACCTAACCCTCAAGCGCCGCAAATATTCATCTTTATTCAATGATTACGAATTTACCATCATGAGCTGTAAATTTGTGAATGATTACGGATTTGTGGCGCTTTATTTGAGACCCTGGGACCCTCCTTCCAGATTCCTGGTTCATAGACGTCTCCGGAGATCCTAGAGCTGATGCTTACCAATCTAAAAGCATTGGGCTCGCTATCCAGTACGGCTATCAGATGATGGCGCGCGAGTTATGTCGCCCGCGAGATAGACTACCTGTCTTTTTCTGACCGTTCTAATTAAACAATGACGAGTAGTCTATGCCGTCTAGCCGTCATGTGCTAGCCCTGCAGAGAGGTAATGCAACCAGTGTCATAGAGACTATGGCTCTTTGTAGTTTATTCTGTACCTATTATTATTGAAGTACCTTAGTTTTGATATTAGATAGTTTCGTTTCTTTTTAATTCTTGTGTATTTTATTAACAGAGATCGTACAAATGGGTGTCATTACTCGCAATAATGAGGACATGACTCCAATTTTAATTAAACAAATTAAATTATATTAATTTATTTCTTACCTGAACTTTAATCTTGATCCTTTGCAGGATAGTTATAAATAAATAATACAGGAGTGGCCATTGATATTATATTAATGTAAGTACATAAGTTTGCTCCATTAACTTCCGTGGATTCGAAAGGAGCTTTCACCTCATAAGTTTATTTTAGCCGTGAAAAGGAATAAAATAACCACGGGAAAAATATTAAAATACCTTTTTTTTTTCTTTAATAAATATACACAATTACAAATCTTTGTATCATTTATTTCTGCCTTGCTAAGGATCAAAATATTTTTTAGGGTAAGTAATCAATTAATGTAATATAATTTGTTTAATTAAAATCTATGGAGTCATGTCCACATTATTGCGAGTAATGACACCTATTTGTCCGATCTCTGTTTATTAATCCCATTGTTTTGTCCTAAATATTATTTTATCGCCAAAGTCCCAACAAATTGACAACTTTTTACATGGTAACTTGTAAAATTTCGTAAAATTGATCAGTTGTAAGTTTTTGTGATAAATGAGCCTATACAAAGTCACACAATATGTACAACAGCAAAAGTTGATGGTCATTTCAGTACTTTATCGCACTAACGTAACAGTACTATAATGATCATCAACTTTTGCTATTGACTGTACATACTTTTGTCTAAATAGACAGGTCTGCCGCGAAGTGTGCTGAATAATCTGAATAATTCCTTTCTTATTATTCAAACAATGGCGGGTATACTTAGAATTTATTTCGTCCTACCGCCAATCAATCCGAATTTACTCCCGATATATTTTCAAACCTAAAAACTCTTTAAAAACCTTATTAAAAGTAAAAATAAGTCGAGAAAAGAAAGCCAATACATTACCATTAGTGCAGTGGGCCAGCCGCATCGAGCTGTCATAATTGTATTCCTATCTTAATTGCTTGTTAGCAATTGAACGGCAACTGAATGGCAATTGAACCATTAAGCTAGTTCCAGCTCTTTAAATGGATAATTATATATCTATGACTGCTGCCTTGCTCAACCAAAGAGGCGGCAGTTCCTTTGAAATATTCGTTGATGCCAGCCTTCAATCAAAAATTACTACTAGATTCAAGGTCCCATACAAAATCAAAGCGAAAAAAACCGGGCAAGAGCATGTCGGATGTCGGACCATGCTCAGAGTAGGATTCCGAAGCTGTTAACTACTACAAACATAAAAATCAACAAGTACGAGTAATAACTAACTTTCTATTTAAAGTCAATTAGTGTCGTCTTAGATGATTTTAGTAGTATAAATACTTAAATCGCCGGTAACGCTTTAAAGCTTAATATTTCCTAAACGTATTCCTTCATCGAAAAATTGTTTCCACAAACCCGTTATATTTTTGAAAGACCTATCCAACGACACCCCACAATATGGGGTAGACGAGAAAAAAATATCCCCATAACGTTACGCTGCCTACCCTACACGAAAACGTGTAGGCAGCCTAAAAAAAATTTTTAATAGGCTGCGGACGGACGGACGGAAACTATAAAGGTTCCTAGTTGTACGGAACCCTAAAAAGTGGCCGTGTTGCTTATACTTATAGCTATGTATATATATATATCTGTTTAAATTTGTAAATTAACTTAAAACATACCTTAAGTCAAAGCAACAAAGATCCATATAATAATTAATTACGTTGGCTGTGGCTGACGCGTTTGTGCTCTTATTTCTCTGGTCGTTTTCAGAGCTGTCACGTTGAATCTAGTAGTGATTGTTGATTGAAGATGCCACCACCTATACTATCCTCAAACCAAACGGACGACTGGGGTCGTAAAACCATTAGCATCGTATTGTCTCTTTCGCACCCGCACGCCCTTATGCAACGTGCCTGTTATCAGCCGGGCCGCATAGGGCAGGTAGAAAGCACACGGTACAAGGCATGTCGATAAGATAATAATGCAAAAATGAAAACAAAGTAAGTAATGCGTACAATATTTTATATTACGAAATAAATACTTATACTGTACGCTACGCTTATACTATATAATGGCTATAATGGCGACTCCCTGGATTCTTGAACCACGGCGAGCATCCAAAAGTCCTAAACCTACTAATGAGCTACGGTATCAGCACGATACTGAGAATAACTTAAACTAATAAAAACATATAAATAAATTACATTATTAAGCAATGAAAATATAATCAATCTTATCGACATTTAATAATCCAGCCGGCCTATTATGCGTGACACTATTTTATCGAGTGGATATGTTTAAGTTTTTAACAAAGTCGTCTATTTTATCGAAAACCCTAACATGGTTGACAATGTTGATAAACTTATCGCGGCGATATAACGACGACAAATGTTTATAAGCACAGTGTAGCAAGAACTACGCGAAATTACTACCATTTTACAAAAATGTTGCCAGTGTCCCAAAATGAACATATTTTTACACATGTTGGATGTTGAGTGGCGGACTTTATGTAACCCTTCTGAAATGAGTTGTTGTTAATCAGCTATTGAAAGGAGCGGACTAGGCATACTTTTTTAATGTATAAGATTATTTTGACAAATCTGTTCGATAATTCTAGGATCTGTGTTCAGTGTTCCGAACTGAACGTTTATTTTTGTTGAGAACTGTGATTGTTTGTATTCGACGAATTTAAATAAAGAAACCTCCATAAAGAAAGAAAATTTAAAAAGAAAGTCGAGACATCAACAAGAAGTAAGTCTAACATAGTGAACTAATGAGTTTTTTGTACCGTAGTCGATTTCTTTATTATTGTTACTCAAAAAATCATGTGTTACAGTTGCTGTACAGCATTAAAGAACAGAAGCTTTGAATAGGTGGCACGCCACCCCATATTTGCCAACGGAAAAGAACTAAAACAAAAGTGGCAAAATCTCCCTTTCGTTTTACGAGAGTTTGAGCTAGACTAATCTGTTTGCAGCTTGGAAAGTCGTAAGTACCTATTTAATTTGTTTCACACTCCTTTACGCCTGGTAAGTTTGAATACTTGAGTAAAATTTAACAGCTTTAAAAGAAGCAAAGTTACCCGGTGTGACTAAATAATGACTCAATAATAGATTATAATAAACCGCTGAACTGATTAAATCTGGTTTGTAAGTAGCTTGAGCTCAGGCTATTTATTTATCCAGAAATGAATCTGATTACCTGCTCTATCATGTAATACCTACTGTTCATAGGAAACTTGCTTAATTTGATTACTTTAAGTATCAAAATGGAATAAAACACAGTATTGAGTAATATAATAATTTATTATGGTGGCCTTTTTTATTGAGCTACTTTAATAAGAGCCCTAATGTCGAGAGCTGCTGGGTGGTAACAGCTCCATATCAAGTATTCTGAAAAATAATGTGTAAATTAGTTATAAATTCTGATATCTTATAATGTAGTAGGTAAGGTACTTAAAATTATAATAAATAATAACCTGTAATGCTGCATCAAATTATTGACCCTCAACAGGCTGTTCATTATCCTGAGTGCTCGTTATAGTGTTAACCCTGATTATGCCCTAAGCACCAAAGACCTTTTTACACCACACAATTGAGTGTTTGCTTGTTATTGTCTTTCCCCTGATTATGCCCTGCGGTCAAGTGTACCCAAGTGACATATAAAAATGTCAATAAACAAATGTAAAATAATGTTTTTCCTTTTTTCAGGCTAAAGGACATGAAAATTGTTACCAACTTGGAGTTTTAAAACTATAATTTTATAGTTTAATTACAATTTTATCTATGTTTATATTAAATATTGCAATTACCTACTATAAGATCTTTTAATGCTAATAAAAGCATATCCCAAACCAGAGAATTCAAATGCCTTTTTGTTGACACACCATATACACAAGAGTATTAATTAGCAAGGACTTAGGAGTTTGTGACTCTAGTAGAGATTTTGTTTATCATGCACAGAAGATACAACTTTTCAATGTGCGAGTTACAGTTCAGCTCTGTTCAACAGAGATATTAAATATAAAGAAGTTTTGCATTCTACCAGGGAATCTAGAAGCAGTAGCATAATATTGTGCAGTTCACATCTACCAAGGATCTATATTGGAATCCATAATATCCTTTTTTGTATTTGTAAATTGCAAAATAACTGTGGTCACAATTAATCTTGCCATATTAACATTTATCCTAATGTAAATACCATAATATTGATTATCTTAGTATTGAATATCTTAATGCTTATTTGCACTATTTTCTTAAGTACTAATGATCAAGTGCCCTAACATCAAACAATCTTATAATGTTACCATGCAATCAAATCTTGGACACCCATTTTAACATACTTCTAATTTGTCAGATTGATTTGATATTTGACATACGTAAGCAGTTCCATTAACATCAAGTTAGTATGATGATGGAAACGGACGGTGGTCATAGGAACTCCTCAATGGCTCATGGGTAGATCCGTGGAGTTTGGACTCATTTGACTTGTCTCTAGATAGTACCTAAGTTTACTATCGGTGTGTGAAGTGCCTACTTGGCAATAATGTATGTTATTAAAAGTGAAATTTTGTAAAAACTTTTACGTATGACAATTATCTTCTAAGCCCTCTTAGTGCCATAACTAACATTAATTATACAAGTTGGTAGGTATATGTACTAATGTATACATATATTGCCACATGAATGACAGAGCATCACATGAGATCGAATCGACCAAATTGGCGGTTTTTGTTTGTTGTTTACATACTTACATAATCTTCAAGACGAGGTGTACTTGTATGAACCAAAAAATCACCCAAGTGATACCTGGCACGAACAGTTATACTAGCTGTTTGTGCCAGGTATCACTCGGGTGATTTTTAGGTAGTACTACTAGCTGAGTGAGGGAATAAGGGCTTGTAGTACTGTTAGGCGATGGGCTTGCAACCTGTCACTAATACACTAGTAAACATCTTAGCCTACTTGTGCAAAATGTGGTTATAGAATTATCAACAACTCTTTTTAGATTTGTTGATATTTCTGTAACTCTGCCTACCCCACTCTGGGAATTAAGGCGTGATGTTATGTATGTGTATGTATGTACTAGCTGAGTTAGTGAATAGTACCTAAATATTACTTACTTTAATCATTCATTCGTCATTATTATGTGGCTGAAGGTCTGATTCGAATTCGGCACATAAATGGAGTGCTATCTCCTTACACCTCTGTACACCTTTGTCGAAACTTCCTCCGAAAGCTCGAAGGGGTTGGAAACATCTCTTACCGTCTTGCGCTGTAGTTTCTTCTTTCTTTTTCGGCTTGCAGCGGGAGGCGACAAAGATACACTTGACATTCTACGAATAATGTTTACCAGTTATAATGTAATGTTAAACGCCTTTCTTGTAATTAACAAAGTTCTTTTAGATTAGTAAAACATTAAAATCTCAATACTTACGCATAAATTTAAGTATTTTTTCCATAATAAAGCCTTATCGTCACCTACAGGGCACTTGTATAAACTTATCGAATTAAGATGTCAAAAGTCGATCCAAAGTGGCGACCCATATTAACCAAAATCGATAAAATTGACGTTTGTCGTTATATCGTTGTCAAAAATGGATAATGCAATTTAACCGATGCCACCATATTAGCTTACGTCGACAATGATAATATGTCGATGATCTCGTGATAAAAACGTTTTATCGCGTGGATAAGTGGCACCATAATCGGCCGGCTGTATCGACATGCCGCCATCCCTATGGCCGCCGGCGTTTATTGCCTCAGTCGTCCGTTTGGTTTGAGGATAGTATTATAGTTACTAGGAAAGGTCCTCTTAAACATTATTTTTTCAAGTTTTTATTTATATTTTACCACTTTGTCGGCGTTACTTATAGGTATATGTATATTCATACCAAATAACAGCTTTCTAGCATTAAGAGACTCTAAGCTAAGGTGACGGACAGAAGGACAGACGGACGCACATGTCGAAAATATAAGGGTACCTATTCCAGTTTGTGGTGTGTTTGTAGTTTGTTGTGTTGTGTTGAAGGAAGAAATCCTGTCAGCACCTTCGGTACAGTTCCGCCAACCCGAATAAAAAATTGACCCGCGGCATTGTACCGACGGTTCTGGCAGCATTTCTTCTTTAATTAGTTTATGAATTACCAAATTTCCAACGTTGCAAAATTATAGTGTACTAGCGACCCGCCAGCGGCTTCGCCCGCTGCATCTTTTTTTTTTTCACAATTTTTATTTTTATTTTTGTTTTATTTTTTTTTTGTAATAAAAAATATCATATGTTACTTCTAGTACCTCCCAGAACTTGTGTACAAAGTTTCATGATGATTCGTCAAGTAGTTTTTGCGTGAAAGCGTAACAAACATCCACTCTTTCACATTTATAATATTAAGTAAGGATATTCATTTTACATTATTTTAAACACAAAGTACTGTATCGATTTCGTTACCATTGTATTGAATATCGACAAGAATTAAAAAAATAATCATTATCTATCGTACATACCATCTAATCAGAAACAACTCCTTGTCTGTCCTTGTACGGTTGACTCAAAGATATAACGTTTACATTTTTTACCTTATTCCAATGAAATAAAGTGATTCAAAGGCATTCTATCGTTCTAGTATTACAGCTCACTTTGTACACTTTGGCTCACTGCATGAAACTACAGTATTTAACATGTAAAAATTGGTATAAGACTAACTTAGGTTTTTTTAACTTGATAATAACTATCTTTAAAAAAAAATAGTGAGCTAAGCATGGGATTACGGTCAGTACCAATTTCGCCATGCGACGCTAAATTTAATCAATGTTAATCGACTGTTAGTTCATACATTTTGACAACTGTTAACGCTCTAATCGTCTGTTAAGTGGTTAACAACGTATGGTGAAATTGGTACTTAATCTTTAAAAAAAAACAGTTTGTGTTATATATTTTAAAATGCAGATTTTAAACTGTTCATCACTAATTAGCATACCTGGCATATCTCGGGGCATCTAAACGAAAGTGATGTAGCAAAATGTTTTATCGATAAAAAATATATCGATGTTATTGCCAAAATCTAAATGTTACGCGACATAAATGAATATTACTTATTTTCTCCTCATTTTTAAATAAAAAAGAAACAAATTAAAACGTGTACCTATTTATATGTTTATTTTAAAATAGTTTTCATGATATACATTCAATATTTTTCCCATATTCGATGGTATTAATGATTGCCGTCTAGATGAAGATATCCTCTTTAAACTGCCAAACGTTCTATAACGACCACAGTGGTCAACGGGGCATTCTTTAAATATTTAGGTTCTCTGTCGTTTGCCCGAAAGTCATATCGACGCTTGAAAGGCGAAATGGGATAAGCGACATTTTTTGTGATATTGAGTTACGTATATCGTTCAAATCAGCAGATTTTTCTGATTTGAACGATATATGTAACTCAATATCACAAAAAATGTCGCTTATCCCATTTCGCCTTTCAAGCATCGATATGCAATAATTTAACATGCCCGAATTTCATTTGCCATAATTTTTTATTCCATAACAAATTATATGCCATAATGTTCATTTACAATATTTTCATTTCCCATAACTTTTAGATGCCATAACGATACGTTTGCCATACATCTCATTTTCCCTACTTTTAAATGTGCTAAAATTATATGGCATAAAATTCAATCGCCATAATAATTATTCGCTATAACACGGTCAGAATGAGTAATTCAGTGATTATTAATATTCGTGTTTTATTATATTATTATTAGCATACTGAAAAAACCTCGTTTGTTTATTTTATGTCGTAAGTATAATATTATTAAAAGTATCGGTTCTGACGCTTCGCCGGCCGCTGCCGCGGCACGCTTGCTTCGCTCGCTCGGCTCGCGTGCTGCAAGGTCACGGTTCCACCTAACACTCCTCCTCGCTTCGCTCGTCGTCGTACCTAAAGAAGACCTTCCTAGAGGGATCCCTTCATTTCCCATAAATTAATTTGTCCCCTACATTATATCCACTGTACACACTGGATCTGTTTTTTTCGTAATTATGGCAAATAACAGTTATGGCATAAAATAATAGGGATTATGAATATTATAGAAAGTAAATATTATGGAAAGCGTTATTATGGTATCCAATATTATGGAGGTTGAACATTATAATTAACTTGGTTACTTCCAGGTATATTTAATACCGAGCTTTTTGATGACAGGTATTCTGTTTATAGATGCGATCGTGATTATACTACTAGAGGTGACTCCAGGGGGGGTGGTGTACTTATTGCTGTAAGATGCGGTATTGTGGTAAAGAAGGTCGTTTCTATACCGTCCTGTAATGCCGTAGCCGACTTGTTAAAGCTGACTTTATCTATTCGTAAAGACTCCAGAATTTCGCTCTTTCATATATATTGCTGTTATTTTCCTCCTTGCCAATATTTATCTGATGCCCAGTTGGAATTCTATGATTCGGTTTCAAAAATTATCTTGGAAAATTCTGATGATCTCCATCTTATTATTGGTGACTTTAATATTGCTCAAGCTTCATGGTTCTCTCGGGGTGATCCTTACGTAACCATGGAAGAGTCCGGTCAAAATATACAAATTGTCGATAGTCTCAAAGCCTTTCTTTCTTTTAATGATCTCCAGCAGTTTAATAGTGTTCAGAATAGTTGCGGAAAGCTATTGGATCTGGTGATATCTAATACAAACTGCCAGGTAAAGGCTGCTTCTCATTCATTAGTGAGCGAAGATAAATATCACCCTTCGCTTGTCGTAGAGGTGCCGAGTCTTTGCCTGCATACTTTGGGGGCCCCTGCGCGTTTAGTCCGACTCTTCAAGGCTGCTGATTATGAGACTGTCAATAGTGCTTTAGCTGAGATTGATTGGGACAGTTGCCTCGCCTCGGATGACATTGAAAATTCAGTGAGATGTTTTTATGATATCCTTGACACTATTATTTCTGCTCATATTCCCTCTAAGCTTTTACAGACCAATAATAAGTATCCGGTCTGGTTTTCACGAGCTTTAATTAAAATAGTAAAGGAAAAATTAAAATTTCATAAAAAATGGAAAAACTATGGCCGTTTAAGTGATTATAATACTTTTACACTTCTCAGAGATAGACAAAAGCGTGTACAAGAAGGTTGTTACCAAAAATATTTATTATTGGCCGAGGACAGAATTAAGGACAATTGTAGTTACTTTTGGCGCTTCGTGAAATCCAAAAAGAATAATAGTTTTTTACCAGATTCTATGTTTCTAGGTGACAAATCAGTCTCTGATGGTGGTCGGATCTGTGATTTATTTAATCAATATTTTCTGTCCGTTTTTGAGGCGCCTCAAGTAACCGCTCATAATGACTCTAACTCAGCTTTGAATACTGACTCAAATAGTTTGCTTTGCCTTGGGGGAGTTGATGTGAACTGTGATAAGGTGTGTAGTTATTTGAGGAGTCTCAACCTGAACAAGGGTGCGGGTCCTGATGGCATTCCACCAATCTTTTTGCATCATTGCCGTAGCCAATTATCTAAACCGATTGCGATATTGTTTAGTCTTTCTTTGCGGTCAGGAATAATGCCCAAAACTTGGAAACAGTCTTTTGTAACACCGGTGTTTAAGGCTGGCGATAAACATAATATCGAAAATTATAGACCGATCTCTAAGCTTAGTACTATTCCTAAGCTCTTCGAGAAGGTTATTTATGATACTATGTTCGCCTGTGTTAGACCCTTTATAATATCGGAGCAGCATGGTTTTGTAAGTAAGAAGTCGGTTGAAACAAACTTATGTGAATTTGTAGACAATATTTATACTGCTATGGATGAGGGATTCCAAGTTGACGCTATATACACCGATTACTCGAAGGCGTTTGATAAAATTTCCCATAATATTCTGCTTAGGAAACTGAAGGGGGTCGGGATTCATGGCGACCTATTGCGTTGGGTGGAGTCTTATTTGCGTGACCGCTGCCAGGCCGTAGCAGTGAAAGGATTTTGCTCTAGTTTTGTCCCGATTACATCTGGGGTCCCGCAGGGGTCCCATTTGGGTCCTTTATTCTTTAATATTTTCGTTAATGACGTCATCTCAATATTTAGTTCTAGTAATTGTTTACTTTATGCAGATGACAAAAAAGTTTTCAAAGTTATCAGAACTATCAATGATTGTTATCTTCTGCAAGATGATTTAGATAAGCTTTACCAGTATTGTTCTGATAACCATTTACATCTTAACATTGGTAAATGTAATGTTATTACTTTTACAAGAAAATCAATATTCATTAATTATGACTATTATATTAACAATAAAATTGTTAAGAGAACATCACTTGTAAAAGATTTGGGAGTTTTTCTGGATAGCAAATTGCTCTTCAGTAATCACGTTGATTATATTACTGGTCGGGCTTTTCGACTGCTGGGTTTTATTTTAAGAATGGGAAGAGAATTTCGGCGCGCAGATACAATTTTAACTCTTTTCAATTCCTTAGTCAGGCCGATTTTGGAGTATTCTTCAACTGTTTGGAACCCTCAATACAATATTTATATTGATTCCATCGAAAAACTTCAAGACAAATTATTCAAACACTTAGAGTGGAAATCTAAGCGGTCGGACTGTTCGTTCTGCCGCGGCAATGTCGTTTCGCTTGAGAGTCGGCGCAAACTTAGAGACCTTATTTTATTGCATAAAATTATTTCATGTGAGATTGATTCCCCGCACTTGCTAGGTAAAATTGGCCTTAGGGCTCCTCGCATTAATGCTCGAGGTAATACCAATCTATTTCATGTTCCCTTTACTCGTAACAAATATGCATCGAATTCATTCTTATGTAGAACTTTTAAAAACTATAATAGTACGTTTTCTCACTTAGATATATTTAGTCTTTCCCTTCTTAGATTTAAGATAGCGTTGTCTAAACATTAAGTGTTGTCTGTTTTTAAATTGAATATTTGTACTTGAATTTAATACTAAGTATAACATACAACACATATTTTTAACGTGTTACTCTGTATTGTATTAGTTAACTGTGGTAACTTCACTGGTCAATGTATAATGTAAGTTTTTTTTTTGTAATATTTTTTCTTTACTTGTACCGTTTGTGCCCAAATAAACATTAAACATTAAACATTAAACATTATAACACTTGAGTATTATGGCATTTAAAAATTATGGTATGTGATGTTATGGCAAATGAAAGTTATGCCCAGTGTCTATTATGGAAAATGAAATTAGTACATATGAATTTATGGGAAACGAAGGGATACCAAATATTTATAATGACTTAAAGCGAATTTCTCATTTATGTTGGTTATTGAAATTTCCTCACCTTTTACAAGACTGTTTACTTTTTTCATGATGTCATAACCAGGATTTAATCGACATCTTTTTTATCGATATCAAATCCCTAGAACTTGCCCGAGTTATCCCAGGTATGCTAATTAGTCTAACTACGTAACTGTCACTCATGTGTCAGCCGCACCAAGCTTGCGAGAACTATAACAAAAAACTAAAATATGCGTCTTATCTTTGAATACGCTGACGCATACCATCTCCGCAAAAACGGAAGAATGTCTTTGTCCGTTTCTTAAAAAAAAAAACTCGGTATGTGACATGAATAAAAGATTGGCTATGGTCCATCACGCCACTGCTACCGCTTTGTTTTCTACTTTTACTTTGATTTCTCGAATTTACTAAACCCCCACAAAAAGAGGGTTTTTATAAGTGAACTGTGCTATGATAGCTTCTTTTAGGGTTCCGTAGTTAACAAGGGTCCCATATAGCGCCATGGCCGTCCGTCTTTCCGCTCGTGCGTCTATCAGTTTAGCTAATTGATGGGTCGATTTCAAAAATAAATTACATAGTTAAGGGCTTACATTAAAACAAAACTTAATTGATATCTTTGTGTAACGAAAGTTACCCATATAGTTTGTATGACTAACTTTCGCTACACAAAGGACGCGATCGTGATTTGGTTTTCATTAAGTCTTTTAACTACGTTTTTTTTTAAACGATCCTTATATTTAAGTTTATATTGTACACCCAGAGCGGGTCACCATTGGACTGTTATGTACCTAAATACATTATCCATCTTGATGTTACATGGTCATATAATAAATTATTCTGATTTTGATTCTGATGATGGGGATAATGACGACAATTAAATTGAGACTTACTTCGTGTTTAAAGGATATTAATTGTATAATTTCAACATTCTATTTGTGAATAAATACACCTACTTACTGTTCGTGGATATGCTTATCTTTATTATGTTTTACTGAGATTTTAATGGAGTTCCTTTAATGGCCACTAAAATGTAATTAATTGGAGAATATGTTCATGATAAGGGCTTACTATACAATTACGATATTTTAATGTTGTGTGTTGAAAATACAATAGATTTACGTAAATTGTGTACTCATTTGTTTTCACCATTATATTAAAAATGAACCAGGGCTAGAGCAAGTTTACTTAGATGTGATAGTTTTCCTTGAAAATTTGTTATTATGCGTTTTCATATAAAATATATTTTACAGATTTTTGTTTTTAAAGTTTTGGCTGTAGTGGAGTCGGGAGGGGTTTTTTTTAAAAGACCTTTCCAACGACACCCCACATCGTCAGGTAGACGAGAACAAAATAAACATACCCACTTTACTTACAGGGCAGGTACCGTGAAAAAATATTTTCAAGGTTTTATTTTATCACTTTGTCAGCGTGACTAATATGTATATTCATGCCAAATAACAGCTTTCTAGTACTAAGAGTCTCTGAGCTAGGCTGCGGGCAGACGGACAGACGAACATATGGGACACGGCGAAAGTATAAAGCTTAGTTAGACTACAAAACTTAAAAACATTAAATAATACAAGGCAAGTTTGGAAATCCCGATTGCATTTTTTGATATTATCGTGTATTTGAGATTCTTTGTTATGTATAAAGAATTTTCATACATACATACACATCTTCTCCTTATCCCAATTAATCGAGGTCGGTGCAGCGCGTATTTAACCATGGCCCGTGTTATGGTCGCCTTTATCGCGGTGGATAAAGCATCCGTCACTCTCGCACTTACATATTGGCCAGAAAGCGCCAGTTTTTTTATGGCAACAGTTACAGCACACGAGCACTCAGGCCACCTGATGGTAAGTCTAATCTAAGACCCATATAGACATTTGAATTCTTAAGGCTATAATCACAAGACTGCAATCCTAAGACCTCAAATGCATTGCCAACACAAAATGCCTCTATGCTAGTAATTTCACCGGTTGTATTATCCCCACACCGGAACACAACAATGCGAATGCTGCTTGGCGGTTGGTTAATGAATAAGATGGTGGTAGCGATCCGGACGGACCCTGACGAGATGTTTTATTAGGGTTCCGTATCCAAAGGGTAAAAACGGGACCCTATTACTAAGACTTCGCTGTCTGTCAATCCGTCTGTCTGTCACCAGGCTGTATCTCAAGAACCGCGATAGCTAGACAGTTGAAATTTTCACAAATGATGTATTTCTGTTGCCGCTATAACACACTAAAAACAAAATAAAATTAATAATTAAAGGGGGACTCCCATATACCGAACGGGATTTTTTCGTCGTTTCTTGCTCGATATTAATAACGGCAACAGGAAGACACTTGAAATTTTCACAGAATATTTAGTTGTATATTCACTGTAAGGATAAATAATTAAATTAATATTTAAGGGGGGCCTGCCATACAACAATCGTGTTTTTTTTTGTAATTTCTTGCTCGATATTAATACAGACACCGTGTTTGTATAGATACGGAGCCCTTCTAAGCTGATCCACGTCAATAATCGCGACATAATAAGTCCGCAGCCGCTACAGTTTTGGCATAGTTTTGTGGTCAGACGACTGCCTGACGCTATTCCTTGTGCTCATCTCGATGACAGACTAAATTAATCAATTATGGGCATTATTCGATTACTTTTTTAATTAACTAATTAATCGATTAATAAACAATCAATCATCACAAAATTAATCACGATTAATTCAATCGGGATTAAATCAATCGACGGAGATTCGAATAACGATTGATCAATAGTCATTTTAATCGACTAATTTTTACGATTAAATCTCGATTAAAAACTGGATCACAAACGATACGAAAATTCAATATGTGTTACAAATATTACAAAAGAATAAAATACCTATGTTTATACACATTACATTGAGCGTTTGAACGGTTCTCTTCAAAAACTAAACACTATATTCCTATTCCTTAAGCTGTAGCAATCTGTCAACGTTACTCGACACTTAGACTTACAAAAGAAACTTATTTATTTCTAATATTTATCGATAGAAAAATAATCTAATTAATAGTGACTAAATTAATCGAAACTATTTCGACTAAGATTAGTCAATCGTCATTTCTAGTCTTTAATCGCGATTAAGTAGGTTAATCTTAATCGTTAATCATTAGTCGATTATATTTTGCCCATCACTACAGACTATGTGACGTGATTAGTCATTAAGAATCCTTATATAATTATGATTATGTATATATGTTAACTCTTTATTGCACAAAAACAATTGCAAGACATATTTGCATCAATATAAATAATTTACATAGGCGAAATTATCCCATATGGGATCTCTTCCAGTTAACCCTGAAGTAAACCAAGCAAAGACAATGCAAGAGGATAGACAAGTTAATAAAACAATACAAAAGTAACAAACGGTACTGTAAGCCTGGTAGGCGCCTATTCCTAAGCGTAATACTTTACGCACTTTTAACTAAGCTACGTAGAATAAAAGTATACGTCTTGCAGTGTTAATATATTCTTTCATTTATTTTAACGTTTAAATATACATTAGTTCACATGTGAATGCCAACGCGGTCCGTTGGAGACTCTGGAGCGTCCCCCTGAAAACCACCGGCGGGCATTCCATATTTCGAAATCTTTTTTATTTAAAAGATTTCGAGACATTTCGACATAACAAAATAGAAAAAAGAAAACAATGAAAGGAGTATGTACTGCTACATCCTTCTTTCATTACAGTACATACATCCGAGAAGCAGATAAGAAGAAAAAGAACAAAAATACAATACTGAATTCAGCCGATAATTATCAGATAGTTATCGGCTGAAATTGAGTATTATATTTTATGAACGATATTGTGATTTATAATAACTGTTACTAAATGAGGCTGAACTTTTTTTTCTTAAGAGCAGCAGAGGATAATTATCCTCCTCTTATTATAATTATAATTAAACATGTATATCGACATCTTATTTATCGATATCAAATCCCTAGAACGTGCCCCAAGTTAGCACACGTATGCTTATAAGTAGCTGCACACTTTAGTGCTTTGTCACTTTATCGTTATGCTTGAACTGCTGCACTAATCTATCAAAGGCGTTAAAGCGACAAGGTACAAAATTGTACAGCTACTTAATAAGTTATTTAGCGTCAAGTTTCGCTTTGTAGTTACGGAATGCGAGTCTTTATCGAGATTTGCGGTTCTCTAAGATTGAGTGTGGTAGGCACTTGAGACATTTTTATTTCTCTCATAAATTAAAAAGATAGACTTAGGCTTATCTATAATAAGATCTGAGGACTTAATTAATTAATTCTGATTTATTTTTATTAAATGGTCTATAAAATATTCTTCGTATTCAAACCAAATTAAATTGGCTTCGTTCTCTAAGGGGCTTTTATTACAGAAATTTAATAAAGGTTGTAGCAACCCACGCTGGGGAATTAAAAATGTCGAAGAAATCATGATATAAAAATCAAAAATGGGTAGGCTGAGATTCTACAAGGTAAATCCTTATTTTTGACGTGTTTCCGTATTGTCATCGTTTTGATAGCTTCATTTGGTGTCCCCTTGTTTCACCGACACTCGTTTCAAAGAACGTACCGTTTCACCAACACTCATTTCAAAGAACGTATCACTTCGGAGAATTTTCATTTCATAGACAGGCTTTTCTAGGCGCAGGAGTTTGGATTTGTGATAGTCCCAAGTCTAACCTAACCTAACCTACCTACCTACGTAAATCATTTTTAAGATGACCTGAAAACAACAAGGTTTCAGCATAAAATGGCTTTCAATGAAGCGAAATTCTGTGAAACAATACGTTTTCTGAAATGAGTGTCGGTGAAATAAGGAGACAACGTGCGCCTGTGTCAGTTTTAAACTCCCTCCATCGCATAAACTATTAATTAGAAACTATTATACAGACTATTATTATGTTATGCCCCGTGTGGTTTCCGTGTCAGAATAGTGGCACTCCATGTCTTCCCGTGGATGTCGTAAGAGGCGACTAAGGGAATAAAGGCTTGTAGTGCTGTTAGGCGATGGGCTTGCAACCTGTCACTAATACACTGGCAAACATCTTAGTATACCTGTGCAAAATGTAGTTACAGAATTACCATTTTTTACAGTTCTGAGAATGAAGGCGAGATGTTATGTATGTATTATATACAGAGAATAGAAATAGAGAAAGCCCCCCGATATCCTCGTGACCCACCATAAACAGGGAGATTTTCGTGAGCGGGACTTTGAATCTATTAGTCAGGAGATAAAGTTCAATAGGGAACAAACATGAAAATCAGAATTGAGTTTCATCGATACAATTTAGGAGAAAATGTAAAGAAAAATATATAACACGCAATATACTTAGTTTTGTCCTGTTTATTAAGTTTTTATATAGAATCAAAACTTGTTAAAATTTTCTTTTATTGTTTAGATTGTTTTTTTTTTCGGCATCCTCACTTTATTAACGTAATATTACATTTCAACGATATTGGGTTTGTATTTTACGAAATAAATGCAATTTTCTTTACGAGGTCCTTGTATTTTATACATGGAACAACAGCTGTGACGTCATTCCTTTCGTCTGTTGTATTTTTTTTGCAGGGGGTCTGAACTGTCTTTTTAAAACTTCATAGGTATCTTATGAAAAAATTATACGAATTATTTCGCGTATACAGTTATTCCTCTCTTTCATAGCACTTTCCACAGAGCGTAAGAAAAAAAATGCATGTTCCTTTGCTCTTAGAAAGCAACAACGCATAAATTAAGAAATATAAACAATGACATAAATTCGGACAGCTGTTGTGAAACGGTCCCAACTCAGCATGTGCCGGCTTTGACCCAGTGCTGGTCCGTTGGGAACAGACGTCAACGTAAGAAACAGGTTATTTAAGGACCAGAAAGTTGATACTATGTGATAAAAAACTCAAGCCATTTCGAGGTATTTGCTGCCTTCCGTTATAAAAAAAACCATTTAGAGCAACATCTTAAACAAGTACACTCAAAAAGCAACTGTATTATTATTGTTTTAAGTTGAAAACCCATGAACATCATTATCAAGTGCCTATAAAACCTAATACACATAGAATTCACGGCAAAAAACGATGTTACAAAATTCCGCGACTCATCAAATCACTGCGTATTTATTACTCAAGCCATGATAAACCTTATTTATAAGGTATTGTGGTATAAATATGTTTCTCACGCTTCCCACAAGCCCGTTAATATAGCCTACCCGTAGCGGTACCGGTGTGTGACGTCACGAGGTCGACGCCCTTGCACCTGATCTTGACAATAGTAGTCAGATTGGGAACAGTCAGTACATATAAAATGTCCAGGAGCTTTTTTCTATGCTGTAAAATCTGTTTATCTACATCCATGGTATAACTTCCCTATAATATGTTCAGAAACGATAAGCAAATGACATACATTACTAAACATGTATCTGTGGTTGCATCATAATGTTTAAATTAAAGTGCAGGTAGCCGAAACTTTAATCACGTTCAAATTTCGAACATCTTCTTAGAACAATCCAGCAAACCTGCAGCACCCGCGCGCCCGCCCCCCACCTGCACCGCACCGCACTCATTTGTTTCGAACTCTCGAATAGTGCGTAGACCAGAAAATAAAGTTACTTGAAAATGTTTGCCGGATTGTACATATTGTAGAAAATTTACGATATGTATGTAGATAAAGTTATGTATGCGACTGTACGCATAATTAGGCATTAAAACACTCGTGTGATCTTATTATGAAACTCGCCTTCGGCTCGTTTCATAAAACCACACTCGTGCTTTAATGCCTCTCATTATGCACCAGCCACATAAATAACTATTTGTTTTCGCCATTGTTATCGTATTGTATTTAACTCGACCGCCATAAATGTCAATTAAATAAGAGCTATCATACCCTTGACTATACGATAACATGTCCAAAGTAATATGGTATTACATATAGAAATATTCGTAATTCAAACAAATCCTTTTTTAATTGTTAGTATTTCTGTAGCTCTACCTACTCCACTCTGGGAATGAAGATGTGATGTTATGTATGTATGCAAATATTAGTAATTTCAACAAATAACAGTTAGTAGTAAGTATCCATTTTCTTGATCACTTTAAATTTAATAACCTACCTAATTGAGAATTCACGCCGTAGAATGTAGTTTGTATGCTCCGACGGGACTACTCAAACTCGCCTGCTAATCATTTGAAAAGTGAGTTCCTGAGGAGTATTATGGCATGGCAGTACTTTATATTGTGTAGATTTACACGATATGGTGATAGGGTAGTAATATATTATGTATGAGTATTATTTGACGTATATAGTTAGTGTATTATTTAAGTGTTAGCAAATAATAGGATATTTATATTAAGTTTTTAGTTTTTTATCTGTCTGTCTTCTTCTGTGCCCGCCGTTTGTACTAGTTTCTGTACAATAATGAATAAATAAATAAACAAATATAGTATGAAGGCTTCCTAATTATAGTAGTTGATTTGACCTGTTAGTGAACATCACTATTGTTGTTCTCTACACTAATACTAGTAAACTTCTTGGCCTGATTGTAGAAAATATGGTTACAGAATTATAAGCAAGTCTTTTAAATGTTGTCGGTATTTCTGTAGCTCTGCCTACCCCGCTCTGGGAATAAATAAAGGCGTGATGTTATGTATGTATGTATTACTTTGTTAATCGGCGACATGTTATGCTGTTTTGAATCTGTGGAATATGATTACTTGAGGTAAGTTGGCGCTCAATTTATATGCAAACGAATTTATTATTATTAAATCTTGTCAGTACTGTCATTTGATACCGAAACAATTTAATTGTTGTGTATTTAGTTGTATTATTTACTTTAACTGTAAAAACCGGGCCCAAAACTTATTTGAAACATGTATTTTCAGCAATTCACGTAGCACGAATGAGGTCGCTTCGCTCACAACATAGGTATAAATTATTAAAATACTAACAAAAATAAATGGTCTTTTATTTAATACAACGAGTAGCAGCAATTACCCATTAGTTTGTAAAATTAATGGAATAACCAATATTGTATTTTTCTGGAAATAAAAAACTTGTGGGTTTTCCGTATGACTATAAACGTTTTTTAAGTTTTTTTTATTCTCGAATTTGTTTACTAAAACTTTGAAAGGCACGTAGAATTTAAAACACCTTTTTTAAATATAATCTTTTTTAAAAACTACTTGGATTATGGTTAAAAATCTCAGCAAAAAAAGCTAAGGATACGCATCAGTTAAAAACATGTGTTTTTTTTTTCTTTAAGTAGAAGCGGTCTGGGGGAATCAGTTTATCCGAACGATGTTACGAAATGAGTCTCATTTGCGCTAAAGCTATTATTTTTATCGCAACCTAGCTTTATCATTAACGCATGTAAATCATATGGTTTCCGTATTTACACGCTTTATTATGCATTTTTGTTGCATTTATAATACGCGATTTATAAAATAAAATCTAGAATCAGTCATGCGATAGAAGAATCGGTCACGGTACGACAAAAATAATGATAAGTCTGGAAAAATATTGGAACAAAAACTACTTTTTTGTGTCCAACAAACACTATCGCTTTTAAAGGTATTTAAACATAGTACAGTCAGCCAATTTATTACTATGTCAACGTGACGTTGGAATCCAAATCATAAAGTCTCTTACGTTTTGGTTGACGATGTCACTTTAACGTAGTCTTTAGTGACCGAGGAATCAAATTAGTTTACTGTACTTGGGTGGTTTTAACCGTTTCATTGTTGACATTGCATATTATTTCAGATATAATTAACAAGTTTTTCAGTAATTTACAAGAAATGGAAACTATCCCTGGTACTGCTTCTATTTACATCAAAATTTGCTCGTGGTTATCATTATTTTGTGTCAGTATATTGAAGACAACAATTAGGGAATGCAAATAACCGGTTAATAACAGAATTTAGTAGACAAGACGGTTAATAACCTGTTTTAACCGGTTATTTGCATTCCCTTACAACAATGACATGGGGTTAAAACGCTAAAGAATTGCCCAATTACAAACATAACCGGGCAAGTGCATGTTGGAGCATTCTCAGTGTAGGGTTCCGAAGCTATTGCTTCAAACACAAAAAACCATCTCAATAAACATTAAACTTGAACTGATTTTGTATTTAAAGTTGTTTGGTGCTGTCTTAGATGATATTTAGTAGGTTTAAACTTTAGCCGCCTGTATCTCGGGAACCCATCAAAGTCACGTTTATTTAGTAGTGATAGTTTTTTTTTAAGTTCGAAGTAATTTTGAGCTTTTTAATTAAGATGTTTCCAGATTTGTATTGACACGTAACTCTAGCGAAAATTAGAAATTAGAATGTCTTGATTAAAAAATACCTTTGCTTTACTTGTAAACGATATCCATGCCAAATAACGGCTTTGTTGTAGGTGGGCATTTTACAAAAAAAGTGTACATCGTTAAAGACAAAATTAAAAAAAAAAATCTTTTTCCATTTCGTCACGAAAATTAACCTATCTAAATGTATGGCTAGTTTTCGTGACGAAATGGAAAACTTGTCCTTAACGATGTACACTTTTTTTGGAAAACGCCCAGGTGTCCAAAATTTCTGAGTAAAACGGCGGACAGACGGACATGGCGAAACTATATAGGGTTCCTTGTTGACTACGGAACCTTAAGAACAGGGGTCCCTTGGGCGTTAAACCGGTTGGACCAATGAAAAGTTATCAGGGGGGTGTTTCTCTCAACACAGCGCTTCGTCGATCCCAAAGATGAAGTTTTATCCGGCAAGTTTAAGAAGTCCCGTCGGACCGTACTAAACACATTTTAGCGCGTGCCTTCTCAATTAGGCAGCAGACAGGTGAGTCGAGTTCAGTGTCGTATAAAGCTGCCTAATTAAGAAGGCACGCGCTAAAATTTGTTTTGTACGCTCTGACGGGACTTCTTAAACTTGCTGGATAAAACTTCACTTTTAAGATCGACGCAGCGCTGTGTTGAGAGAATCATCCCCTGTTCCAACTGGACCAGACTGGATCCTTATTAGTCTCTAGTGAAGAGGTCTCTCGTGCAACACCCCCCAGACCTAAAATAATTCTACGTCTGGTTTTTTTGCTTTAATTTACAGTAATTTACATCAAAAGTATAACTTGTGCCAATACCACGTTATTAATTTAGTTATAAGACTTAAGAAACATGTTCAAGGCCCAGTTTTTGATATCAATACAAAATTGATATAACGAAGAGACATTGGCATTGAACGTGGTAAATGCCAATTTTATTGTTTTCATTATCAGCTGAGTTAACAAAACGCTCAAGTTTCAACCAAATAATGTAAATATACGTTATTACCTACGTATCGTATAACAAGAGAGTGCTGTTTACCAGTTTGTAATAAAATAGTTATACCTTATTTTATTACCTAGTCAAGGTAACGCGTAAATAATCGATATTTGTTACAGAAAAATATCGGATACGGTATTAATGTAAAGGGCAGGGGCAGCCCCGCCCTATTTCACCATTTTCACCATCCTGGGCCTTCAATCTCCTGCGTTATAACACTTATAACGTCATCGCGTTTGACGTGTTTTAGAATCGTTTATGTCACAGTCGCCATTATTGTAAATGACATAAGAGTTATCAAAACGTTGACAATACGGAAACAAGTCAAATACGATATCGTTATTACCGTGTAGAATCCCAGCCCTGAGTATGATAGATGACAGGTAACAAATCGATAAACATTGCAAGCTTAACACGTACGAACACCAGTGGGGTTCATATCAGCTGCGCAATGTACACTAATTAGTGGTGGTAGGACCCTGTGCAGGGTCCGTCCGGATCGCTACCACCATCTTATCCATTAACCAACCGCCAAGCAACAGTGCTCGTATTGCTGTGTTCCGGTTTGGGGATAAGACAACCGGTGAAATTACTAGCATAGAGGCATTCCATCTTAGTCCTCAGGGTTGGCAACGCATTTGAGGTCTCAGGATTATAGTCTTGAGAATTCAAATGTCTATGGGTCTCAGATTCCCTTACCATCAGGTGGCCTGAGTGCTCGTGTGCCTTCTCCTTAACATAAAAAAAAAATGTCATCTGTCACGAGTCATTGTCAGCATGGTGAAATAGAATAGAGTTCTACTCGGTAAAACCGTATCGTATTATTAACTCGGCCGCCATTACTGTCCAGTAAATAAGAGCTATCGAAACGTTAGCAAAAGGATAGCATGTTGCAGCCATATGGTTTATAGTATATCAATACTGTGCTCTCTATAGGCAGGTTGACTCCGTGGATCTCAAGATCCAGTACCATTTCACCATACGATGTCAACCCCTTAACAGATGATTAGAGAGTTGACAGTTGTCAAAATGTATAATAATAATAATAATATCACAGGACAATGTCGCACAAATTGACCTAGTCCCAAACTAAGCTCTAGGCTTGTACTATGGGTACTAGACAACGATAGACATACTTACGTAGAGAAATATATACTTAAATACATAGAAAACATCCAAGACTCAGAAACAAATCGCCTGATATTTATTTATTCCTTTATTCCTTTAAATATATTTTATTCACTTTATGACAAAACTTCGGCTTTAAGGCGACTACCCACTATTTAATAAGTAATTTAATAACATTCTAATGTCGCTGGCCTGATATGAGATATCATTTAAAACTTACTAAGTATTTAGGTTTTCAAAAGTTTCAAAAGTTTATTTCTTCATACTTAAATATGACAAGGTGAAAAAATAGGAATTTGACATCTTATTTAGCGCTATAAGTTTGCCGATTTACTTTAGTTATTCATTTTGCTAATTATAACAAATGTAAAAGAATAGATAGGTACCTTAAAATCATCATAAAATAAAAAACGATGAGTCCTAAAGTATTATAATATTGTGCATGTAAGCACATATATTAATACCTATCTTAGATATTACACAAATTTCGCTTTAACAGGAAAACACTGAGTGTAAGTTTTGGTACTTTGGCTTAGTCAAATCTACAAAAGTAAAGAGAAATCTACTCACCCTCAATTTATTTATAATAAACTTGAATCACTTATTAATCCTAAAACCACAACAAGAGTATTATTATACTCAATAAGCTTATCTATAAATCTGATTATCACAATTATGATAAAAATGTCACAAGAAACGTTCACGACTTATTTGCTGCCCGGTAAAATTCGTAAAGACACGTAATCATTGCAAACCGCACAATTCCAGTGTTGCTGGCTTATAAAATTACACTACAACATTATTTTATGACACTGGCCGATACTAAACTGCCACTTCAAAACGGAACGTTCCAAATTCAAATTATATTTTTCAAATGCGTACAGGCAACAGCTCGGGCCGATCTTTCTTTTCCATCTGCAACGCCAGTCATACAGACGTCACATTCTTTCGTGTAGCGCGTTCTTGTTCTAGCAGGTTGAAAACCCGGGCTCCCCAAGAAAATAAAATTTACCGTTGGATGCCGCGTCTCTGTCTTTCACTGTGCGTCGTCATCGAGTACTGTTATGCGGGACCGAGCAAGACCTATCATTATCACTTGGGTGTAAATTCTCAGTCAATGACCGAAGGCTTCGAAGGATCAAAATAACAAAAAAATAACTGTTATGATTGACTAAGTCCTTTGAACTTATGTGAACTTAAATCACCTGTTTGACTAGAATGTAGAACAGTTGGAAATGTTTAGTGCCTAGAAGTGGTCCGTAAACAGTGTTCAAGTTTTTTATAAGGTGTTTTGTAAGTAAAGCACAACACTCGCGTACTGAGGGCTGAGAACCTTTTACTGATCGGTGTCAGCTGTTGTAATACAATTAAATTATTTTACCATTGATTTGAGGTCTTCCGGTAACCTTCGGGGTGAAGGCCGATTGGAAGATGTCCAGAGGGCCTAACACGCTTCCACGGGACAAGATTTTGACACAGGCTCGGGACTAATTTGTCTATTCCATATTCCACCGTAAGAATAAAAAGTTAAGATTTTAAATAAAAGTGTATTTTGTGTGACTTGAGTCCTTTTATTACTAAGCAACTTGAACCCTGGGTGACGGTCACTTTAATAATTTCATAATAATTTTGACACTAGGTTCCCGTTTGACGTCATTTGACACTAGTTCCAGTGGCAGCATGTTAAACTCACAGCTTTTACTTTTGATTTATTCTGTTTACTGATTTACCCGACTCACTTGACATTGGCGACATTACTGCGTAGTAGCAGGACTGGTACGCAAAAAGTGAGGAAAATATTTTCATCTGTTTTATGTATTTTCTCTGTAAGATACATTGTTAGCCTACTTGTGTAAAATGTGGTTACAGAATTATCAACAAGTCTTTTTAGAGTGGTTGGTATTTCTGTAGCTCTGCCTACCCCACTCTGGGAATGAAGGCGTGATGTTATGTCTGTATGTATGTATCGAACGTGTTACAAAATAAATGAAATTACAAAAGTAGTGTCAACCCTTATTAAATAACGTCAGTTCAGTATCTTAGGTATACAGTATACTAGGGTTGACACTACTTTTGTAATTTCATTTTTATGGATTATTTTGTAACACGTTGTAAATTGTTAAGATGGTGAATGATTTGGTCGGAGTTGTGTTGTATACAAAATAAGATATTTATTTATTTTATTATCATCAAATACAATGAGGTCAAAAACTTAAGTAAGGATTTTTTTCGGTTGGGTCCCGGTTAGACCTCATATTTTTATGATAAGCGCGATTATATTTTTGAGTTTATGCATTTATGTAGGTTTGTAGGTGGTAACCGCACAGAAAGCGATCCCAGGAATGTGGCATAAAGTTCAATACGGTCCAGTCTGAATGAACGCTTGCCGTCTCCCTGGGTTAGCGATATTTCTCTATCTCGGCAAAATCTTGTGGTAGCGAGGAGACTTCGCTCTGGACATATCCCGTAAATAAATTGATATTATTATGAGGGAAGTCTGTTAACCCATCATTTTATCGAATTTCACTTTTTTATGATAAGAAGAAGGCACACGAGCACTCAGGCCACCTGATGTTAAGTGGAACCTGAGACCCATAGACATTTGAATTCAAAGACTATAATCCTAAAAACTCAAATGCGTTGCCATGCCTCTATGCTAGTAATTTTACCGGTTCTCTTATCCCCACACCGGAACAGAATAATGCGAACACTGTTGCTTAGCGGGTGGTTAGTGGATAAGATGGTAGTAGCGATCCGGACGGACCCTGCACAGGGCCCACCACCACTAAATCGATTATTTTATCCATTATAATTTCATCAAACGCTTAACATTATTACGTAGCTTAGGTTAAATTAACCAATGCAAAAATTCTGTGTAATGATGCGTTTGGGTTAGAATGGTGCCACGTTCCATGTCTTCCCGTGGATGTCGTAAGAGGCGACTAAGGGAATAAGGGCTTGTAGTACTGTTAGGCGATGGGCTTGCAACCTGTCACTAATACACTGGTAAAATATCTTAGCCTGATTGTGCAAAATGTAATTACAGAATTATCAACAAGTCTTTTTAGAGTTGTTGGTATTTCTGTAGCTCTGCCTACCCCACTCTGGGAATGAAGGCGTGATATTATGTATGTATGTGTGTATGATACGTTTGTTGAAAGGCGTTTCAATAAATTAAAAGGTACTCGGGCAAATCTGGTGCCCCTACTTGTGCTGAATTGTGGATTAGTGGAAGATGTGTACTATGTCCTGGGCCCTGTATTATGAAGCTACAAATTACAAGCGAGTCTCTTTCTACCTGGTGGAGTGCGTGCGTGGTCCGTCTCGTGGCTCAACATACAACGTCGGACATTAAAGTTATAATACTGCGTTAACATTACCGCACCAGCTACCGCTTTTAGGGGGTCGTTCCGATACACAGCCAGTAAGTGTTCGAACGATATTCCCCTGCCATTGCATAGGGCGAAGAGTATCCAATAATTTAAGTCCAAGCTTAAAATATTTCACATGGGTTACCAGAAGCAATTTGTAGATGTCAATGTTGTGAGCCCGTTAAGGGACGAGTCCATATTTTTTTTTTTTTACTTTTAAATGTTAACATAATAGGGAGTTTATTACTGTTCATTCATTCTTACCTATATATTTGTATATATTTACTAACGTGCTTGGTTTTATGTAACTAGTTAATCTAAGTAGTAGTCAATGTGATCTCTCCATGGCTGACCACGGGTGAGCTCAAATTCATCTAAGCTGTAGGTACTCACACCCTATTCATTACCACAATCTATGTACTATCAGTAAAGCGAAACTTCTAAATGTAATGAAATAAATGAATTTGATTTGATTTGTTTTGAACATTATAATACTGCGTTAACAGGTCCCACTTCAGTCCAAGCCAAATTAATGTATAGTATTAACAGAATGCGTATTTTTAAAGAAGTCCTGAGGCCTTTTCCAAAATGTGTACGCTAAATAGCGTTTCTATTCGTTTGGATTTTAAAACAATCGCGTCACTGATAGATCACTTGACTTGTCGCATGATGCGAGCTACCAGTGACGCGATTGGTTTAAAAATAAAACGAATCGAAACGCTAGTTAGCGAACGCATCTTGGCTATAGGCTCTGTACATACTGGGCCTCTATTCTACTGCGTTATAACGATATCGCATTTGATGTGTTTTAGAATCGTTTATATCACAGTCGCCATTATTGTAAATGACATAATAGTTATCAAAACGTTGACAATACAGAAACACATCAAACACGATATCTTTATTACTGTGTAGAATCCCAGCTCTGTATTTCGTATGGAGTGTAGTGATGGTTTCACGACCAATCTCCTTAAAATAAGGTTGATAAATTTGAGATGTATCGCACAGTTAATCCAGCTATAGATGCAAAAAAGGTTTTTTTACAAAAGTTTATTCTTTTAAAACGCAATAATGTCACTGCTGGATTTAACGTGCGATATGTGATTATTTGAATTATTAACATGTCTTTTTAGAGTTGTTGGTATTTCTGTAGCTCTGCTTACCCCACTCTGGGAATGAAGGCGTGATGTTACGTATGTATGTATGTATGTATGTATGTGATTATTTAATTCAAATGATTAGGTACTTACATTGGAAGCCTATAAAAAATAAGTGCCTGAAAACTTATTTTAGCAACGTTTTACACATAAGCTTGATTGCTTTACAAATGTGACCGGAGTTTGTACGCGTTTGGCTCCAAACAAAAGGCAAGCAGCAAAAGTAATTTTCGAAGACAACGATAAACTTACGTATATAGAGAAATATATACTTTAATACATATAAAAAACTTGAGCCTGCCGATTTCCGATTTCCCAAAATTTTCATTTGCCAAACCAATGTATTTATTATTCAGTATTTAATTTAGTGCTATCGTGTAGAACCCTATAGGTTAGGTTAGGTTGGCTTTTATAAAATCCTAAAAAATGTACGGTTACAGGGCTGGAATTCTACAAGATAATAACGATATCGTTTTTGACCTGTTTCCGTATTGTCAACGTTTTGATAACTCTTTTGTGATTTACAATAATGGCGACTGTGACATAAACGATTCTTAAACGTGTCAAACACGATATCGTTTTAACACACCTGAATAGAGGCCCTGTTGTACATATGAGTGGTAGTAGACCGTTCTACGTTCTTTATTTGAAATTTGACATAAATTTCATATTAATTTTGAGCACAACTGCATACAACAGGTCCTTTAATTAAGTTTTTACAAGCTTTTATTTAACTTGCACTGTTCTCTTCTATTATGTATGTAAGTGGTCCGTTTCAGTCACTTGCCGTTATCCGATTGAGCTGAAATTTGGCATACTTATGTAAACCCAATGACAATGCAATACACCATCTTATTACCTATACCTTCGAGCTGGTCTGATGTTGGAGACGCAAGGTGGCCATAGGAACTCCTACTGCACATGATAGGAGTAAGCCCGTCGTGTTAGGGCTCGTTAGAATCGTCTTGATAATCAGGTGATGACTATGCCGAAATAAGTACAGTCAGCAACAAAAGCTTCTATCAAAACTGTTTTTTTTGTTAGCTTAGTTTTTTATTCACCTAATACATGATGGAATAACACGGAAGATCGAAAGCAATATCGTTAGGCAATGTCGATATTCCGTGTCCGAGCAGATGACGGCACTGTCTACACTGACTGTCGCGACACGCTTGTCCACATCGACACACGAATATTGGACGCGGAAAAATAGAGATATAAGGGGACCTTACAGGATTAACATATTCACGGCTATGTGTGGCTGGCAACTACAGGGTACTTTTTTGGCCCACGTTCCAAAACAGGAGAGATTGTTTAATTAGTGCTGAAACCGAATATCACATTAAAAAATTAAAAAAACCTTTGGAGGTCAGAGAAATAGCATTTTCTAATTTTCCCATGATTTCACTTAGTTTACCGAAGACTAAATAATAACCACCAATTAATAATCACCGTGCACAATGTTATGATTCATCATTCACCTTTTCTAACGGTGTCAGAAATGTTCGAATCATGAATATAGTAATACTAGGCGTATTTGTGTGTGTATCTGCATCAATTTGCCAAATGTTTGATGTTGAAATAACCAACCAAACTAACTATACATGGATACCAATAGCAAAATCCATATATGCCATCCATACTAATTCGAGTATTATAAATGCGAAAGTAACTCTTAACTGTGTCCGTCTGTCTGTTTCTTACTCTTTCACGGATAAACCGCTGAACAGATTTAGATGATATTTGGTATAAGATAGTTTGAGTTCGAGAGAAGGACATAGGGTATTTTTTATCCCGAAAAAAATTACGGTTCCTGAGGAAATAGCGATAAACGACTTCTAAGCGGACGTAGTCACGAGAAACAGCTGAAATATTATAAATATAAAAGTAACACTCTGTCTGTCTTTCTGTTTGTTACGCTTGCACGGATAAACCGCTGAACGGAATAGTTTTAGTTCCGAGAAGGACTTTTAGATAGGTATCACGGACGGTTGCTGATGGAATAGCGATAAGCGACTCCTACGCCGATGGAGACACGGGAAACAGCTACAGTCAAATAAGTTTGTCATTCAGAATTGCCATGTGACGGCTTCACTGTGTATTTACGGCTTCTTAAATCCTTGGTATTTTTGTGAACGGCGTAGAAAGAATCTTTTGTTCTGCCTCTTATTTCGACGAAAACAATGTCTACTGAACAGCGTAAACGCGCGGGCTATGGAGATAGACAATGTTGTATTGTTTCGTTTCATTACTTTATTTTACAAGCTTGTAGAAAGTAGGATACACCGTCGTACGATTCAAGGGTTAATTAAACTTAGGTACAGCCCTGCGAATCCAAATGGCAGCATCTATATTATATTGCATTTAATATACATATTTAAAAACCGGGCAAGACCATGTCGGTCCATGCTCAGTGTACGGTGCCGAAGCCATTAAGTACAAAAATCATAAAAATCAACAAGTAATAACAAATTTTCTATTTAAGTCATTTGGTGTCGTCTTAGATGATTTTAGTAAGTATAAACACTTTAATCGCCTATATCTCAAGAACCAATGATGCCTACTTAGTCGTGATAGTTTTCCTAATTCGTTATATGCGCTTTCATTTAGATTTTTTGCAGATTTTTGGTATTTGTACGTTTCCTGAGGGACTAGCGTTAAACGACTTAATACGCGGACGGATTCGCGGGAAACAGCTATATTAAATAAAACTCTTGTCGCAATCGCAAACTCATAGTCATTACTAACATTGAAGGGTTCAATCTGCTTTGACTATCGAATTGAAGCTACCGCATATGGTTTATTAAGGTAGTGTAGTGTAGGTTGCTAAGGTCTTATATTGCTCTGATGGTTCTAAATATAAATACATACATACACATACATAACATCACGCCTTCATTCCCAGAGTGGGGTAGGCAGAGCTACAGAAATACCAACGACTCTAAAGACTTACTGATATTTCTGTAACCACATTTTGCACTAACAGGCTAAGAGGTTTACTAGTGTATTAGTGACAGGTTGCAAGCCCATCGCCTAACAGTACTACAAGCCCTTATTCCCTTAGTCGCCTCTTACGACATCCACGGGAAGACATGGAGTGGCACTATTCTAACCCGGCAACCACACGGGGGAAAAAATATATTAAATATATAAATATATATTAAATAAATTGGGAAAACAAATAACTCCGATTGATGGTACACAGCCAACGCCATCTGGCGACCAATAGCAATGATTATAGCACAGAATAAAAACAAAATCAAAAATCAAAATATATTTATTGCATGACTGTAGGTAACAAGTATAATATATTATACAGGGGTCAAGTACATTGGTGTGTGCATCACTACAATCTATCATAATTATGGTGTACAATAATTGATATAAGTCAATAAAAATCGGTAGCTAGAAAGCTTACTTTGTAACAAGCTTATAATAATAAGAATAGAATTAGCTTAGAATAAGTAATAGTACAAGTACAGAAGTTTCACTTCCCTGTAAAAACGCTGTTTAGGCATAAGAAACGTACCTACTCTATGCCTCTCTTACTATCGTATAACTTGTATTCATTTCCACGCGGCACGTGTAGTGCTAGGGTTGTCACACGCCTAGAATACATCAAATGAGGATAATGTTTGGTCACCAGATGTCGCTCGCTCTCTTGCGGCGGTCGTAACGACGTGTTTTTAACCAACTTAAAAAAAGTAGGTTCTCCATTCGTCGGATTATTTATTTATGTATGTTTCCCGATAACTCAAAGATGACTGGACCGATTTGAAAATATATTTTTGCGTTTGAGAGAATACACTTTCCAATTGGGCCCATTGTCAACACGTACGGATCTGATATTGGGATCCTAGAGAAATCGAGAGAACTCTTCAAATATTATAGGCATACACATGGTCATTTTGGAATTAAGTTTCTTCTTAAATTTCAATAAGAAATCCAGCATTTGCATTCAGAAAGTATAATTTGGTGAAGTGGAACTGATGATGAAGACCATAGATGGCCATCGGAACTCCTCAATGATATCTATTTCTAGGGTGACGAAAAGATATCTCGACAGCTCGAGAGTTAAGCGAATATGACGAAGAACCATTAAAACACTATGACTATGACTTTCGCGCGGCGCTGCTTGTGATGACCGTGAAAACTTTAGTTTCTCATTCATTAAGAAATGGGACTCAGCACATTACGAATGATTTTACGTCCTTTTGTTTATTCAAACAACCATTTACACAACAGTACATGTAACCGCTTTTTGGAGTGCGTTTATCGTGTTTTTTTACTAGCAATCAACACCACATAACAAGTAAATAATAAAAAATTCAAGGTTATTCACAAAACTAATTTCACTACTTATTACGGCACGCTCCGAGATCGATCGTTTTAGACGGCAGCAGGCAGATCGTGGCGCACGCTTCCTCGCTCGCTCGGTGCTGGCCCCGGACTGATATCCATTCTCAGAATGAACGAGCGGGAAGGTTACCAATCCTATAAGCAGTATCTCAAATTCAATAGCCAAAGCAAATTCAATCCTATCCATCTAGTAATAAGGTTTGCATTTGATACCGGAGTTTTGTCTGAGATACTGCCATTTGTCTTAGGACACTGTCTTATCTTTAGGCAATTGTAACAAGATGTGACTTGACAGAAACGCGTGGAGCTAACCCCATTGTATTTCTGTTCAAATTACATGAGAGAATACTCTTTTACGGAAAAAATGTCGCGTGTGATATTTCTTTAATAAGTCCATGAGAGTGTCTATAAATAACTCGACGTTTCCCTTACCTACTCGTCATTTGTCGAAATTACAGTGGACCCGTGATGGACCGCCATTAATAAATATAAATATCACGGGACAATGCCACACAAATTGACCTAGTCCCAAACTAAGCTCTAGGCTTGTACTATGGGTATTAGACAACGATAAACATACTTAAATAGGGAAATAAATATAAAACTGACGGTTTTTAAAGAATAGAACAGAATAATTTATTGCTCTCATGTAGACATACAAGGTCTTAAATATCTTTTAGTCTATAGCACAACATGACACCCTGTAAGGGTATTGCAAATCCTTCGTCTTAAACGTTGGTACATACATACATACATACATAACATCACGCCTTCATTCCCAGAGTGGGGTAGGCAGAGCTACAGAAATACCAACCAAATAAAGACTAGTTTATTCTGTGACCACTTTTTGCACAATCAGGCCAAGAAGTTCACTAGCGTATTTAGTGACAGGTTGCAAGCCTATCGCCTAACAAGCTCTAATTCCCTTATTCGCTTCTAACGACATCCACGGGAACGGTTCCCTAATGATTCGCCGACAATTATTTGGCAGATTATTGATTGGCAGGCAACGTTTCGCCGAGTAACGGTACGCCGATGGATTTGTTCGTAGATGTATTGTTTCGCAGACTAACGTTTCGTAACTCAACCTTTAGCAGCTGTTTTAGTTGGCTTATGAGTCAGTAAGCCGAACCACTATTGGCAGAAATTCGTTTAGCCTATTAATCACTACACATTTTGAATGTTTGCTCGAACAACTGTTCGCTTTTAAACGGTTCAACTATTATTCATCATCATATTAACTGTTTGCGACCTTTTCGTTTTGCACTGGGTTCTATCCTAACCTATCCGAGTCGGATCTGCCCTGATTAGTCTTCCATAAAAATGCAACAGTTGTACAGTTACTTAACTGAAAAAATGCCGAAACAAAAATCGACTGAACCTTAAATCTACTAAACAATAATTTTGCCATGTCACAACTCTGCTTATCATGTTTCGACGAACAGTTGTTCGGTAAAATGAAACAATTACGAAACAAACAATCGACTAAACGTAACTCTGCGTATCGCTTTACTGTCTACCGACTATTCGGAGAAACAAATAATAGGCGTAACGAAATTATACCAAACGTTACTCGGCCAAAAGAAAGGTCTGCCAATAGTTGTCTGCGAAACAAAAATCTGCGTAATTAAACTCGGCGAAACGACAGGTCACCCACGGGAACACATGGAGTGGCGCAATTCTAACCCGGCAACAACACAAAGAAAACTGAAACTATGTGAAACTTTTTCGGCTTATTTCCCCAAAATCAGAATTTATCTTCTCTTCTGTGGATTCCCAGTTTCCCTAAGACTTCCCATAAATCATTTTCATTATCTCCCCACAGAATCTGAGAGATTGCTATAAAGTGATCTAAAGTCTAAAAAGCTTTCACGACAATTAATCAAACAAAATTGACGACGGCATTATTCAGAAGTTTCTATAGAACCATTTAGTTTTTCGAACAAATGCTCTATAATATTTTTTGGACATAACCCGTTTGCCGTAGATAGTATTTAAATGAGTGTTTGCGCATTAGATTCGTTATTTTCTCAAGTAATGTACCTTAAACTCTTTATTCTCAATGCGAAAACAAAGGTTATGTTTCATTTATAAGCACGCAGAATTATGGAAAGTCAGTATTTTGATAAATTCGCAATTATTCGAAATTATGTAGTGTAGGTACCCAGAATAACTATTTTAGTTAAGTTACAATATAATATACGCCCTAAATTAAATCCGCCATCTTATTGTTTCTTTCAGTCATAATAGATGATAGAATCAATGTTGTAATGAGGACAACCAGGGGCCCTAGCTAAGATGCAAACGCTCCTAACGTTTTTCTTTTCTATCGTTTCTAAACGTATGGGATGACAGTCGACCACGTGGTTTATTAAATCGCACGAGAATGTCATCCCTTACATTTTGAGCGATAGAAAAGAAAAACGTTAGGAGCGATTGCATCTTGGCTAGGGCCCCTGGTCGTTTGGCGTTGAATTGCATTCCAAATAATCAGGTCTGTAAGAAACGACCAAGTATTATGAAATCAAGATTTTTCCACTCATACCTCTGAAGTTTTGTTTTGGCAATACTAAATTAGGAAATAAATAAGATTTTCCAAAAAACCTCAAAACTCGTTTTTAATTGTCGGTCTCTTTCTCCATAACTGTAGTCTTCTTATCTATTCTGGCTGTTTATGCCACAACCTTCCTCAGGCTTAATTCTACCATAATTCCCTATCCACAGACCCCTGAGTCCAGTCTGTTCCAACTGGACCAGACTGGATCCTTATTAGTCTCTAGTGAAGAGGTTTCGGTTTCCACAGAGTGGAAATTTGGGACCATAGCTCACGTGACAGATACAGTACAAATAGACAAGAAAAACATTTGGTGTTAATCACGTAGTAATTACAAAACTTCATCCATCAGGCTTTAAGGCAGCTAATTTCTCAATCACATGATACATTCTCAATTCACCTTTATTAATTTTTTCAAGCAGTTTTCAATATGCAGGTTTACCAAACCTGCCCCCTATTTGACCATCTTGACAATGACAAGTGACAGGTGACAATTTAGTATACAATGCAAAGTTAACACGCTGATACATCACTAGGTTTCATATAAACTGCGCCGTGTACAATGAAATGTCACCTGTCACCTACATATGTCATTGTCTAAATGGTGAAATAGGGCGCTGGCAGTTAGCCTTATCGTGTTTACAAATTAGAAATCAAACAATGGAACCCTTGATATCAGTTTCCTGTAACACTCTGAATTGAGTGGTTGATTACAAATGAACGCTTTTGTCGTATTGAAAATCGTTTTAGTGATAGATTTGTATTTTTACGTACGCGATGATCAGAAACATATAGTAAGTATCTTTATTTTACACGTAAATACATCAATGTGTTTTAGCAAGTTTGTCTTTGTTAACATTAACTTTTGTATCATAATTATCTATGAAAAAAAATTAGTAGTATCAAAAGTATTTTTCAGAAAATCATTTTCGACTTGAAGTGAAAATTAAAACAAAACTATATCTACGTTTAAGGAAACATGTGCGTATTTATTATATTGTAAAAAAAGATCACATAATGGCGAAGTTAGGTATAGATAATAAAGAAAACTTAAAAGAATTCTTACATAACAATCAGCTTTTTCCTAAAAAAACAAGATGAAAGGGCTCCTTGAATGAGACCTTCCGTAACTTGGTTATTATGTTGGATCAAAAGATGTTATTATTGGATTTACTTTGACTGCCCAGGTGTTCAATTTATGTAACAAATTTAAGTGCGGACTTGATTATTTCATTTTTGTTAGGTTTTCATTACGCGACTAGCCATGGCCAGGAATGCCTTTGACCTTTATGTATATTTAAATATAAAAATAATGCATTTATTTATATTTATTTTATACTTATGACTTGAGTTTTGTTAGAAAAGACATATTGTATGATTTGCTGTCAATGGTGTGTGAGTGATAACATTTTTGTACTTTATATAGCGGTGAAAAGGTTAAGAAGCTTTTTTAACTTGCAGTTTGACGACACGATAGCCTAGTCCCCGGTAAGGGCAGATATTTGTGTGATGAGCACGAGTGTTTGTTTCTGAGTCTTGGATGTTTTCTACGTATTTAAGTATATATTTCTCTATACATATAAGTAGTTTCTCGTTGTGTAGTACCCATAGTACAAGCCTAGAGCTTAGTTTGGGACTAGGCCAATTTGTGCGGGGCATTTTCAAAAAAAAGTACCTACAGTTAAGGACAAAAATTAACAACGCAAATTTTTCCATTACGTCACGAAAATTAGTCAAATATTTATATACTGTGAGATCGCTACTTAGTGATAAGGCCGCCCATTGACTCGCTTAGTAACTTTTCATTTGTATTTTACTTTTCATGCTGTATTTGTATGTGGTGTTCAATAAACAATACTAGTATTGTATTGTATTGTATTGTACTGCCCTCATAAGCCAATAGGAGGAATTTCAAATTAAATAAGCATAGCAGCTTCAAACCTCACCTGTTAGTAATATGGATGAACTTGCAGGAGTTTTGTCGTAGATGCCACTATTTCTCTTAGAGCGGTAATAGTTAACTTTCGTGACGTAATGGAAAGTTACCGTTTTTAATTTTAGTCCTTAACTATTGGTACAATACAATACAATACAAATACTCTTTATTGAACACCGAAAAAAAACAGAACATGGAACAGTACATTTAAAAGGTATACAACAGGCGGTCTTATGTTGTCTTCCAGACAACATTGGATAGAGAAATAACTGAGGACATAAATTCATGGCAGGCGGTGTGTAAACTAATTCGTTTAGGTACTTTTTTGGAAAACGGCCGACATTGTCTTGTGATATTTATTTATTTATTTAACTTGCAGTGTTTGCATGCATGTCAGTTTAGGTCACGTCTTGTAAGACAATTTTGTACCAGTTTCAGTTAATGGAACCTGGATCACATAATATATGTAAACCCGATGATAATGCAATATTGTGGATCCTAAGAGCTGATCTGATGTTGGAGATGGAAGGTGACGACAAGATCTCCGCTGTACTTTACGGAGACCCCCTGTGTTATGGGACTCATTAGTTAGGTCTTGATAAGCAAATAATGAGTTTTCAGAAAAAAAACAGAAAATCTTGACCCATTTTTTTTGACAGAAACTTAATTTGAGATGTTTTGTATTGTTTACAGGTTGAAGCTAAATCTAGGAAGCACGTTGGAACTCCGTTTCAAAGCCTGGGCATTGATGAATTACCGTTTCTTCATCGCGGGGTAATTTAGAAATATGTTTTTTTGTGATTCCTCTGGCCCCTTTTTAGAGTTCCGTAGTCCAACTTGGAACCCCTATAGGGTTCTACTAGTTTAGTCATGTCCGTCCGTCCGTCCGTCCACAGCCTAGCTCAGAGACGCAGCTTAGCATTGGTGGAAACTGGTAGCTTCCACATCCTCGCAGCATAGCTGCATAGCACTTCTCCGGTGGAAAAGCGCCCTAACGTAGCCTCACCGAGTTTGGACTTTCACGAGTTTGGGTTCTATAGGCAAATTATATATGCTTACTGACTAAACCAGCATTATGGACTCATAATAAACCAGCGTCGTACTCCTAATAGGTGGTGAGTGGATACAATTTTCGCAGCACTGGAGCCCTAGCCAAGATGCAAACGCTCCTAACGTTTTTCTTTTCTATCGCTCAAAATGTATGGGATGACATTCTCGTGCGTTTCGATAAACCCCGTGGTCGACTGTCATCCCGTACATTTTGAGCGATAGAAAAGAAAAACGTTAGGAGCGTTTGCATTTTGGCTAGGGCTCCTGTTCTTGAACTGTTGTTTCTTTTATGATTACAATTACAAAAACGTAAAAATTAAGCGTTACAAATTCTATGTCAATGCCAAAAAAAACCAGTTGGCAACGGAAGATATTCTCAAACATGACTATGGAACGGTGTTTCTATCATTTTATCAAAACACCTTTCATCGAGTGTATATGTCATCGAATTTCATTTCATCGAACGCCATTTTCTGCTGAATCCATAATGTTTTCAGGGTTTATTAAACATCTAACCTAACCTAACCTACGTAATTAATGTTTAAGATACCCTGAAAACATTATGGTTTCAGTAGAAAATAGCGTTCGATGAAATAAAATTTGATGAAATAATACATTCGAAGATGTAATAAGTTACGCTATGGAGCCATTGTTTTGGGAGATTGTCTGGCTCTTGGTAGGGTTTTTAGGGTTTCGTGCGCAAGTAATAAATAATTAAATAAAGTGGAAAAAACTTAGTCGTATTTCTGTCCATTCGTCCGTATGTCACGTACATAATTATGTATGATAATAGAACACATGTGTATGTTAGCACAGGATCCATGATGCCCGATTTCGACTCACACTTGGCTGAATTTTGCAACAGTGTTGTTTGAAGACTTAGTACACCAAGTATCAAAAGGGATATCCGTCCATTTGGTTTTCATCGATCATAAATATAATTAAGTTTGAAATGGGTTGCCAGAGGAATCAATATTTAATCTCACTAAACCTCCCCGAAGGCTACGAATTAAATTAAAGGCTGATTGCATGTCCTTGTCTGTTACCAAAGTTACTGAAACAAAACCTAATCAGCTGACAATTTAGTCTGCAGTCTGTGGGGACAATGATTGATTGTAAACGTGGTCTATAAAAACCTTGCTTGTGTTTGTAGTTTTTTTAAAGTTTAAATTAAATAAGGCGCAGTTCCAAATACAGAATACGGGGTCCGTAAATTTGGCCAAAAGTACGTTTGACAAACGTATCATTTTACAAGCTTTTATTTCGCATAACGTATTTGCGCTGAAACAAATTACATAAATTATATGGCTTTATTAAATATGCTAGTTTAGGTTAGTCTTTTGACCACGAAAAATTGCAAAATAATGCGGCGTGAAGCACCTCTTTGCGCTTCACACCGCAAGGGAAAGTATCTCCGGGAAGTATCTCTTTGTGAAATGAAAGTTTGTAAAATGATAGATAGCCAAATGATAATTTGGTAAACTATCATTTTACAAACTTTCATTTCACAAAGAGATACTTCCCGCCGCATTTTTTTATATTTTTGTGGTCAAAAGTAACTTAAAGTGTGGTCATAACCAAACTCATTTAATAAGCCTGTGTAACCTTTTTAATATGTAATGGTTTAAGCACGAACACGTTTTTGCGAAATGAATGTTTGTAAAATGATATAGTTTGTCAAATGATGATTTGGTCAAAATCGGGATACCGAGACACATATACATATACATATACATGTATATATTGTGAGGAACAGCACATAGCATATATTAATTCTGAACCGTGTCGGTGACATTTGCACTCTTGTCATTCGCACTTGCACTGCATACAAGACTACCTGAGCCAGGAAAACCCATTGCGACTTTCGATGTCACCCTTGAGGCCCGTAGATCCGTGAGAAAACGTCAGAGTGAACAGCTCGCCGAGTTTGATGCCGTCTCATCGGAAGCAGCGTATCCCGACATTTACTTCATCAGTCTCCCGAAGGATTTATCTCGATTCGGGAAGCACCAGAGCTCTGGGCAGGTATTAATCTTTCTGCTGTTGAGGCAACAGATTTTAAACATTAACAGAAATCAATAGGAATTCATTCAGATGAAGGTGTGCGCTTGTGCAGCACCCTATCACCAGGAGTTCAGAACCTGCAAGGGACTGCCAAAAAGAGTTTCTTCTCCCGCCCCTTAGGTGTTTCTGATACCTATTGCCGCTGGGTCATTACGGTTGAGTCGAGGCGCTCCGCTCGGTACTAAATTATTTCCTAGGCGCGGAAAGTAGGGGATTGCCTGACGAGGTGGTTAACGTTTTTATTGAATAGTTTAAAATAGTAAAAGTTTTTGGTGAACAGTATTAAAACACTGAAAGTGCACACAAATAATAATATTATCGCCATATTAAAAATTTCTAATTAGATCATATACATACATACATACATAACATCACGCCTTCATTCCCAGAGTTGTTGGTAATTCTGTAACCACATTTTGCACAATCAGGCTAAAATATTTACCAGTGTATTAGTGACAGGTTGCAAGCCCATCGCCTAACAGTACTATAAGCCCTCATTCCCTTGGTCGCCTCTTACGACCACCACGGGAAGTGGCACTATTCTAACCCTGCAACCACACGGGCAAAATTAGATCATATGTTTATTTATATTAAAAAAATGATTTAAAAAAGAACCGGTAGTACAACGAAACAAGTGAATATATTCGGTCGAACACTAGCTTTACAATGAAGTCTCAAAAAATACGGGATAATGGGTTCACACGAAAATAAACGTGACACATTTTCTGTACTTGCTAATATTTTATATCACTCGACTTTGATTTCGAGCGCTCGAAAGTCAATAGCCGCCTCCCTGGTGGCTTATGTAAAAGAATAAATAATAAATAAAGGTTAACTTTAAAGTTTGCAAAGATCTCCAATCACGTCAAAATATTGCATTACACATTTTAAAACATGGGCCGAATTGATGATACACACAAATAAACAAATATAAATAAAAACCTTTTTTTTAATAGGATTGCTTTTCCACAGGGTCAGCAGAATTTCGAGCAAACGGATCCTATCGACAGCATCGACGATTCGGACGTCGTACCAAAAAAGCTCATGAAGAGAAAGAGCAAGAAACTGACTAAGGAACAGCTGGCCAATGAACAGGGATATAAAACAAAGAGAAAAGGGAAGAAGAAGAAACTACACAAAAAGAAAAAGATCACTCACTCTGTAAATTCAACTGGAGATGGGAAAGGACCGCCGTTTGACATTGTTGTGCATATTAAAGTAAATGAGAAATAGCAACTGATTTTTTAATTCTCGTTTAAGGCCAACGGTTTGGCAACGTTCTGTCAAACAAACTTTGTGCAGGTTTTTTTTGTAACATTTTCTTAATCGTTTATTTCTATTTTTGGTTAAATTAGTGCGTCTACTTAATTTCATGGTATTTTTCTTAGAAAATAAAATAAAAATAACTGTACGTGTGGCAACTATAAGGGTGCAGCCAGACGAGCGTAATATTTTGAGTTTTGAGTCGCGTAATTTCTGCTCAATTCTGTTTCATACAAAACTACTGTTTAGTTCACACGAGGCAAAATGAGTTGGACTTTTGTATAGGCCGAAATTACGCGACTCACAACTCAAAAAAATCTCGTCTGACTTAACCCTAAGTGTCGGTGGCGTGGTAGGCACTACAGCTCATGACCAGTGGGCGGCTGACGGATGCAAATAATAATGTCGAACGTTATACGTAATATGGATATGACTAAAATAGTCTCATCTGGCAAAATGTATGGCGTACACTGGCAACATACATATTTTGCGAAAAACTGTCGAAAAGCGGCACTGTTAACACGTTTCCACGGAATATTGCATAAAACTAAAAAGTTTATCAAATCAATATTAAAATCTTCTTGATTCTGTTTCGTGCAAAATTCTTGACGGCGATGCGTATTAGATTTAACATGTCTATCAATCACGCTTTTTTGTTTCGCAAATAAACTTACTTACATTTTGTACAAAAGATCGATCATTTAGAAGTATCGTAAATTAGATCACGTTTATATCTATTATCCACTTACGAATTGTGGTTTCCTTTGCCATCTTAAATGTGAATATTGAAAACTAAGCAAATTTAATGGACAAGTCTAAGACGTAATAGACATAAACGCTCATCGGTCTCAAGAGGTGATAAAATAATAAGTGGCCAGTATCTTCTTAGTATACAATCTACGTACAATAGAGGATAGCTTATTATGTATTTACTAATAATGTAGATAAAGATAAAAACTGCATAATTTTGTATTCATAAATATTTCTCGAAATTGAATAAAAGTCTTATCCATGTTCTGTTTACGTTCCTATTTTGCATCCGTCAGCCGCCCACTGCTCATGACTACTTTAGGCGTCGTTGGCGTTCAAAACTTTAAAGAGATATTAAATATGGTTCCAGCGGAAGATCAGCGCTAGTTTGAATGCCAGCATAACGCTGAGTTGGAACCATTTCGTGACAACACAGGGTCTTTTGTTTCATGTCAATTTTTTTGTTACTTTTTGTTTGTCACGAATAAATGTTTTTCTTTATTTCTTTCTTTCTTTAAATATATCCGTAATGGTTATATCTATTTTGAACTACCTAAATATCTTTGAGCGCATTGCGTAATACGCTCGCGGACGGATGTGGGGAGATATTATTTTTTATATGTATACTTTATGTATTTTATGTGTATTATACGGGCCTAAGTTGTTAAACAAAAAAAATAATACCTTATGTTTGCAAGGATGTTATAGCAGTAATACAGAAGTATTACTGCTATAACATCCTTGCAAACATAAGGTATTATTTTATATACCCACAGAAGTGGGTATATAAAAAAGATTATGGATGGCAAAGGGATCCCCAATAATAACTAAAAAATTATTGCTCTCAAAATTTGTGGTAAAATATTTTAATTATGTAATCGACTATGAAATAAGAGTTTTATACTAATATGTCGAAGAAATAAACAGCAATATTTGTTGTCTCTTGAATAATTTATGAAATGTATTTTAAGCAATTAACAAACCTTGTACTGTTCTTCTAGTATCTGTTTTAATATCTAATGAATAGTCGTAGTTGGTGCCAAATTACTCTAAATCGTTTTCGGTGAAATGCAATTCGTTAAATAGTTTTTCAAGGGGCACCCGCAAAATACACCTTAACAAGTACGTCAGTAAGGTACATTTTTTTACTTATTAATATGTTAGTCACGCAGTATTGCAGTAACACTGACGTATGTATGTATGTTTCTTCGTTCCCTCGCTGATTCAACAAGCGAGGTATCGTAGGATTCGTCTTAACGAGTTTCGCTGGGTACTTAATAAAAAAAAAACAATATGGCGGAATAAAAATATGTGAAATACGAACGCCAGCGTCTACGCAGCGTTAACGCAACGTCAGTAACGTCTTTTGAACGCGTGGGCGTCTTACCAGCGCAGGATTGGTGAGAGTGATGAACTGGTGAGACACTGCCGCCCGATAATCGCTAGGTGCCTTAGTGTTAGCTCAGTTTGGGGCAAACGTCACGATAGGGTAGTCTGGGGACTAAATGGAACGGTGTTCATTAACACGATATAAATTAAACTAAAATAATTGACATTTGACTTATAAGTAATTTATATCGTGAATGCCTGATTATAAAAGAAATAATTCCGTTGAACACCAATACCCTAGCTAGGTTGTAGTGTTAATGAACACCGTTCTATTTAGTCCCCAGACTACCCTATTGTTATGTTTGCCCCCAAACTGAGCAATTGATAACGGGGTCTAGTTATCAAAAAGACAAAGCGGGGCCGAGTGGCTTGTTAAAAAAAAAACACTACGTACTCGACTTTTAAAATGGATTTATTACAGATGTCCCTCTTTAGTTTTCTTATTCTTATTCTTGCTATTCTTCTGTTTTTTCCCTGCCTTTTTCGATCTTACGTATTTCCTCAGACGTGTCCTGAGATTCTTTATTAGTTTCTTCAGCATGGTATTCTGGTTCCGCTGCTGAAATTTGGATGAACTTTGCCCCTTCATTTGTTTCCAGGCGTGGGATCTGATCGGTTCTGTACTCGGGTTTATGTGACGGACATGCTGAAATTAGTAAATTAAATGTTTTAAGAACAGTCAGCCGACTCCAAATTAAATTATGAAGGAGTTCTGCTGACTTTTTATGGATCCCATGATCAGATCTTGACAAAATTAAAATCGAACCACACCTGAAATATTCTACGCGTGAAAAACACATACATAACATCACGCCTTCATTCCCAGAGTGGGGTAGGCAGAGCTACAGAAATACCAACAAGTCTAAAGTTGTTGATAATTCTGTAACCACATTTTGCAAAGTCAGGCTATGATGTTTACCAGTGTATTAGTGACAGGTTGCAAGCCCATCGCCTAACAGCCTTTATTCCCTTAGTCGCCTCTCACGACATCCACGGGAAGACATGAAGTGGCACTATTCTAACCCGGCAACCACACGGGGTAACTAGCGATTTGTTTTTTTTTTATTTTAAAACCTTATGCGGGACTGCTACATAACGTGACTCGTCGTATCACGAGATCTACCAGTGACGCGATTGGTTTCAAAACAAAGCGAATAGAAACGCTAGTAAGCGAACGCATGGGATGACTGTCGACCACGTGGTTTATCGAAACGCACGAGAATGTCATCCCATACATTTTGAGCGATAGAAAAGAAAAACGTTAGGAGCGTTTTCATCTTGGCTAGGGCCTCTGTATGGAATTGAAATAAACGACTCGATCGTCCGACAGCTAACGTCAATCCTATCCATTTTCAATAACGACTTTTGCAGAATGCATCTTGTCTTGGGCCACTGAACATCTTCTCGGTTTTCAAAAATCGATTACTTTAGCTGCTATTATGTAACTTCATCGATTGTATCATTTCATCTAACGCTATTTTCTACTGTAACCATGTTTATGGATATCTTAAACATTAATTACGTAGGATGGGTTACACGTGATACATCCAAAAAAAAAACTCATGCAGCGATAAATGCCTTTCGATAAAATGAAAATTGTAAGTATCGATACGTTTATTGTAGATAAAATAATAGTAATCCATTGGGTCTTGTATAGGGTCCTGGAGGGTTACCATGACATAGTTATGCAGTTCAGTTCACGGTGAGAGACAGAAACAAAGCCGTATAACTGCTATTAGCTTAGTCCCTTTCGCTCGTCCTAAACTAAAAGGTTTGGCCATGTCATGGTATCCCCATCCCCCCGGAGGTATTACAGATATGTTGGCGGCCTTTGACAAGAGAGTATGCTCGACGTATGAAAGTCTAATGGCCGTATTAATAAACCATAAAAACCATAGAAATCTGTAATTTTTGTCGTATCTTGAGACGGGCATTTAAACGAAATCAGTTTATTAATAAGGGCCTTAGTCTTCTCAACTTACCCTTTCATGCTTGGTAAACACCTCGTGGTTGGTCAATAAATTGATAATCAAGCTTTTCTCCCCAGATTTCTCTTTCTGAAATTTAACAATAGTAATAAGAAATTTTGGACTAGGTACCGAATAGTTCCACAAGTTTTATTACATCACATTATTTTCTACATAGTCTTTACACGTATTGCTATCGTATTGTCATCGTTATGCACTGAAATTAATAATATCATTACACACTTTTCGTGCTTGAAAAAGAGTACAAGACAAAATATGCACGTTTGCTGATTGCACGTTTTATGCATTATTGTACAATTTTATTTTACTGTCAGATCAGTAAAAGTTAGTCTCAACCTTTAACTGTTTTTGGAACAGTAAAAGTTACCGTTTTAAACAGTAAGGCTCAGATATATACATCGTAAGGTAGTTGGTAGCCCGCATGCTAGTAGCAATACATTGACGAGTTGGTATTCACTTTATTGAGTAGGGAGCTATTGCACGACGCAATGCAACGCTACAAACATGCGGGAGAAATCCTAATGAAACTGATACCAAAACTGTTGCCACACCCCTAACTAACAGACTACCTTAACTGTGATCGATCCTTTAAACATCTGTAAAGACAGAGACCATCGATGATTCCTGCTCTGATGTCTCATCTTTCTTTAAATTTCTCTGTCGGGTAGAATACTCACCTTAGTATGTAAATCCTTGCAGATAGCAGTACTTACGAGTATGATCATCACAAACACCAAAAGTCCACTGGAAAAACGTTCCATTTCTAAATTCAAATGAAATAATTTAAAACGCCTGTGCCTTAAAATTGAAAATAAATCGATTTTAGAATTCAATCGATTTGTTATTTCTGCACACGACTGATCAGAATTCCGGCTTTTTGCAAATGGTTGTTTTTGAAAAACTTCAAAATGTTTGTGTTCACGTGATTCTCGTTTTTGGCGATAAAATGCAAAACGAAGCTACTGCAATCGTTGTAACAAACTTGCTGATACGGAGTAAAAAGTTAAGAAAGACATCCGGTTAAGCGCGAATCGGATTTAAATTTCAATTATTAGGCAAAATAAAATAAATGTTACTGGGACCCTGCCGTTCGGCTGAAATATTTTTTGTTGAATGCATAATTTTCCAAATATCGTCCCTTTACTTTCTGAACTTCATATCTTATCGAATAGTTTGATAGAAAAGTAGTCTTCATGCTTTTTATAACATGAATGTTTTTCCTAGTAATCAATACAATACGAGGTTGAGATGGTAGAGGGACGATTTGTTTTCGTGATACCAACCACTTTTTACAAAGTAAGGTTAGGTTAGACTAACTACAAAAACAAGCCTAACAAAAACATTACCCCCCTCCTTTGACAGTCGGGTAAAAAGCAAGTTTAAAAAAACCCGACTGCATTTTTTGATTATATCGTCTATATATATTAGTTACCTACCATTTACCGATCTTTTATACCGCCATATTAGTTTTTGTTTTGGTATAGGTACCTAGTGACACTTGCGGTGTTTTATTTATTTATTCGATAGGCACGGTAACAAAATGTAAATTAGGCTATTTTTACAGTAAGGTAGTTCTTAACTTATTGCATAAAATTTACATTTCCATTACTACCATGCACAACACTCGCTTGGCATTAATATAAATTGGTGAGAGCATGCAACAACTTAATCTAATTTAAATGACAATTCAGTTATAACCTTTGTGTATGAATTGAAACTGTAATTAAAAACATCAACATGTTTGCATAGTTTGTTAAAAAATGAGCACATGCGTATTAGAGGGCTATGTTGGGATACATTATTAGAGGTCAATGGAATAAAGAACTGAGTGGGTTGGCGACGCGGCTTGTTATACGCCCGGATACCAATACTTCCTAGCAGATCTGAATCAATGTTATTGTTGATAACTTTGTACAAATATATTAGTTCATCAATGCACCTTTCACCATGGAGGCTGCGCATTTTGAAGAAGGCCAGTCTCTCCTCATATGTAGGTAGCTTTTTCGTAAAATTAAATTTGTAAGTAAGATGACGAAGAAACCGCCTTTGCACAGCTTCAATTCGGTCTATGTGTGTTTTGTAAAATGGTGACCACACAGTGGAACAATACCCAAGAATGCTTCTAATCAATGCATAATACAAAGCCATGTTAAGACGAATTTAATGACTAAGTACTCACTTTTTGAAATCGGCTCATCCAACCAGCCTCTACGAGCAAGTAAAAAACTATACATACATACAGATCAACAAAAACATTACCCTCCTTCCCCGTATTTATATATTATTCTCCAAATTTGAAAAATTATAAACTCGTCCAAAAATATTACGGCGATTGTTGAAAAATTTGTTTAGTTAGGTATACTTTTAGTTGGTCCCATTTCCAGCACGTCAAGATCTGATGATGGGATCTTGGAGAAGTCGAGGGAACTTTTCAAAAGTTATAGGAATAAATGTACGTGGACGACATAACAGTATTATTATGATCACTAAAAGGAATGAAATAAAATAAATGTTTCAAAAACTCCGGTTTATTGTCCATCTGAAGTAACAGTTGGGAGAAGTTGGGAGGCACTAGCTCCCAACTTCTTTGTCCAAAATTCGTCTGTCTTGCTGAAACACAGCGAATACTCATCACTTCACCGAATGTATCATTTTCATCGAATTTCATTTCATCGAACGCTATTTTCTGCTGACACTATAATGTTTTCAGGGTATTTTAAATAATAATTTCGTAGGTTAGGTTAGGTTAGATGTTTAAGATACCCTGAAAACATTATGGTTTCAGCAGAAAATAGCGTTCAATGAAATGAAATTTGGTGAAACAATACATTTCCAAACTTACCTATAAAAATCTACAGCGACTGGCTTACTAACTGGCAGATGATTTGGATTAATAACAGGTGACTGAATCCTAGACCCTGCAATGTAACGGTCAAATAGGTTGATTCATATTTACTAATAAAGAGTTAGTATAATTAAACTTTTATTTGAAACAAAAAACATTGGATTTTATTTGTAACAAAAATCTATGATTTAAATATCTTCCAAGTAAGTTTTCTGCGTATTGATTATTGTATGAACTAATAATATGATAATAAATTTCTATAAACCAAAATTATAAACAACAATTGATTATAAAGCAGCGTACAACCCATTACGGTGCTTGCTTTGAAGATTCTTCTTTAAATCTTATTTATTGAAATCATATTTTCGTCTCTTTAAATGATTGGCCCCTGACATGTAAGGTTTTGCTTGCAACATATGATTCTTGCCGAGATATTCATTTATCCTCTTTAAATTATCATTTAATTTATTATCTTTTCCATATCGTTTTTTAATTTTTTCAAGAAGACTTTCGTGATAACCATTTTCACTGGTTATTGAGTTGAGTCTTTTCATAAAAGGCGTATAGTTGGACCGACCGAAGTAAGAGAGTGCTTTCTGGTTACTTTTTAAACGAAAATGAGAACGAGGTGTTATTGTATGACCGATTATATTTATTTTTTTACGATCCAAACTCTGCACTGGTTGATCTCTAATAATACTTTTGTTATTTGATATTTTCTTTTCTAGATGGTTTATCAAATCATCAAGTATATCAGTGCTTTCCGATTTTTTAAAAGGCTTGTAGTTGGATTTGTCACCGAAAGAAGAGCGTGCACTCTGGTTTCTGTTAAAAATTAAATCAGATTTAAGTGTTGATTCGTAACCAAATGTATTCTTATTATCAAAATACAAACGCATAATGTCACGTTGATCACTATTTAAGTTGTTGTTATTTGATGATTTCTTTTCTAAATAGTTTATTAAACCATCTGGTATAACAGTGCGTTCAGATGTTAAATGTTGAGGTGTTGATTTGCGACCAGATATATTCTCAATTTTACGATTCACATTCGGGATATGTTGATATCTATTGAAACTTTTGTCATTTGATGTTCTCTTTCCTAATTGATTTATGAAATGATTTGGCATATCAGTTCGTTTAGATTTTAAATATTGAGATGTTGGTTTGTGACCCAATATATTTTTATTTTCACGATCCAAACCGAGAGCTTGTTTATTTTTATTTAAACTTCTGTTAATTAATGTTTTCTTTTCTAAATAGTTTATCAAATCATCCAGTATATTAGTGCGTTCAGATTTTAAGTATAGGGGTATTGATTGTTGACCGAATATATCCTTCTTTTTACGGTCCAAACTCTGATTTTGTCGATCTCTATTTAAAGTTTTGTTATTTGATATTATCTTTTCTAAATGATTTATTAAATAATACAGTATATTAGTGCTTTCGGATTTTGTAAAAGGCGTGAAGTTGGTTTCACCGAAGGAAGAGCCTGCACTTTGGTTTCTATTTAAAAGTAAATAAGATTGAGGTGTTGAATCGTCACCCAATATTTTCTCAATTTCACGGTTCAATCTCGGAACGTGTTGGTCTCTATTTAAACTATTGTCATTTATTACCTTTTCTAAAAGGTTGATGAAATTATCTAGTATTTCTTTAGACGCAGCAGATGCCACATATTGAGGTGTTGATTGACGACCAAATATGTTGTCATTTTCACGAGCCAAGTTTAAGATATCTTGATATCTATTAAAGTTATTATTATTTGTTGTTTTCTTTTCTAAATTTTGAATTAAATAATTTGGTATTTCGGTCCTTTTTGATTTTAAATATTTTGATGTTGGGTTATGACCCAATATATTCTTATTTATATGATTCAAACTAAGAATAAGTTGATCTCTATTTAAACTTTTGTCACTTGATTTTGTCTCTTCTAATTGGTTTAATAAATTATTTAGTATTTCATTGTGTTCAGATACTTCATTCTCACGATCCATACTCAGAACATGTTGATCTCTATTAAAACTTTTCTCATTCGATTTTTTCTTTTCTACACGGTTCATCGTATTATTTAGTATTTCATGGCGTTTAGCAGCTAAATATTGAAGTGTTGATTGGTGATGGTGACCAAATTTATCCTCATTTTCACGATCCAAAGTCAAAGTATGTTTATCCCTTAAAGTTTTGTCATTAGATTTTTCGTTTTCTAAATCATATATCATATCATATAGTATTTCATAGTGTTCCGGTGTAAAATATTGAGGTGTTGCTTCGTGACCGAATATATCCTCATTTTCAACATCTGAACTCATAGCATATTTATCTTGATTTAAACTTTCGCTACTTGAGGTGTTATTTTTTATATAGTTTATCAAATCATATAGTTTTTCATTGCGATCAGATTTTAAATATTGAGGTATTAATTCGTGACCGATTATATTCTCATTTTCATGTTGCTCACTATTTAAGATGTTGTTACTTAATGTTTCCTTTTCTAAATAGTTTAGTAAATCATCTGGTTTATCAGTGCGTTCAAATTTTAAATTCATACTCTCATTCCCGACTAAATTACTATAAATATTCCGTACCAAATTTTCGACGTCCTTATTTAATACAGGTTCTTTTGTAGATTTATTTTTATACTGATGAAAAGTTTCTGTTTTACTTTCATTAAGTAATTCAAGTTTTCTTGATCTTGGAACTATAAAATACATAAGCTGTTGCATGTTATTAAATTTAGCAGTTGTTTTTTTATAATAATATGGGGATTTCAACGTTTTCCCGCGTTCTTTTTCCGCAGTTACGTCTTTTACTTTAGCGTTATCCCAGTTGTTATCTTTGTGTTCAATATGGACTGGAAGCTTATTTTTGGTTGTCCTAGTGCTACTTTCGTTTTGTGTAGTTGATGGTTCCTGAAACAAAATATAATGTTGCAGCGGGTTTTTTTTACCTACTCGTATATTTTGACCGTCACAGAGGGAAAATGGCAATTGGAGGATTCGAAAAGACCAAGCCGAACGTCATTGAAAATATCAAGTATGTAGCTTGAAGCTTTAGAAGGGATGTTACAAGATAAAGCATTAAGTAAAGCGTACATGGGACAGCCTGTTAGGAGACAAACAGTTAATACTAATGGAAGGATAAATTGGGATCCTAGCGCCCGAAATGCAGAAAACTTGCAGAAAATACCTTCAAACAGGGCTCGAGGGCCGGTCATACCAGAACTACCAGAATCTGGAACCCAATATTCTTGGAAACATTAAATCAAGGTATGGTATTTAATACTTGTACCCAATATTTCGAATGTGGTGTTTTAGGAATGAGCGATCAGGGCGCCTTGGTCAACAGATAAGTATGAAGGCAATGAGCTTCAGTGCCCTAGTGACTTATTAGAGTGTCGACTCATAGTATAGTAAGGTACCGAGTTCGAACCCCCGCGGTCACCCCAATGAGTTTTTCTAACTTAAGTACATTACGCACTGCTTTTACGGTGAAGCTAAAATACTTATCAACAAAAATATAGAAACTACAGCCTCTTTACCTGCGTAGGAATAGAGGCTGTAGTTTCTATATTTTTCATAATCGTTTTCTATCGAATTGCCATTATGCATTAAGTTCTCCATTTGTACTTGTTTCTGTGCAATAAAGGTTAAATAAATAAATTTAATGAGTTGACATAAGCGATCGACGCGATTAGTAATCAGCTTACGTCAGTCCTGTACATTTTGTCGATTTGTGAAAATTACTAACGTCGAGTTGTGCATTAACTGGAATCGCCTCAGAAAATAGAATACTCATCTCTTGCCAATGTCTTCAGCGTGGATACCTTAATAGGTGTAATGTTACTTACCCATGTGACAAGCTTGACTTTTGTAGTCATTTCTATTGTGCTACGGTTCTCTCCTTTTCCAGGTAATATTGGCATTTTTTCTGACTTAACAGTTTTGTTATGCCTGTTGGAATAAAAGGAAATGGATTTTCAACAAGTCACAAAGCAAACTTCTTCCACTTGACCGCATTAAGGGCAGAGCTGCTCGATGTGTCAACACCTTATCTTTGTGGAATCAGCTGTCAGCGTCTGTGCTTCCGAACCATTACGACTTAGGACCTTCAAAAAACGAGCCTACTCTTTTCTTAAAGGTTGGCATCGCACTTGCGATTCCTCTGGTGTTGCGAGTTTTATGGGTCACGGTGATCACTTACCATCAGGTGACCCGCTTGCTCATCTGCCACCTTTTACCACAAAAAAGGTACTTAACCAACCGGCGCAATGTGCACTTCTGTTGATCGCGGTGGATGCGACATTATTCGTACTGCAAATAATAAAACTTAACTTCGGAACCCTACATACATACATTAAATCACGTCTGTTTCTCAGAGGGGTAGGTAGAGATCACTAATTTCCATATGCTACCTGTCAAATTTCATACGCTTTTTCCACCTTCATACATCAAGTCATTCGAGTACTTAAGATTCGGCTCTTTTCCAGTTTTCTCCGATTTTATTCAAAAAAGAACGCCTAGGGTCAGCCCTTTCCGACCCTTCCACTCACTTTCGCACTGTATATTTCTTTCGTCCATTTCATCCATTCTTCCCAAATTATCGAACCATCGAAGCATGCCCTTTTCGATGTTAGTCACTACATCTTCTTTCAGGCCACATTCCTCTCTGATCTTTTCATTCTTTACTCTAGCAATCAGTTTCACACCACACATACTAAACTCGGAACCCTAAGAATGAAAAATTCTAAACTACCTAGCTAACAGTTTTTCTTTGCGCGCCTTATATTGGGAGATTGAGCTAAGATAGTGAAGGGAGTTTATCCTTCTCTTATCTCTCAGATAAGTAGCATGGTAAGGAAAATGACATTCTATACCTTAAATCATTTTTCACTATCAAATCTGTTTTATTGAACTGGATCTTTGTCTGGAATAAAATTAAAATTTTCATGAAAAATCAGGGTGCTATAAGATTAACGTGTGTTTGTGTGTTTGTGCATGTGTCGTTTACTATTGTTGGTGGCAAGACCTTAGTGCAGGGTCCATCTAGATTGCACCCACCACCTAGAGTTTCTTGTAGCGCTTTTCCACATTGATAGTCTTGGCCGACGCGGTAGTAGATTTACTGCATATCACCGACGTGAGGCCAGTTTACTGAATAAATATTTCATATCTTGTATTTTTGTGGAATTGTCCGTTGGCATTGTCTAGATTTCAAATGTACGGACACATACACTTTAAAGCTCTACCCGCATACTTATTGGCATCGTATCTTTTGTCGCCTTAGCCGGTATGTTGAGGATTTCTGACCCAGATTCAACTGTCAGAGACCATATCACATGTGACATGTTATCATATTGCCCACGTTCCAATAGCTCTTATTTACTTGACATGAATGGCGGCCACATAAGGTCAATTTGCTGAATAAATATTTTGATTTGATTGAGGTGTCATAGGCTTCCTCAGTTCTGATGCTGCAGAGGTAGTGAGGTTTCAATGCTTGCTCTTGGTTAGACTTATAACGACTACCCGTCCCGCCGCCGCTTATGCCCGTGTGGTTGCCGGATCAGAATAGTGCCACTCCATCTCTTCCCGTGGAAGTCGTAAGAGGCGGCTAAGGGAATAAGGGCTTGTAGTACGGTTAGGCGATGGGCTTGCAACCTATCACTAATACACTGGTCTGATTGTGCAAAATGTGGTTACAGAATTTATCAACAATTATTTTTAGAGTTGTTGGTATATCTGTATCTCTGCCTACCGCACTTTGGTATGTAGGCGTAATGTTATGTATGTATGTATAACGATACTAAAGCTCATAAGTTAGTGTTCCATATATTTCCACATACCTCAATTAAATTATTTTCGTTAGTAATGTTTGTCTGAGTTTTGCTCCTCAAAGACCTGAAATTGATGTGAAAATAAAGTTAATCAAATTAGAAAAAACTTTTTGGCTTTACCCGCTAGATATGTCCCTGCCATTCATATTAATAAATAATATTTTATTGTACTAATACAATTACATTACACAAAAATGAAAGTAACACAAATTTTGGTGTGGAGATAGTTTGAGTCCCGAGGAAGGACATTGGGTAATTTTTATCCCGAAATAACTGACGTTTTCTGAGTTAATAGCGATAAAGGACTTCTACGCTTTAGTTTATAATATTAGTATTAGTATAGATACATGTCAGGCTAAGTAAGCTGTGAGGTATGTCAGTCAACAAAAAAGTTTTTAACCTCGTGAGGCCCACGTCAAATTTTACTAGTTCAAAAAAGAACCTTGTGTAAGTCAACTAAAGTTTAAAGTCACATTGACAAATGTCCTAAATTTTGGCCGTTGGGCCGTACGAGGTAACTAGAGATAAATCAGCTTACTGAGTTTGGTACAGCATATCTGGTGGGGCATCGTCAACTTGGAAGATTGGCAGCAGTACCACTTTAGGCAAACATCTTTTAGCATGGCAATAAGGTGATTCCGTAACTAAAGCTGAATTATTATCTGCAAGTCATTATATTAAAGCACATGGTATTATTGTACGGTGATTGCACCAGTGTTGGACACTTTAAACTAACGGGCGCCAGTAATGGACACCTAATTCTAACTCAAATACCTACACTTTAGTTCCTTGTCATTATAAACTTCAAACTGAACATCAAATGACAAGCTTGACAATGACAACCACAACGACACGGTTATACTCGTAAGTATGCTCAACATTTTTATTGGGTGACTGTACGTATGATTCCGGAATAGGGTCCCTGGTGAAGGTGCGTAACAATCGCTAGGATGTTACTGTACGTAAGTTACAAGGCACTACCTTGGATCGACCTGTGGTTGATTTAAGTTCACGCATTTTTGCGAAAGGTCAAGCCTATGTAGCCCTTTGTCAGGTTAGGTCTATAGATGGTTTAATAATCTGAGCCTCCATTCTACAGCGTTATAACGATATCGCGTTTGACGTGTTTTAGAATCGTTTATGTCACAGTTGCCATTATTGTAAATGTCATAAGAGTTATCAAAACGTTGACAATACGGAATCACGCCAAAGACGATATCGTTATGACCGTGTAGAATCCCATTCCAGTAGTTTGGACGACGGCAAACAACTTAAGAAATCCCATTATATTAACTCCCTCAATGAAATAACGAAATTGCGATATTTACCTACTTATAATTCCAACTAAATTGTACGAAACAAAAAAATATATTATAAAATCAAAAACCCGACTGCGTAAAACATAACGTTGTTTTAAAAAAAAGATGGAAACAAGATGGAATCTTAACCCAATCCCAGACCCCATAGGTACACCCTAAACTGAGATCTGTATCGATTGGCTGGTTGTTCCTAAACTTATTCAGCAGAGAGTAGCATTCTTAGTGGTCTCCTTGCCAATTGAAGCAGTAAAGACCAGAGAATTTCGGTTAGCTATGTTATCTGAGCAGCGAAAAACGTTTGACCGATTTATGGTTCGACAAATATTATATTTTTGACGTTTGCACGAAAGATCACTTCGATTTTTTTCATTCAGTCATTAATTGTTATAAAAATTATATTATGTTTACTAAATGTCAAAGAGTGAAATGAAAAATGAACGTCATTGGACACACGATAAAAAACGAAACGTTTTCGTCAAATGAAATTCGGACAGTAAAAAATCGCGTTTGCGATTACCGAAAATTTCATTTTAAGAAGTTGACTATTAAACTTAGTACTCTAAACAATCTCATGCAGTCGGGGGCATCTTCTTCTATGCCTCCGACTGCATGAGATTGTAGATTGTTGATTTTATAAATTTACTTTTTTTACAAATGCAGTCCTTGTCTTCTACATAACCAGGGGGACAACCACATTTCTCTGAGAAGCCGGGTCCAGTGCGTTTTTCCGTTTCGTACACAGGTTCTCCAACAATAGGCTCACCGGCAAAATTACAGACGACTTGCACCACCTAGATAAGATAGTATTTAGTATGACAACCCACTTTAGGGCCTCTTTTATGGAGCGGGTTAGAGGGACTGACAATGGGATATTAAGGGCTGTATATGAAAGCTGCCCCCTTCATGGTCAACTGAGCCTACTCAAAACTCAGCCCGGAGGCTCAGTTGACCTCTAAAATATATGTTGGGGGCGACTCGGCCTACAAGGTCAACTCAGCCCGCGGGCTCAGTTGACCACAGTCTACCGCCAGAGGGACAACTCAGCCCGCGGGCACACACACACACACACACACACACAGATCGATTGTTCTTAAATACTAAAATATATTGTTATCCGATATGTAGTGCTTTTATTGTTAAAATTAGTAACTTATCAAAACGTGATAGCAGTCCAGACAGGTGGATCAATAATGTTAGTTCTACTATCTCAATTTTCCGTTGGTTGGGTTGACCATATAACTTTAAACTGTAGTCGACTGAGCCCGAGGGCTGAGTCAACCATATAACTTTAAACTGTAGTCGACTGAGCCCCTGTGGGCTCAGTCGACCCCATTGCCAATTTCGGGGCCGAGTTGCCCCCGAAAAATTAAACGTAGTCAACTGAACCCGCGGGCTGAGTTGTGAGTGGGCTCAGTTGACCATGAAGGGAAGCTGCCGTGTAGTCGGCCGTGTGGTGCCGGTCGAGAATAGCACTACCCCCTCTCTTCCCGTGGGTGTCGTAGGAAGCGACTAAGGGATAAACCGGAGGATGGGCAGCAGCGTCCTCTGATGACTACATGGTATGACTGCGGTCGCCAACCCGCCTGCCAAGCGTGGCGACTACGGCATTTTTTCCCCCCAAACGGTTCTAGATCAAAACATGAATGTACAACAACAGCCCAGACCCCTAGTCCCCGGCGGCCCCGCTATTCCTGGCTCCGGTAGCGGCCATGGTAACGGCGGGGCAGGGGGTGCTTTAGGTAATCTCCGGCAGAGACCCGGCTACCAGAAACGACGACCTTTGGCCCTGGCAACATACAATTGCTGACCATTGCGGACCGACGAAAAGTTGCTGGAACTGGAGGAGGAATTGAGCAGGTTACGATGGGGAATCATAGGGTTGTCACAAGTCCGTAGAGAGGGGGAGGACATGACAACCCTGAAGTCCGGTAACTTGCTCTATTTCCGGGAGGGCGACCACCAGTCCCAGGGAGGTATCGGGTTTATCGTCCACAAGTCCCTCGTGAACAACGTGGTGAAGATCGAGAGCGTGTCGAGCAGGGTAGCGTGCCTTGTGCTCAGAATGACCCAACGATATTCGTTGAAGGTCATACGGGTATATGCTCCGACCTCGACGCACTCCGACGATGAGGTGGAGGCTATGTATGAGTATGTTTCCAGAGCCATGCATAGCTCCAAAACTCACTTCACGGTTGTTATGGGGGACTTCAACGCAAAGCTGGGCAAACGAGACGGTGAGGAGCAGAGAGTGGGGAATTTTGGAGTGGGGCATAGGAATCACCGGGGCCACCTACTGGCCAGTTTTATGGAGAAGGAGGGACTCTATATGATGAACTCCTTCTTCAGAAAACGTGGGCATAGGAAGTGGACCTGGATGAGCTCTGATGGTGTAACGAGGAATGAGATAGACTTTATCATGTCGACGAAAAAGCACATATTCAATGATGTCTCCGTGATCAGTGCGGTAAAAACCGGGAGTGATCACCGTATGGTGCGAGGCTCATTGAATATCCAGTTCAAGCTCGGCACCCGCTCAGCTCCAAAACCCCGAAAGCTTTCAGCTCGAACTTCAAAACCGTTTCGAGTGCCTAGGTAGCGACGTGGACGATTACAACGACGGGTTTGTTGAAGCTGTCCAAACGGTCGGGTCTAAGTTTTTTAAGATCCGCCGTACAAAGATCAAGAAGCTCTCGGAATCCACCCTTAGGCTCATGGAGGTGAGGCGCGAGATGATTCTGCAGTCCTCTGGTGACGCTCGTCGCTATCGGCAAGTCAACAGACAGATCTCGAAGTCTCTGAAGCGTGATGTACGCCGATTCAATACTAAAAGTATTGAAGAGGCTATTGAGCGTAACAGGGGCTCTAAGGTGTTTGCCAGGGATCTGTCTGTTGGCCAAAGCCAATTGATGAAGCTGAAGACCGACGAAGGCAGAGTCATTTCATCCAAACCTGAGCTATTAGCGGAAGTTGAGAAGTTTTATGGACAGCTGTACATGACAAACCGATTACCCGTCGAAAATCTAGCTAAAGACCCGACGGCTACATTAACCCGACACTATACGAAGATCTCCCCGACGTCAGCCTATACGATATTAGTATGGCCCTCAAACAGCTTAAGAATGGCAAAGCCCCAGGTGAGGATGGAATTACAGCTGAACTCCTGAAGGCGGGTGGTAAACCCATCCTTAGGGGTCTCCAGACGCTGTTCAGTTCCGTTCTCCACGAAGGGAGAACGCCGAAAGCATGGAACAGAGGTGTGGTGGTTCTCTTCTTCAAGAAAGGTGATAAAACCTTGCTGAAGAATTATAGACCCATCTAACTTCTGAGCCATGTTTACAAGTTGTTTTCGAGGGTCATCACAAATCGTATCGCGCTCAGGTTTGACGATTTCCAGCCTCCCGAACAGCCTATAGTACCGTAGACCACATACATGCGTTGCGGCAGGTTATACAGAAGACTGAAGAGTATAACCTACCCCATTGCCTTGCATTTGTGGACTACGAGAAAGCCTTCGATTCGATCGAGACCTGGGCTGTGCTGCAGTCTCTCCAGCGGTGCCAAGTTGACTACCGATATATCGAAGTGTTGAAGTGTCTGTACGAAAACGCCACTATGTCCGTCCGACTACAGGACCAGAGCACGGAGCCTATTCCTCTGCAGCGGGGAGTCAGACAAGGAGATGTGATCTCTCCGAAGCTGTTCACCGCTGCATTGGAGGATGCTTTTAAGGTTCTGGACTGGAAAGGACGAGGCATCAACATCAATGGCGAGTACATCACTCACCTTCGATTTGCTGACGATATCGTAGTCATGGCTGAGACCATGGAGGAACTCAGTGCAATGCTCGCTGACCTCAGTAGAGTTTCCGACCAAGTTGGCCTGAGAATGAACATGGACAAGACGAAAGTCATGTCCAATATCCATGTCGCGACAACTCCCGTGATGGTCGGAGGCTCTGCGCTCGAAGTTGTTGAAGACTATGTTTACCTGGGACAAACGGTCCAGTTAGGTAAGTCCAACTTTGAGAAGAGGTCACTCGTCGAATCCGACTCGGCTGGGCAGCGTTCGGGAAGCTTCGCAGCATCTTTTCGTCCAAATTACCGCAGTGTTTGAAGTCAAAAGTCTTTGACCAGTGTGTGTTGCCAGTGATGACTTACGGATCTGAGACGTGGGCGCTAACAATGGGCCTTATAAGCAAGCTCAAAGTCGCTCAGAGGGCTATGGAGAGAGCTATGCTCGGGGTTTCTCTGCGTGATAGAATCAGAAATGATGATATCTGCAGTAGAACTAAGGTTACCGACATAGCCCGAAGAATAGCTAAACTTAAGTGGCAGTGGGCGGGGCACATTGCTCGCAGGACTGATGACCGATGGGGTCAGAAGGTTCTTGAGGGGCGTCCACGGACCGGGAGACGAGCTGTAGGTAGGCCTCCAACAGGATGGAGCGACGACCTTGTAAAAATCGCGGGAACGCGGTGGATGCGAAAAGCACAGGACCGGTCTGAATGGAGAGCCTTGGGGGAGGCCTATGTCCAGCAGTGGACGTCTTTCGTCTGATATGATGATATGATGATGATGATGAAAGCTGCAAGTTCTCCATATGCAGCCTTTAATATTCCTCCTATAGTATTAAGAGTAGAGATAATGTTTAAAGTTTAATGGTTCTTGTTATTAATTTATAATTTATGATTATATTAATTACCAATAATGTAATAGTAATAACTTAATGTATAATTTACTATGGGTGCTTATTATACCTGGAATAAATGATATTTAATTTAATTTAGGATTGGAATTATGTGAAAGGTACCACAAATATGAAAAATCAGGACTCATACACGTCACGTCACTACGCAGAAGGGAGCCATTGAAATGCCAAATGGCAATCACAAACCGTAAGATGTAGTGATAGTAGGCCCCACAAAAGGTAGACCGTTGGGCGGAGTTCTCCTATTTTATAGAAGATTGTTTCATAGAACGTATCACTTCGCAGAATTTTCTTTACATAGAAAGCTAATTTCTGCTGAAACCTTATAGTTTTTAGATTATCTTAAGCATGGGTTACGTAAGTAAGATTAGGTTAGGTTAGACCTGTAACCACCAAAAAAAAAACTGAATACAATAAGGTTTCAGCAGAAGTTAACTTTCTATAAAATGAAAATTCTGCGAAGAGATACGTTCTATGAAACAGTATGCCACCCCGATGAGCTCTTTCGTGTGATCAGATGATTAGCGATCTAACCACATGTTGACTCACTTTGTAACATTTGCTTTGCAATTACTTTCCACGCTGTTATTGTATGTGGTTTTAAATAGAGAATATTTGTATTGTATTCTATTGCATAGTTGATACTCACATTGAGAATAACATCAGAAGTTCGTATTGCGCCGTGGTAGTCCGTATAAGACTCAATACCACATCCAACGTGAGTGCTTCTACCATCCACAAAAACCAAATATACTAAGGCTGCTTCGGCTTGCGCCGTGCTGAAAAAACATCAAAAGAAGATTGCGAAGCTAAAATGAAATGCAATAACGTTTCTCTGTCCTCAAACCTAGTCCAATATTGAATTTTTCATATTAACTAACTACAACCTATTTTAAAATCGTGGATTTAATTAAAAAGGTGACTTATCTGAACAGTGAAAGATGTTGGTCCGATTTTTGGTTCAACAATATATAATTTCTATTAAAATGTGGTTACAGAATTATCAACAAGTTTAAAGTTGTTGGTATTTCTGTAGCTCTGCCTACTCCACTCTGGGAATGAAGGCGTGACGTTATGTATGTATGTAAAAATTATTCAACAAATATGGTAGGTATGCATTTTTTTACGTTTTCTCGAAAGATCACTTCTGATTTTTTATTTAGTCATTACTCGTTTTGGTGTTTTACCGGTTTGACACAGTAACAATTCTTTATTGTTTGATAATTTAACTATTTCCCATTTCTGATCTTACCTTAGTGTCATTGGGCAATGTAACGGCTCGGTTTATTAATAGTTTACCTATTTTTAAGTCGACTTTTACGTTTGTGATGCTTCTTGGCAAAAAAAAACCTCAAGGGCAAGCGGGAGCGACTCTGGTACAAATTTACCTAATCAATATTGTTTGTAACGGTTGATGAGTGCGTTAGTGAAGTCCAATTCATACTTAGCGGTTTAAAAATTGCGCATTTCTATCAATTACCTACACCTACTAACTCCGCGAGGTCTGTACGTTTTCCTTTCCAAGAAAATATTTATAGGAAAGGAAAAAATAAAAGCTGAAACGTACATACTCCGATTTTCATAATATCTACAAGATATTCAAAAATTGTGGAAATCCGATTAGATTTAGGGTGTGAGAAACGTTATCACCCGGAGCTACATTTGTATGGATTCTTTTTGTCGGCTATGCGATTTTAGCATCGCTTCACAATCCTCTTAATGAACAATATTAAAAATATGTTTAATTTCACTTACGCATCCTCGTCTGTGAAGTTCAAAATCATTTCCCTCGTCACACTATTTTTATGTTTGTACGCGATATCAACCGTTTTCTTCATGGTGTTGATGATCTTTTCATCTGTTAATTCTGCATAGAACAACGATTATTTAGTTTTGAACCCTCTACGCAGAATGCGCTAGCGCAGTGCTATAGGTTTAACGTGTGTATTTGGCATGTTGGATGGACCGATTCCGACGAGATTTCTCAAGGTGCTGATAAACGACGCGTGATAGCTGGAAGGTTAGCACAAATATGTTCCGAGACTAGTTTGTCGCTCGGATATCCCTTTCTATCTAGTATGTACCTATCGATAGAGATGCACTGGTGCGCCGCGCCGCGCGTGTAAACGACTAATCTGTTCGCAAGGTTATGGGCTCGGCTTCCCCGTTCGCAAGCGTTGTTGTGATCTACGCGTTTGTACTAGAAAGCTTGTGCAGACGAGACGTGTGTACGGACGAGGGCGCGGCTCGTGTGGCTCGCGCCATCACGCGCCGTGTATACGGATAGCGCGTACCCTGCTACGCGTAGTTGGTTACGCGTGTGTTTAGGCGTACATTGGAACGAGCGCGTCCTCTTTGACACGTGACCTAGAGCAACTGCCGGCGGCTCGCGCGGCACGCGTGCTCCAAAAGAGTACTCGTAGCTGCAGGTACGGATAGAGTGTTCCAGGACACGTGTAACTGACTACGCGTAGCAGGTTACGCGCTATCCGTACCTACGCAACTTTAGGATTTATTCGAGCCGCGCCCATACGGACGGCGCGGCTTGTACGGGCTATATATATATATATATATATATATATATATATATATATACTCACCCGGAAAACATTCAGTACCATTGCCAAGTAAAAAACAACTTCATAAAAATAGACACAAAAGCAGCATACTCACTTTTTGTAGAACTGACTGTTTTATTTAATTCCATTAGCTGCCAATCTGGGTATGAAAATCGAAGAAGGCCTGTCACCTGACCAGGCTTGGAAAAATATTCTGTAAAAAAAAAACCTTTTTTGCAGAGGCGAGAAAGTATGCAATATATGGACGAGTTGTCTAGAGGGCCGAAACGAAGTTTGAGTCTTTGAGTCTACGTACACGGGTCCGTTTATTACCCCTTCCACCGAGGCAGACATAATCTTTTTCACAATAACTGCGAGAAAATAAAAAAAAACTAATAACAATAAACTAATAACTAAACAATAAACCAATAAGTGGCGTCGCAAAATTGCCAAGGTTGGCCTGTTCCTTATAAGCAAACAGTTCAACCTGTTTTATTATGTGTTAGTGCAAACAGCCAGCTAAAATATTTTGCCAGCTGTTTGTACTAAAAATATTGTTGGCCTATTCATAATCTATGGGTAAATATTATATAACACGGTACCGTGACTGAGTGACTGACTGACTGACAATGCATAGCGGAAACCACCGAACTTAAGAAATTAAAATTTGGAGAGCATATTTCTTTGATGTCCCTACATGCAGCATACATAGAGAGGTGGGCAGAGACCACTTCTTTCCTCCTGCTACGATCCTGACAAATCTGTTTCGCTTCTTCCACACTCATACATCGAGTCATGCATGCACGTCGGCTTCGGGTAGTTAAGATTCGGCCTTTTTCCAGTATTTCCCCGATTTGATTAAAAAAAGTACGCCTAGGGCGGCCCTTCCTCCCTCCTTCTAGATGCAGCAATGTACTATTATTGCGTTAACCGAATTATTTGTCAAATAAATGGTAAGTTATTCTTGTAACGAGAAACCGGTCTTCTGAATATATTCATGACGATATGTCTTCTCGTGACACCTACGGCGTTCTCCTGTACATATAAAAGAATAGAAAAAAGTAAGGATGAAATGTTATATCTACGGGAAATTGGCGTACGTACTGGTTGCCCTGCATTGATCGTGATTCAAGGTACATTGGTTGGCCCAAACCCGCGCATAGTTTTCAAGTTCGTTATCCCACGTCTGAAAATAAAATAAACATAACTGTAAAATCTGGAAAAAAAGCACTATAATAAATTGAAGGAATAAAATGAATTTTAATCATTATTATTTTTAATTGGTAAAATTTGAAATATTCGACTCGGAATATTTTACGTAGGTAATATTTTTTCAAACATACATAACATCACGCCTTCATTCCCAAAGTGGGGTAGGCAGAGCTACAGAAATACCAACAACTTCAAAAGTAATCCTTATGATGAAGCCTTTCGATCGGTATGATAAAGCTACAGGGTAATTATTTTTCTCGTGTAGGTAACGGGTTCGATTCCCGGTTCAACCATGTAATTATTGAAATATCTATGAATGCAGTTTAAATTGTTTTTTAAATTAAAATAATGTGTTCTTTCAGTAAAATGTTCCATCTACAATATTCAAGGTACTTTCCTTCCATGTGGCATAGCCGTGGGACGCCCTGTATAATTCTGTAACCACATTTTGCTCAATCAGGTTAAGAATAGTTTACTATAAGTGTATTAAGTGGCAGTTCGCAAGCCCATTGCCTACAGTACTACAAGCCCTTATTCCCTTAGTCTCTACACTGACCATGGTCCGACATGCTCTTGCCCGGTTTTTAGGGTTTCGTAGTCAAACTAGGAACCCTTATAGTTTCGCCATGTACGTCCGTCCGTCCGTGTGTCCGTCCATCCACAGCCTAGCGCAGAGACTCTTATTACTAGAAAGCCGTAATTTGGCATGAATATGCATATTAGTCACGCCAACCAAGTGGTACAATAAAATGTAAAAAAAATTTTTTTTTAGGGTACTTTCCCTACACGTAACGTGGGGACGTTTTTTCTCGTCTCCCCATAGTGTGGGGTGTCGTTGGATAGGTCTTTCAAAAATATTACGGGTTTGTAAGAACAGTTTTTTGATTAAGTAATCCGTCTATGAAATTTTTGTTAGACTAAAAATCTGAAAAAAATCTTTGAATGAGGTGTAACGAATTTTAAAGGAAAACTATCACGACTAAGTCGATATCATTGGTTCTTCAGATACAGGCGATTAAAGTGTTTATACCTACTAAAATCATCTAAGGCGGCACCAATTGACTTTAAATAGAAAAATAGTTATTACTTGTTGATTTTTATGTTTGTAGCTTAACGGCTTCGGAACCCTACACTGAGCATGGGCCGACATGCTCTTGCCCAGTTTTGATTTAGCTATTTGGGTATGCTACCTCACTCACAAGTGTAGCTTATTTACTGTTTACTAACTTATTTGTGATGTCATTGGCGATTGCTCATAGTCAATTGTGTTATGATATATAATAACGATAACGGCCTGTTTGTCTGTCTTCTTGTGACGCCCACGCCCACATATCCTTACATTAGAAGTTGGATACCTTTTTATATTATATGGATTCTTTCGATGTGCCTCGTCGAAATAAGTAAATACATATCATGGGACAATCTCACACAAAATTACTAAGTCCCTATGGGTACTTTGCAACGATAAACATACTTATAAAAATGAATTTAAGATGCTCAAAACGTACCAACTCCTGCATGCCGTATGCCTTCGGCAGTAATTTATTATCTTTACCCGTCTCTTTCCCAGCAGCCAGCTTCATTCGCATCCTGAAAAAAAAGTGTAAATTTCATAATTTTAATAATTATTCAATTTGGAACACAAGGTCGAATCTTCCTTCTCAACTGTTCCTATTGGTCCGAATTGTCATAAGTTAGAAATGCAATTTTCATTAAAATTGTTAAACTATCCAGGGGCCTAACATGTGCGCCAAGCACGCTGCCACGGGACTTTGTGTGAAATGAAGTCAAACGGAAACTAGTGTCAAATATTATTATGAAATTATTAAAATAACAGCCATGCGGGGATTAAGTTGCTTATTAATAAAAGGGCTCAAATCACACAAAACACACTTTTATTTTAAACCCTAGTTCTTTATACTTACGTTAGAATATCGAATAGACGAATTAGAGTCCCGACCCTATGTCAAAAATTGTCTCGTGTTAGGCATCTGTCACATCTGACCAGGGCTGGAATTCTACAAGGTAATAACGATATCGTTTTTGACCTGTTTCCGTATTGTCAACATTTTGATAACTCTTATGTCATTTACAATAATGGCGACTGTGACATAAACGATTCTTAAACGTGTCAAACACGATATCGTTTTAACGCACCTGAATAGAGGCCCAGTATGTCAGTGCGAGAGTGGCGGAAGCGTTATCCACGTTTATCCACATCGATAAACACGACCATGTTAGGCCCCCAGGATGGTAATAAATCAAACCTAACGGTTCACTTACACGGGTAATTGATTGCCCGTAGACAGTACAGACGTTTCATTCTCCAACACCAAAATAAGAGTTAGATGTATAATGACGGCGGGTAATCATTGCGCAATTAAAACAGTTGGGGAATAATAATACTAAAATAAATAAAGGCGTAGGGAATTTATGACGTCATCGCCCACTGGTACTTCCAGCGTAATCAGTCACCGCAGGGCAGCTAGTGGAGAGCTGTTAGTGAGTAGCGACACCACGGATCTGATCTGGTGCTCCCGAGGGAAAGCCCTGTTTCTCACCTCACGCTTGCCTTCACCGGCCGGCTGGAGTGGACGATGACGAGGAACAGACCCTCACCTCTGGCTTGTCTTTCCTGGCCGAAGTCGCAAGAGCTAATTATGCTAGTGTGCATGTGTTGCATAAGTGGCGAGTGGGCACCTTATGGTCGTCTTAAGTCCAGAAGGACCTCTCCACCCTCGGCCCCTGGAACTGTTGCCTCCCTGATGTTTTGTATGTATAGGTATGGCTATTTTGGGAGGCCCATTCCATTGAGTTGGCGAGTAAACATCTATTATTACCAAAGTAATTAGCATTGGCCAGGCAGACGCCATAGTTTCATCAATAGCTATAAAATTATACACTTTGTTTTTATGCTAAACGTTGTTTTTTGTCAAATAAATGTTGTGAGTTTGAGTTTGAGTTTAACAGCATCTACCTAAAGGTTAAAATAGATACTTAAGAGTTTTTTCAAAATGTTGGTGATCCCTAAAAAATAAATAGATGTTTATTGTGGTTTTTGGACATAGTAAAATAATGCTAAATGTTTTTAATGCAAATTAAACGGCCTTTTTAGGAATGTGGTTCTGAGATTACGAAATGTCTACGTGTGAAAACGCATGGCTAAGCGATACTTACTTGTTTATCGTGCCTAGAAGTTGCGTTTTAAAATTGTTCGAAGCCTTTGTGCTTTTTGCATTGCTAGAGCAAGCTGGTCCCGTCTTGGCGATCTAATGATGTAAAGGATCAAAGTAAAACATAGTATACTTATCTAACAAATTCGCACCGAGGGTTTCCTAACCCACACATTATTCGATAAATTAAATTTATTAGAAAACACAATAATAGTACAGAGGGTGGGTGCCACTGGACGTTAAGCGCCCTCTTTTAAAAAAAAAACACCTTTGACCTTACTCACTTAGTAGAAAGAAATTGACTTAAAATGCATAACAGCTAAAACAAAACTTGTAATTTTTTTTTTGTTTTTATGTTAAGGAGAAGGCACACGAGCACTCAGGCCACCTGATGGTAAGTGGAATGGTAAATGGATGGACTATAATCCTAAGACCTCAAATGCGTTGCCAACCCTGAGGACTAAGATGGAATGCCTCTATGCTAGTAATTTCAGCGGTTGTCTTATCCTCACACCAGAACACAACAATGCGAACACTGTTGCTTGGCGGGTGGTTAATGGATAAGATGGTGGTAGCGATCCGGACGGACCCTGCACAGGGTCCTACCACCACTAACACTACCACCACTAACTAAATTATGTCATATATGACTATGTCTGTTAAATTATACAACATGTATACAAAATTAATAATACTTACAGGGTTATTATGTGGATGGCACATAATGTGGCTTCCTTCCTCGCAATATGCCGATTTCGGACAGAAATCTGCTATGTGCTTTGCTTTCTGAATTTTCTTGTACAAGACCGTGGAACATTTTGTGGCAACGACCAAGTAAACCAGTGCTATGTATTTCTAAAGTAGGAATAAATTAAAAATCATATCTCCACTGGACCCATCCTGTTTACGCTCAGAGACAAGGAAGAGCTATATAACTGCCATAGCTCTGTCCTTTACGCTCACCGTAAAATGAACTGCATAGCTAGGTCATAATAACCCCCCAGATAAGGACAAAGTATGGCATAATCTACCCCACGGCTATTACACGTTTTTAAGTAAGGGCGTTAGTTTTTTAATTTTAGCTTAATTTTCATTTGTGAGTCTTAGCTTAGTTTTATGCTTACTGTTAATTTACTAAATAAGAATTTATATTACGACAAAATAAAAAAAAGAAGAGGTCATAATTACCGATTAAAGCAACTAAAAGTATTATATTACGGTACGGTAAAGGTGGGGGACTCTGACAACCACGGATTGGCCCTCATCTAATATGCAAGGTGTGTCTGACCATGGGGCTTTAAAAGTAGGTATCGATTCTACTCCTCAAATGCTACATCTTTTGTTCTACGACTTAGAAAATAACTTAATTTACAGTAAGTTATAGGTGATCAAACTTTCAAACTTTACTAGTAAAATCAGTGAATTAATTTATTTTGTATGAAAAATAAAAAATAAAAATTACCTCATTTTTTAAAGTCGTAGAACAAAAGGAGTTCCATTTGAGGAGTAGAACACACCTTGTATAAAATTCTCGTGTCACGGTGTACCTACGTTATTGAACTCCTCTGAAACGGCTCGACCGATTCTTATGAAATTTGGTGTGCATATCGGGTAGGTCTGAGAATCGGCCAACATCTATTTTTCATACCCCAAAACGACATAAAAAAACAATTGCAGCGGGCGAAGCCGCTGGCGGGTCGCTAGTAATGTTATAAAAAAAACATCGATATATTTTAGAAAAGTGTTAAATTTTGTGTAGTCATATCGATAATTCTTCATTAATCTGCTGCGTAGCTACATCGCTACAAAATAAAAATCATAACAAAACCGAATAATCTATACTAATATATAAAGCTGAAGAGTTTGTTTGTTTGTTTGAACGCGCTAATCTCCGAAACTGCTGAACCGATTTATATAAAATTTGGTGTAGAGATATCTAAGGGCCCGGGAAGGACATAGGATACTTTGTAACCCGGAACATTGAACAGTTCCCGAGGTAACAGCGATAAACTAGGTATTTGACATAATATACGAGGGGCGGCTGAAAAGTTCTAAGCCTAAGGTATTTTGAGGTTGTGTATGTGATTATGTTACTGGCCACTAGATAGATTATTTAAAAACAAATAATGAAAAAAAAACATTATGTCATTACAATAGTAATTTCTCGAGATATTCAACGATGACCAGTATCATGTCTGAATTATCATTGTTTATTACGAAAATCGAGCACCGGGCTGTGATTAAGATCCTCATGAAAGTAAAAAAAACTCCTCAATGCATTTTTCAAGAAATTTGACAAAGAGCGGCGTGTCGAAACTTCTCAGGCGTTTTTAGACTCGTGCGGAGATAGTGTTGAGGAAATTTGCTCAAGTATGGTAACCGTTGATGAAACGTGGCCAGACAGTGTGATCCTGAATGTACGTCGGAGTCCATGCAGTGGACTGAGAAGGGTGAAAGGCCGCCAAAGAAATTTAAAGTAAATCCATATATAGATTTGTCGCATACGCACTACACGCGCAAACTAATTTTAAAAACTACCCATTTGAATATTGCCGTTAGCTGTCCCGTGTATCACAGTGTTGGATCCACGGAAGATCAGCGTCGAGACACTCCTGAGTGCCTCGACACCATGCTGAGTGGGTTCACTTTTTAATTGTTAATTAATTAAAATCCTGCATGTCAAGCTAATTTAAGCTATCTTAAGTTTTTCATTTTCTACCGTAATTAGCTTTACAAAATGTTAGTCTTAAGTAAAAATGTATCATTTTGCAGAAATAAAATTATTTTCTTCTTTTCTTTTCTTTAAAGTGGAAAGATCGGCCTCTAAGCTAATGGCTACGGTGTTTTGGGACGCGGATGGAATTCTTTTAATAGATTATTTAGCAAAAGGCTCTACAATAAATGCAACTTACTATTCTGAGCTATTGAAACAAGTGCGTCAGAACTTTTCAGCTGCCCCTCGTAGATAACACTATCAAATTGTGATTTAATAGTGTCGTCAACATACACATAGGGAGAGTAGCGGGAAACGAATACTACGCGGACGAAGTCGCGGCCGTCTTCAAGAGTTATAATAATTAACGTTATTAAATGCGCGCTGTTGCCGGCTCGTACATTTATACCCTCTAGAAAAATCGTGCCACTGGCGACTCTTATGTTGTTCATATCACACATATTTCCTTGACCGGGAATAGAACAAGGGACCACGAGCTTTCTAGGCAGGGGCTATAGATACACACGTTACCAGGGTTCGGCACGGGTGAGCTGTTTTCAGAGTTTGCATAACGTGGACATACCTTATTCATATTCATATTCATTTATTCATTGCTTTATGTGGTTATTACAAGGGTTCTTATATTATAATTTCGCTCCCAACATAAACCCTGCAAGGGCACTGCAATTTCACAAAATTGTACATATTTTAATTGAACAGGTATTTAAGTATTTTTTATACCTATAGTAATTTATTGTAATTCAATGGTGTGGTGTAATTTAACTAATGAAATTATTTCATTTAGGCTACCTTTCTGCTACGATCATTACGTCGCCATGAAAACAAATTAATTTTACAGCAAGCTTTTTAGCAAACTTTAAATAATATTTATATCCATATGCTATAAAAGTTAATCAAGTGATATGATATGATATTATACTCAAGAAGAAATGCGTTGAAAATCGAAAATACAGAAAATATTATTTTTATTACAATAACACGGAAAATTTAGAATTAATAAAATAACTTAGTACCTACTTGTTTTGTACATAATGCATTGTCATTAAAGAAATTTTAGTTTAATCATAATTAATACAGTTTTATTTTCTTTTTACTGTGTATCTATATTAATATCTACACTTCACATAAATAACGTAAAAATCTGTGGAGGTCTGCGCGTTATTTTCAAATTAAAATTCAAACATATTTTTTTAGACGTCCTACAAAACAAGTTAGCAATGTAAAGGAGCGCCCTCACTGAGAGCATTCGCGTGTAATGAGCATTCGGCGTCGAATATTAAAATACTTGGACCACAGTAACGCTCGGCTCAACGTCCACACCATCGAATGTTAAGTACTTGTTAAGTTAAAATATGTTCAATTTTGTGAAATTGTAGTGCCCTTGCAGGGTTTATGTTGGGACCAAAATTATAATATAAGAACCCTTGTAACAACCACATAAAGCAATAAATAAATGAATATGAATAAGGTATGTCCATGTTATGCAAACTCTGAAAATATTACACGCGAATGCTCTCAGTGAGGACGCTCCTTAAAACGTTTTTTATATGGGCATAAAAGGCAAACGAGCAGACCACCTGATGGTAAGCATTCACCGTCGTCCATAAATATCAGGAATACTAGGGTCACAGCCAAGTTTTTGCCTTTCAGTGAATATTTTAAGCCAAGTTTAAAGGACACTAGTACTTCTATCTCCCGGTTGTACCTCCGCCTCGATTCCCCATTTTCTCCTTTTGTCGGTCCCAGAATCTTTCGCAAGCGGGAGATAGAAGAACTAGTGTCCGAGCCGAAAATCATCGGAGAAATAAAATCTTCCCGACTTCGCTGGCTAGGACATGTGGAGAGGATGGGAGAAGATCGAGCCATAAAGAAAGCTTATCTTGGTCAACCTTCCAGGCGTCGCCCGGTGGGGCGCCCAAGATATCGCTGGAAGGATGGAGTCGCCAAAGACCTTAAAGAGCTGGAAGTGTCCAACTGATCAGATTTGGCACAAAATAGAGAAGAATGGCGCACTTTAATGTCGGAGGCCAAGATCCACTTCGGGTCGCTGAGCCAGCGAAATAAGTAAGTAAGTTTTAAGGATGACATGTTTAGTGCTCAGGAAACATCGTGGATGGAAGTTAAAATTAAAGTAATAATAAGCTTCTGTCCGCGACTTTGTCCATGCACATTTAGATTATCGTTATTACCTCGGGAACTTTAAAATTTTCCGGTATAAATGTGTTAATCCAGGGTATGAGCTATGTCCAATCAGTCCAGCAGTTGCAGCGTGAAAGGGTAACAAACTAACCCACACACACAAACTTTTGCATAAGTATATAATATTGACGACATGTTGGCCTAGTTGGGGTGACCCTGCCTACGAAGCTAGCGGTCCCGGGTTCAAATCCCGATAAGGGCAGATATTTGTGTGATGAGCACGAGTATTTGTTCCCGAGTATTGGGTGTTTTCTATGTATTTAAGTAATAATTAATAATTTAAGTCTAAGTTTAGTCTAAGGGAATTAAGGCTTCTTGTAGTAATATTAGGCGATGGGCTTGCAACCTATCACTAACACACTGGTAAACATCTTAGCATGTTTGTGCAAAATGTGGTTACAGAATTACCAACAATTATTTTTGTAGTTGCTGGTATTTCTGGTAGCTCTGCCTACCCCACTCTGGGAATGAAGGCGTGATAGTATGTATGTATATTATGTATGTAGTACATAATACAAGCCTAGAGCTTAGTTTTGATCGAAGTCAATTTGTGTGACGTTTTCCCGTGATATTTATGTAGTATTCGTAGGATGTAGATGGGTATTTCTCCACTAATAGGAAAATCGCTGTCCGTGAATTTTTTCGAATAATGAGTTTAGAAAATGTCAAATAAAAAGTTTTTCATGTTGAATCATAGCTATATTTTTTTACTTGTCTGATAGTATATCAATAATGAGGCTGCTTATTTAATTATTAATCTTTTAATAGCTTAAAAAAAGTACCAAATCTAGAGTTTGATAAGTATCACATAATATTAGCAATGTGTTACAATTTAACAAGATTTCTCTATTGAACTTAAGAAGGTGAATAAATAATCCATTATAATAAAGTAGTATTTCAATTAATGTGTTAGCCATTTTATTAGAATTTTTAATCATAATTTGTCCCAAGAGTAAAAAAAACAGTCCCCTGAGGCTTGATTGCGATTAACATAGAAATAATTGATCTTGTATACAAATTAATATTGGTATGAAAAACACTGAAGTTATGATGTAAAACCATTTCTGCTATTTAATTCACTATTATTTATGGGACTATAAGTTGGCAGGCGACTGTTAAAATTTTCCAAATTGTGGAGAAATACCTAGACCCTAGAGCTTACATTTAATTATTTTTAACTGGTTCTATTTTTTACATAAAGTTAAAGATGGAGGGCTTACCAGAAAAATCATTTATCTTAGACTTATAAGCAATCTGTTGTACAAATTACTAGAGATTTTCAGCTTCAGCCACACTTTTGAATCATCGACCGAATTCTGAAATTAAATACAGCAGTAGTTAAAAACAGTAGGTCGTCTACGAGTACAAACTAATACATGCAGCGCGGCTTGCATGTATGTGTGAGGTGGAGGCACACACACGTAGGCGTACGCGCCGCGAGCCATTACAAGCAAACTGAATAGGGCGGACCGAGCCGTTTTAGTCGGAGCCGCGTCATCGCCATGTTTGATAGCATGCGCCTTATTACCAGGGCTCGGATTTTACATCTCATAGTAAGATAAAAGAAAACTATGGAGTCGATATTAAAATAAAAACTAGTCACATTCATACTCATACTCATTCATTTAACTAATACCAAAAGATTACACTATAAATAAAAATGTTAAATGCCACGCCATGGTTATAAAATAATATTAATCTTAAGTAAGCTCCTAGTTTGTAATATCCATAGAGCATGTAGCTACAGGAATAAGTGCTTCAAATTGACAAGGTTAATAAATTAATCTTGAGAAAGCGGCCACGTTGATAAAGGTCTATCGCAACCTTACTCTGTAATAAGGTACGTAATTAATACGGGACTTACAATTTGAGTGAGTATGAGTATGAATATGACTAAAGTTTCAATTCTAATATCGACTCCACAGTTTTCTTTCTTCTTACCGTGCGATGTAAAATCCGACCCCTGCGTATTACATATCGAGCATGGCAATAGCTAACATAAACTACTTATAGGCGAGACACGAACTATTTTAGATCTATATAAAACCTTTTTATGTGGATACACTCAATTACAATGCCAAATTTCACCTTTCTAGGTCACCTGGAAAGGGTTAGATTTTTGATTATTAGTAATGGGCGGACAACGGATGCAAATAACGTCGAAATCATGTCAAACTGTATACGTAATATGGATATGACTACAAATATCTGGATATATTTTTACACGTCTTATCCATCTTATGCTTTCGGCACGATATTGCATCCATTGTCCGCCCTTTAATTGTTTATTAGTCAGTCAGTGGTAAAAGTGCCGATTTCTAGACGTTAATATGTCAATAACCGTTTCACCTTCATTTATGAAATTTAGGGTTCTAGTTGATCGAAAGAGTTTTATTACATAAGCTTTTTTTTTCAAGTTTATTAGTTTTGGAGAATTGAGGCGTCAAAAGGGGCTCGAAACGGTTCGTGTAAATAACACTCGCCGTTTCCTTTTAGCGTGAGCTTGGCTGAACACACTGCCGCGTGTCTTGAAGACTTATATATTATTAGAATCAATAACGTTATGCAAGTATAATTGGGATTACAAACAACGTTATGGCAGAAATTATAGAGCCATTTTCAATTATGAAATGCCTCAAAGTTGGCTCTTATAACGGCTATTACTTTGAATAAAACTGAAAAACAAATAGTTTTCTTTAGATGTATCCCAATCAGTTGTTTAATGAATACTCAATAGTTAAAAAAAGCTGATTAAAGTAAACATAAAAAATATACGTGATTCAAATTCAAGGATAAACGTACGACTTAAATTATTTCAACTTGCTATAATATAAAAAAATGCCTACCATCGTCCGTAAGACGTTAGCTGCAGTGCCTTTCTAAATAATTCAATATCATGATTTTATTAACACTGAAACCATACATATTTCAAGATTTCACGAAAGTCGATAACGTCGTAAAGTAAGACCATTTTTATAACTTATTCGGTTCAGTAAAGTTGTTTCAAATCATATGAATTTATCCCTATGGCTTGCACCATTCATTCTGCAAAGACGCATGTTTGTTTTGTCATAAGTATCAAATTATTATGTTACATTAACCAAGAAATTATACGAGGTCAGCGTAGGCCTATTATAAAAAATGCAATTTTAGAAAACACGACACTGTTTAAAAAAATATCACATTGTAAAACAGTGGCGTAATACAGTATTGTTAAAATTAGTCATTTTGAATATCGAATCCTATCTTTAGTTTGCTCGTCGATTTCGTCTTTGATCTCACCTCGTTGTTGCGGGCGTGTGACGTTAGATAATTTTTTCGTCGACTAAACCAGCGACTAAATGAAAGCACGCAGTAAAATTATATCAACCAAAAAAACCCTAATGGATAATAAAATCGTCCGTAGTTAAATGAGACTTGCTTAACATTTAATATAATGAGTTAGCGCGACTAATACGAGAAAAAAGAAAATTATAAACACTCTACGAATCGCTCGCTTTCAAATCTCGAGCATATCACCAAGCAAGATTGCATAACAGCAGTTTAGAATTTACACAACTCAGTTGAGGAAAAACAAAAGCCGACTGCATGTGTTAATTATAAAAATGAAACTATAGCGTTTTGTAGATTAGTTCCTGATTCGTCATATTCCAAATTGGTCATCTTCCAAACTCGACAATTTCCCAACAGGAACAAATCGTTTTCTATTTACGACACGGCGTGCCTTTTACTTCATTTTACGTAAATTGATGCCACCGAATAACGTTATTTTGAATGGCGGAACGCTACGCCAGCGTGGTATTCCACCTAGTATTTCTACAGACAAAACTACAAATCTAAAAATCAGAAAAATATAATAATGAAAGAGCATAATAACCGATTTTAAACGAAAACTATCACGGCTACGTAGACATCATTGGTTCTTGAGATACAGGCGATTAAAGTGTTTATACCTACTAAAATCATCTAAGGCGGCACCAATTGACTTTAAATAGAAAATTAGTAATTGCTTGTTGATTTTTATGTTCGTACTTAACGGCTTCGGAACCCTACACTGAGCATGGTCCGCCATGCTCTTGCCCGGTTTTTTAATACAAGTAAAAGTTATTCATAAAAAAATACACTCGTTTAAAGCAAGAAGTTGTTCCAGGTTGTTAAAGAAAAATAAACGTATTAAAGAAAATATTATTGCGAGTAAATACATTTAGGAGCAGTAAAACGGGTCACTTTCTATGGAAGTTCTGTACTAAGTGACCCGTTTTCGGATTTTGAATATTTTGGAGTGACGATCGTTAGTATGAGAGACTAGATAACTAGTTAATAACATACTATTCATAAGGATAGAGAATTGTTATGACGTAAAATGTTATGTTAAACATTTTCGGATCTCCGATAATCGGGGTTGGAAAATTACGAAGTTAAAAATTCGGAAGAGTAATGAATCAGACTGCAGATCGTTTGTAGGAGAAAATTTTGGGCAATTATATTTATGTGAGCCAATATGGACTTGACCGGTTTATACTAGTTTTGAAATAAAAATCAAACAAAAAATAATTATTAGATTTGTATTAAATAACAAAACAAATATCACCTTAAATTAACACAACACTAAATTGAAATCAGTGACTATGCACTGTACAGGTAGTATAACATTGTACTTCTTCGCCTAAGTGCAGGGCCTCATCGACTTACTAGTCCAGTACACTGTGTACTGTACACACATTAAAAATGTCCTTCGATCAAAAAATACCCCTACAATATTTTGATATATTGCAAATTGCAATAAACACATACATATATACATACATTTACACATTTACACACATTTATTTTTACTTTTGGTACATTGATTACACTCTGATTCCAAAAATCGTTTCCACCTTAAAATATAGGTAAATGAAAAATGCCTATTAGATATCCAACCGGCCAACGTATAGCACGTCTCGTATAAATGTTATTTTTATAAAAATAATAGACATGTTTTGGACAATTTAAGCGCTTTTGCACATTACAATAAACACTCTCTCACACACAAATTGCATTTAAATATCATTATTTTTGTACTTTTATGTTGAAGGTATAAAACCTCTAGAATATGTTTTCTTATTACTACAATTTAGACAGCTGGCTGACACTTAGGGCCGTGTTCACCAACAATTAATCGGACGGTTAAGTCTTAATCAGCTGTTAACCAATACATCTGACACCCGTTAAACTGCTAATCGTCCGTTTAATTGTTGGTGAACACGGCACTTAAATTTGACGACTGACCTTCGGGGAGGGAAGACGGCCATCACAGTTTGGCGACATTTAGGCTAAGGTACTATGTAAAAATCTATTTACAGCAATAAAAGATAAAAATAAAATTGAAGACAAACGATACTATGGAAAAAGTTAAAACACCGATAAATACTTAATATACTTAATAACTAAACGTTAATCTCACTAAGTAAATAACTTAGATGTTACGCAAGAATTTCGTTCTATCGGGCACGTAAAAATTTTGAAGACTACTGGAGGACCTTGCCTTCTCTGGTTCGGTACGTGGTATAAACACTGGCCGCATCTTCCGACTATTTTCTCGCTGAAAAACGCAAAAACAGTTTTAATAATACACACATTATGTCTTCAATGATGAGTATAAATTAGATTATGCGTAGGGTTGAAGTTAGAAGTTGTATATAAATCAATTGACTGGAAAAACTTCCTTAGCGCGATGTCAGATTTTAGTTACGCTGTCTGACGCTGGTCGCGCTATCGAGTTGGTTGATACAATTTGTCGCTAGATGACGCTAGGTCGCCAACCTAGCCCAACGTTCAGGGAAGGAGGACTTAGGTTCCCAGGCATAACTGAACGCTGAACTGGAGAGAGATAGATATTTCTCTATTAACATTTCACTTCCTACATTGGTGTCCCCGAAGTGATCGTCATCCTACAATACCAAACGCCAGACACATTTTTTCGATGGCAAAATATCATTTAGAAAAAGAAATATACCACCTTGCATTGAAAACGGTACTTTCGATTATTTCGAATAGTAAGGGCCTCCCCACACCTATCGATGCGGAATCGGCGTAAGCTGATCAAAAAACTCTGTATGCGGCTATGTGCAGCAATAAGAGCGAAAAGACGTCGAATTGGCTCGGCTGACGTCGGCCGGCGTCGGCGGAGCCGATCGACGTGTTTTCACTCTTATTGCGTACATAAAAGGAGTTTTTTGATCATCTAACGCCGATTACGCGTCGATAGGATTAGGGAGACCCTTAAAATATTGTATAAGGAAATATAATCTACCACTAATTAAGTATACTTGTAGGTACGTTCTTAACTTCGAAATATAAAAACTCATGTTCTTAGCTCCCATTTTATTTGCTAGGGGGTGTATTTACTTACTTGTAATTCGTACCGGTGTTTAGAATTGCGCAAGCTTTGGAGTTTCTTTTCCAGATCCTCTTGCTTCTCTTGGTAAAATTTTATTTTGTCCAGCCCTGAAATTTCATGGTCATTGTGCAGTTCATAACTGTTCTTCCCAAGATATCCACTTGGTCTTTTATAATTATCGTCTTTCGCATATACGTTTTTACTTATCGCAAGAAAACGGTCGTAAATATTATTTATATCGGCTAAAGTACTAAATCTGCTTTTTAAAGGCTTATAGTTTGGCCGATCATAATTTGAGATCGCATTCTGGTTTCTCTTCAAAAGTATATCAAATTTAGGTGTTGATGTAAAATCCAATGAAATATCATCTCGGTTCCTACGCAGTATTCGATTCACATAATCCATTTTGTTGCTTTCCGCTTTCTTTTCTAACCTGCTTATTAAACTATCGAGTATCTCAGCGCGATCAGATTTTAAACGCACGTTGTTGTCAATATCAGATTTTACGATAGTACCGTAAATTTTTCGTATTTTTGCGTTCACCATATCTTTTAGGTCTTTATTCAGTTCAGTGTTTTGCATTTCCCGTTCTAAGCTCTCTAATAGATTTAATAGTTTATTATCCCCTTTTTTGACATTTGTAAAACCAAGCAAGTTTTCATGGCTACGAGCAGTAACGTTTCTTTCATCCGGAATAACAGTATGATTAACTTCTAGGTTATAATTGGAATAAACAAGTGTATTCGTTGGATTGTGATTATACGGGGATAAGAAAACTTTTTTGTGTTTCTTTTCTAAATATGCAGAAACTAGGCCTTTTAGTTTAGAGAAATCTTTCCTAGGTTTAACTTGTTTGATATTTTTTGTTGAATTTATCCAATAGGTATTATAATCATGGTGTTTGCTTTGAATTGGCAGTTTAAATTTAGATACCCTCGTAAATATGCTTTCCCTTTTTGTCGTTGGTGGCATCTGAAATGAAACTGCATGTTATTTTTGTACAGTCGAAGACACTATTAACGGTACATTTACAAACGAACATAAACCTTATCGCAACGTATTAAAGTCTACGGGTGGTCAGTTAACAGTGTCTTCGTGTGTTCTTGAGCATAAAATATGTTGAAAGAGGAACTAACTATTAGTACTTTTTGCATAAACTTTTATCACTTTCTGAATATTTTATTTGCTTTGTTTTCTGCCTTTCATATCCTGTGCACTTTGTTAGTTTATTAATGATTCTTTGGTTGACTGGTAGATGCCGTTTGCATTAAGTTCGCCATTTGTTTTTTTGTGCAATAAATAATGAATAAATAAAAAAACTATGCTTAAAAATGGAAAACGAACCAATAGAGCCATGTTTAATTATAGGTCTACCATACCTTCGTAAGACCCAATAGGTACCTATTTTAGTAACATTGTAATTGCAACCTTGTCGAATGAATAATAGTGTGTGCCTTTTATATTCGGTATTATGTCCACAAGGGATTCAGGAGGATAGAATAGTTTTTGTCACGAACAGAAATCTCACGATTTTCCCCTTTATTCCATAGCTCCTAGAGTCTAGGCTACTATCGGTTTAGATTCAACTTTTTGCCTCAATTTCTCGTGATGAAATTCCGTCAGCATTTATATTTAACCGAACCAAGCGAGGTCTTAGAGTCACCATGGGGCATTTGTACGTTTGTTTGAGGATAATTATGTTGACTATTGTAGATTAGATCTTTGTAAAAATATATAGAAGAGCAAGTTCGAGTATGAGCAGGATCTATATAGGAGTTATGGAGTTAGTTCGCATTGTTGTGGTCCGGGATAGGTCAACCGGTGAAATTACTAGCATACAGATAGCAATACAGAGGCATAGTGGCAGTCTTAAATGAGAATGCAAAACGTTCTGTGTTAAAATATCTAACTGATGGTGAGAACCGCAACAAAATCCGTTGCGTAGTTTAGAGAGTCAGCGGACATGCTGACAGACAAAAAGGCAGAAAGACATACAGTCACTGAAAGTGACGTTTTCGGTTATGTAAAAATATTTAAAAAGGTACATTTAGGTAGGGTATATTTCTTAACCCTAAAAATAACTGTTTTTTACCTTTATCGGTATTCCCAGTCTTCTGCCTGGGGTCAGAAATACGTTGCTACGGCGGGCACTCTGGCTAGGATATATAGAAAAGACTTTTCGATTAAAATATCGTTTCTTAACATTTGGACTACTTCGAGTATATTTGCTGAAAAAAGAGTTATAAAAATTAAAAAATAATAATCAATGTATACATAAAAACATAAATAGGTCATATTAAAACAACATTAATAAATTGGCATGTATGATTTTACAATACATACTCAATAACAAATAATTAGAGTCGTAGAAAAGTAAAGTTGACCTAGTTTATATTTCTTACCTATATACTTTATTTATTATTAAATCTGACGGTTCTAACGTGTAGGGCTCCTGGAACAAATTAAAACAGTCAATGATAATGACCATTTTTAGCTCATTGTGTATTAAAATGACACAAACTGCAGGGATTTTGGTTGACAACTACAAAACAGGAGAGATAGTTTAATTAATGCTGAATTTGGGCAGAGAAATAGCATTTTATTTTTTTCTCATTTTATCACTTTATTGTGGTAACCACGCGCCGTGTTCACCGAAGACTAATGACGTAATCACCACTCACATGGTTATGATTCATCTTTCCCTTCATATTTGCGAAATGTCGTGAGGATATGCGGCCTACCACCTTTGTAGCTACAGATACACAAAAGATATTATATAGACTTTTTAAGAAAATACTTGTTTGAATGCCGGGTTTGAATAGTGCCACTCCATGTCTTCCCGTGGATGTCGTAAGAGGCGACTAAGGGAATAAGGGCTTGTAGTACTGTTAGGCGATGGGCTTGAAACCTGTCACTAATACACTAGTAAACTTCTTGGCCTGATTATGCAAAATGTGGTTACAGAATTATCAACAAGTTTTTTTGGAGTTGTTGGTATTTTTGTAGTTCTGCCTACCCTATTAAGGAATGAAAGCGCGATGTATGTTAAAAAAAAATGATCTTAGGCTCATGATTCTTCATCTTCTTGCGGTACCTCTTCATTTACTAAAGGTTAGCAGTCAGCTCTTTAAATCTGGTCCTGTCCAGAGCGAGGCAGAACAATTGTTCCACGGTTTTAATGCCGGTCTACTCCCTGATGTTCCGGAGCCATGACATCTTACGCCTTCCGATTCTTCACTTCCCAGCTATGTTCTCCATCATGATGTTTTGAAGGAGCTCGTATTGTTGGTTTCTAAGGTAAGCATCTTTTCTTCTCTTTACTGTATAAACTAGCTTTAAACTTTTCTCCATCCTTTGAAGAGTTTAATGATTAAGTACCCTCTATTGTGGAACATACTGACGAAAAACCACCCTGCATATTGAAGTAAGTCATAGTGATATTTCCTCTGTCTGTACTGTAAGGGGTCTTTCCACATCTATGGTGGCGAAGTCTGCGTAAGCCCGTCAGAAAAACCATAACCAGAATAATTAGAGCAAAAAAAAACCTCGTTCAAAGGTTCAAAAAGCTTGACGCGATTCTGCTACCCAAACGACGTCCATTTCGCTCTCGTTGCTTGGACATAAAGATATTTGTGTATGTTTTTTAAAAACTTTATCACACAAAAGAATATCAAAAATAATACAATTAAGATAAAAGAAAGATGTGCTCGGGCTATATTTTCCCTTTAAGAGATATCTTCCGGCTAACCCTTAAAAGATAGAGACAAATAAATAGCTGCGCTACAGTTGTACCTATTCGTAAACATTTAAGGACAAATTTACAATATTTGGGGAGACTTGGGGGAAACTATTAGATTATTCTGACAGCCGAAACTATACAAATATATGATTTTCACGTACCTCTATAGGTGGACCATAAAATCCGTTGTTAGCGTAAGACTTCATGAGAGCTATTGCTGTCGTATTTGGTGCCACCGTTGATCTGGAATATTATAGCAAATAAAGAGAAACCGATTGGAACACATTTTCATTTGTTTATGGCATGGAGAAGGCAAACGACCACACAAGCCACCTGATGGAAAGTAGAATCTCAAGCCGATAGACATTTGCAATCTTAGTAAGGCAATTTTAAGACTGTAAACGCGTTGGCAACCCTGAAAACTTAGATGGAATGCCTGTATGCTAAACATGTTAGCGGATGTCTTATCCCAGGGTACACAACACTATGGACACATTACTTGGCGGCAGGTTAAAAGGACAAGGTAAGGTAATGTCAAAATAATTTTGTATTACTATGGTTATACATTTTAAATTAATTATTGTTATTAGGGGCTACCATGGGCCAAAAACAGCTAATTGAAAAATCTTATAAACTGTTGCCTTGATGTCTTGATGATGCCTTGATTGTTGGTAGTGACCCTGCCTTCGAAGCTAGAGGTCCCAGGTTCAAATCCCGGTTAGGGCCGGTATTTGTGTGATGAGTACGAGTATTTGTTCCTGAGTCTCGGATGTTTTCTATGTATTTAAGAATATATCTCTGTATGTAGGTAAGTTTGTCGTTGTCTAGTGCATACCCGTAGTACAAACCTAGAGCTTAGTTTGGGCCTAGGTCAATTTGTGTAATATTGTCCCCCGATATTTATTTATTTATTTCTGATACCTTCGCTGCACTTGGCTAGGTTAACTGACAGATAACCACTGAACTTAGAGACTTAAAAGTTGTAGGGGTAATTCCTTGGGTATCCAGGGGTACTAAGGAAGTATTTTCACAACGGGAAGAAATACGATGAGCGGGAAGTTAATTATATGTGTACAAAGTCGCGGGCATCCTCTATACAAAATAATTTTAGAAGGTAAAAGTAACTTTGTTCGTTTGTTCCGCTTTCACGGCTAAACCGCCTAAACCGCTTAACCGGTTTCTATGAAATCTGGTATGCTTAAAACCAGAGAAAGGACATAGTAGGACACTTATTGTTTTCGTGGTCGGTCTTATCGTTAAAAGAAATATGATATCAACAACAAGTGGGGTAAAACCGAGTCATTTGCAAAATACCAAACTATATCTTTACCAGATTCCTAAAACACCAGGGACCATATTTTGGTCGTGTTTTTCGCGGTACATAATACATCCCTCACTCCCGCACTGTATTTGTCAGAAATTAATGAATGTTTTATCCACGTTTAATCACGTGATAAACACAGACATAATGAGCCCCCAGGGCTCCATGCAATGTTGGGTTAAAATAATAAACAATACATCATTTTCAACAGACTTCAAAAAAATGGAGGAGGTTCTGCATTTCATTGTTTTCAAAATGTTTGTTACTTCGAAACTCCGACGTTTATAAACCGATACAATTTTTATTTCATTCTAATGCTTACACATTCACATTAATCCTATTTCTGTTAAAATGAAGTTCTGATGATGGAGCCCGTGAGGAATCTACGGAACTCTTCCAAAAATTATAGGCCCAGATATAGTAATTTTGATGTTTTCTTTAATAACTCAAGCATTTATGTTCCTGATGATGAAGACCACAGATGGGCATTGGAACTCCTCAATAGTACCTATTTCATGAAAGGTGATAACATATTTCTATTAAAATAGTTAATCAACTATTACGAAGCACATTTAAATAGTGTAAATATATACACAATGATTTTCCCGCGGCGATGCTTGCGGCGAGCGTGATATACATATAGTTTCTTATTAACTGAGAAGTGGGAAAAAAAAAATATATTTAGTAACGAAAAAAACAGCCTTCAATAAAGGAAAAACTATTTTATTTTCAAATGGTAATAGGTAAGTCAAAGTGAATTCTGCTTTTGGTTTAAAATATTGTAGGATGGCTACTTCAGTTTGATTGATCTGTTACCATTTGAATAGGAATTATTTATTGAGTGTTTGAAGATATTTTTTTGTTTTTTAAAGATTTAGTATTTATGAAAGTTTATTATAGGTAGTCCAGTATTATTGAGAATCTAGTATTTTGAAATTTGGCCCTTTTTGGAAATAAGGTGGCATTAGTGAAACGTGAGTATTTGCATATCTGTCTATCTGAACAAGTACACAAGTTGTACAAGTTGTATTATCTCGCTTGTTGCTCAGTGCATCTTTATCGTTACAGACTAGATAAAAAGTGTGAAACATGTGCTAGTCCTCGTGTCTGCCTGTGTGGTAGCGGAAAACCTCGGACACGGTCCGACCCGATCACGACCACCAATTTATCTTTTTACATATAGCCAAGCAGCATTCGTATTGTTGTATTCCGGTGTGAGGACAAGACAACCTGTAAAATTACTCGCATAGAGTAATTCCATCTTAGTCCTCGGGGTTGGCAGTGCATTTGGAATTTTAGGATTGCAGTCTCCCTTGTGGTTGCCAGGTTAGGATAGTGCCACTTCATGTCTTCCCGTGGATGGCGTAAGAGGCGACCAAGAAAATAAGGGCTTGTAGTACTGTTAGGCGATGGGCTTGCAATCTGTCACTAATGTGCAAAATGTGGTTACAGAATTATAAACAAATATTTTTAGTATTGTTGGTATTTTTGTAGCTCTGCCTACCCCACTTTGGGAATGATGGCATGATGTTATGACGATGAGGATTGTAGTCTTGACACTTTATATGTCTGTCGCACAAAAGCCACCGGAAGGTAAGGGATCTGGGCCTTTACCTTCCGGTGGCTTTCGTGCTCGTAGGCCTCCTTGTCATAAAAAACAACTCTACGCGTACGTCGTCAAACAGTTATATAAGTAAATTAAGTTTAACTTACCGGTGCTTGTAAAGTTTATTACGGGGGGCATCCTCCATTTTGAAGATCGGGACCAGCACCACAGTAGGTCTACATTGCTTATCATTTGAATTACAGAACGTCTTGGTGGCTGAAAATATACACATACGAAAACAAAATTCAAAAGTTCTTCAGCAAAAAAGTAATAAAATAGAGGATGGAGTTTCTTAATAAGCCACAAGTTCACTCTTCCTTAACCTCGTGAGGCCCACTATACTACAAACGTTAGGTAAGTGGTAAGTGGGGATTTCAACAGCAAGGAAATAAATATCGATTACCGTTGTTCATAAATGCCATTTTCAATTTTGAAACATAAAATTAACTTTACACTCATTAAAATATAGTTTAAACTGAATTGTCTTGATTATCTACCTGGTACGGCACCGGGTCTTACGAGGTTAAGTAGTATGATTTCAATATAACTGTCTATAAAACTTTAAGCGAAATGTATTGACAACAAAAAATAACACAAATCAGCACACAATTTAATTATTCCTTTGTATATTCTGCAGTTCTTAACTTATCAACTTTTTTTATTGGCACAGAGAAGGCAATCAAAATTAGCATTCTCAGGGACTGAGATGGAATACCTCTATGCTAGTAATTTTACCGGTGGTCTATTCCCCACACCAAAATACAACAATGCTAAATTTCTAATTGGCGGTAAGTTAAAGGATGGAGGTAGCGGACGGTCCTACCACTACATAGCTTTAGTGTGTGTACAGTACGGTCTTTGTTCATCTGACGATGCTGTTGGCCTAGTCACTTGTCAAGCCTATAAAATAAACTTAGCGAGCCTAAGTCCTGATAAGTGCAAATTTTTGAGTTAAGAGTGCGTGTATTTGTTCCTGAGCTATTGTTTTCAATGCATTTAAGTTTATAATTCTAAATATGTTTGTTTAGGGTACACTACAAAACTCCGAAGATAATTCCGAATTGATCAAGCTTCCGAATGCAATGAGATGCAAAATTTGTTTTTGATATCCTTTTTATCACACTGGCTGGCTGGCTTGACTCACCAATCAAGAGTATCCAGAATACCCAGCGATTGCACTTCTAGGCGTTGTAGGCGAGAGCTGAAGCCCTCAGCTTCCGCTTTTGACTACGAATCTTATCAGCCGGCTCACTTTGCTCAGGCTGCGACATTTAATGAGCGTCTGGGGACAATTCAGAGCACTTACAGTACTGTCATAGCCACAGAATACCGCTTTGTCCTCTGCGACCTGCGTAAGAGGGACTTTTTCAGACCCTTAGGGCTTTCACCCATACAAGTGCCCCATATAGACCCATGAGGATTATGGCCCTCCAATGTTTGGCAGAATCCTGTCAAGTACCGTACCCGACCTAGCGGATCACCCTATCTTGGAAGTAGTCCCCCATAGCTGCCGGAGATATGGCTGATTGTCACTACACTCACTACTCTATTATATCGGAGTGCCTTCATTATTGTCTCAAACGGCAGGCTGTTGAGCGCGTTTTCTTTATTATGGCTGCTAAGGTAATTTTATAGTATCCATCGGTGGAGCACCCAGTGCGTGGAGCTTTTTCGTGCCGCTTGGTATGAGTGACGTGCGGAAGCTCTCGGCCAGCTTATCGACGTTTTCGGTCCTCTCCTCTCCATGGATCTCTATAATCCGCGATGTACCCTTGAATTCTCCTGAAGGTTTGAAATCTTCAGGATTACTGGGTTGAAAGTAAAGTCCTCCAGGTTAATAGTATTTTCCACGGCGGACAACGCAAAGGCGTATGACGCGCAACTCTTTACCGCCTCCGAGTCAAGGCAGATCACCACAACCGCTGACCTGCAGAATGCTGCTTTCCCCTTACCTCACCTAGCTAGGCGCTACTGTTTTGCTAGTCAATACTGGTACTATTTCCGGGGCTGTTACTGGAGCTGACGAAGGTCCTGGTGTCTGGTAGCCTGCTGGGTGCATGGGAAGAGAGTTATACGCCCCCCACAACTTTGGTTTTCACCTTGGTCATTTCTTTCCCTGGTTTTGCCGCAGCCTTTGCCGGGGTTGATGTGGTCGTCGGGCAAACTGAAAGAGTTTTCGAAGCTGTAACTGAGGACATCGCCATCTTATTATTGTCCGTTGCCCATGGTGGGCGGTAGTTGACGGCCAGCAGCAAACGTTCCTCGATTACTGCGAGGCGAGCATTGAGCATAGTACCCACTGTATCCATCAAGGTACGCTTGATTTCCTCTATATCCAAGCTGTGGTTGTGGTGAACCCAAAAGAGTGGCTGACAGGTCCGTCCTCATCGGCTTTAGTTCCGTCCTTAAAGTATCAAACTCCCTGCAGAGCCGACTGTTGTCAAGGCAGGGGCCCGTAGCCTCTTCCGAATTGGAACGAGACGTCAGCATCTCCACCGCCATCATTGACGCATTAGCGGGCTCCTTCTTTACTTGAAGAATTTTTGCGGCCTTGTCTCCAAGAGCCGGCAATTCATCCGTAAAAAGTTTTTCTAGATTTGGATCTGCCCCATTACCCTCTTCTACCATATCTGAGATCACTGGCTACCATCTTGTGAAAGGCTCGCGGATGGAGCATCCCATTGAATTACACTTCCTTGGCTTCCTCCGTCATCTCACGGAACTCAGCCTTGGCCCAAGTGAGGCCCGACTGTCCTTCAAGCCCCTGCATCTTTCCGTGGCAGGTGGTCGCAATCTTCTGCCATTGGCGGCCATCAGTTTCTCTATTAGAGCCTGAGCTCAAAGACTATCCTTTTCCGCTTCTCCAATGCGTGCCTGAAATCGGAGTCATAATTCATTACTTTCTGTGCCACATCTGCAAGCCGGCCAAACTGGGTTCTCCACACACGTGGTCAGCCATGCCTTGCCATTCAGTAAGAAGAGGCCTCCTCGCTCTTCAATAGAGCTAGACCCTCCATGCCAGTTTTGGTCCGCGCCGGTTACCCGGTACCCCCATATCTGGGGGGCATTCCCCTATCCGCCACCTGGGGACACGTCCGATGAGAGATCTGGCAACTCCACACGGACTTACCTACGTATAGCAATTATATAAAATAGCTACAGCATAATATAGATTTCGGACAAAATGAAAATTAGGTACCAAAAATCTCTGTCTTAAACATAGTTTGTAATAGCTCGAGCAAAAATATTTTAATCATACGCCACGTTTTCGAATTGCCTTTACCATTTAATCACGTGTTCAGGGTGTTGCTATTTAATAAATCAATCGCCATACGAATTTCCTCGATGAAGATACGTTAGCGTTTCATACTTCACGAAAGGTCTTTGTTATTTGTGTTACAAGTGGCCGAAGTATTTTGTTTTTTTCTGGGTATTATTTTTAATTTAGAGCCCAGTGAGGAATCTACACACACCGTATTTTTTTAAAGTTCGGTGAAATAGCCAAGTGACAGTGTAGTGCGTTTTCCTCAATTCAATATACGCCGCCCATAACAAAATATTTGACTTATACACAATATTTTCACTACCTACGAGTAAAATAAAAAGCTAAAGGTACCTATCTACTCGAAACTCGTATGTATACACTCGCGAGCAAAAAAATTGACTCAAGCTGCACGTTTGGGTTCTCCGCCCAGTATCTCTTGACCTATGGGTTACTAATGTCTTGCACAAAATTTATTCGCACATTTTCGTTTCGCATAGCAACCATTGGCACAATCATCATTTCGCACAATTGCTTTTTGCCTAAATTTCTTGGCACACTATCATTTCGCACAATTTTCTTTGGCAGAATAATACATTGGCATAATGTTGATTAGAACAATACTCCTATGGCCGAATAATCGTATCGCCGAAATTGTTATGGCATAATAATCATTTCCCACAATATTCATTACAATTTTAATTTAGATTTAGGAGGAAGTTTTTCTGGGCAGATAAAAAAAATAACCTCGAAGGCCAAGGCGGGGATCTATATCTGAATCCCTAAAGTTTTTTAACCTATTTTTATATTCCCTAACGTTGTATGTCATAATGATCACTTGTCCTAACGCTCACATGGCCTATCTTTAGGATTCCTAACATCGTATGGATGTTTTTTTTTCCATAATGTTTTATTTCCTAACATCACTTGCCATATTGATTCTTCATCCTAACGTTATGTGCCATAATAGTCATGTGTCATCCGTGTCGTCTAAGTCTGGCACGACCGGATTCAAGTTATTAATGTAAAATGTCAAACAGAGGTAAATTCAAGTTGTTTTGTTCTTGCACTATAGGTACTCCCTGCCTTATTTTAAGCCCCAAAAACGGAGAATATTAGCATAGTTTATTCAAGGGATGTCAAAAAAAAATAACCTCGAAGGCTTCTAACCTAACCTTGCCGAGTCGGTTTTGCCCAGGAAAGTCTTGCTCGCTCGCTTCGCTCGCTTGCTCGCTCATGCACACATATATATTATACATCGATTATACATACAATAGGGATTTTGAGGAATATGCCAAATAACATTAGGAATATTAATACTTATGGTAAAAAATACTCGGGCAAATGAGTTTTAGGGCAATCATTACATTATGAAAAATGATTGTTATGGCAATTGATCATTAGGGCTAATGCCCATTAGAGCAAAACAGTTCGGGCAAGTGATTTTAGGACAAACGATGTTAGGGATCGCGAGGAAGACCCCAAGGCGGGAGCTGAGCTCCCGCCTTGGCCTTCTAACCTAACCTATCCGAGTCGGTTCTGCCCTGATTCATCTTGTTCATTCGCTACAAATAAGGAAATTCTGTCTCCCGTAGGTAATGCGGAATGTATATTGTGCTACAGAAAATTCTGCGATATAAAATTCGGCGGAATACATATTGTGCTACAGAAAATTCAGCGGTATAAAAGTCGACGATAGTAGTAGTATGCTATTAAAATTTGTGCCAAATGAATATTATGCGACATAATAATTGTGGTAAATATATAATTATGCGATAGTATCATTCGGCTGAAAGTAATTGTGCGAAAACGGTTATGCGAAGTGAATTTCGGACAACAGAGATTGTGCAAGATAAGGGGTACCCATTCAGAATATCTTAAAAGAAATGGTATCAAATAAAAGCTGATAATGTAACGATTGAATTCAAAAGGGAATATTCCTTTGATATCTTAGGGGTGCACTAAGAAGGGATTTTAAAATGGGAAATTTAGAAATTCATCCCCTAATGAGTTATAGGGGCAAGATCTGCAATGTATTAAAAAGTATATTTGTCATCACGTTTACACGAAAATCTTGAAATCGTTTTGAAAATTCATTTACAAACCTAGCGATGCCTTGTCTTCCAGGTCTTAATATCCTACAATAATAAGTGAGTTCTATTCTTGCAACTATTTAAAAACGACTTTAAAGATATTATGCTGATTTATTTTGCAATGGCTGTACATGAGTCAGTCATGGTTTAATATGGAGGAAAAAACGAAATAGGTTTTTACCCTTGGGAAGATAATCCCTTTTGTATCCCGCTATTGAGTTATGGAAATCTCTGCTTATTAAACAGAAGAAATTAAAAAATAACAGGTACTTACCTTGTCTCAGTCCCTTGGGGTCCACACCATAATGCGCGCCCGGCGCATATTGGCTATAGGCTACATGTGAACAAAACAACAATATTTACCGCCTGTTTCACAATCTTCAAGGCATATCTGTCAAATAAATTCAGCCCTTTCCCTTTCTTACACTTGAATAAAGACAAAGAGAGCGCTATTTTTATTTGACAGATAAATTTACTTGTCGATTGTGAAACAGCCTCTTAGTATTTCAGTTTGCGACAGTTGTGATAGTAATCACTATTAATTTTTGGGGTTTATTTATTAATTTATTAAAAACTTCTTTGAACAATACATTAAAAAATATACATGTGCAAATTGTACTGTTTGTTACGCTTTCACGTATAAACTACTGAACAGATTTAGATGAGATTTGGTTTGGAGATGGTTTGATTCCCTAGAAAGGAATAGAGTACATTTTATACGAAAAAATTGACGGTTCCTGAGGGAATAGATGAACGACTTCTATAAATATACAAGAAGTAACTAATTGGCCGATCGATCAATTCACATTCATCCAAGGGGTGCACTAAGGGATTTTTGGAAATTGATTCCATAAAGGGTTAAATAGGAGGAAACGAATTCTACACGTACGAAATCACGGGCGTCCTCTAGTATAATAAACTTACAATATATATTGTACTATATGATGGTGATGATTCTACTTTACTTTGGTTCTTGCTTGAGAAAATGTGGATAAAGCTGTCGCTTGAATACAAATTTGCTAGATGGTTGAAGAATGTCGAGAGGGGTTCCATTCCCAAAAAACCTAATCAGGACCTTATTACTAAGCGTTCGTTGTCCGTCCATTCGTCCGTTCATACTTTAAAGAGCTATATATCGTTTGCATTAACTCAAAAAATTCTGTAAAAAAAACTACTGATAATTGACTGATAGCAACGTTGACGTTTTGCAACCTCGAATGTGATAGTGCACTATTTATCTTTGTTATATTTTAAGCATTAGTAAAATTAGACGGTTGACTACTTTATTTTGTTTCTGTGGAATTTGTCGTATCTATACCCAGCACAGTCAATTTGCGAACTGTGCTGACGATTAATCTTTGAGAAAGACCTTTAGCACCATCTATCGGTTACTAAACAAGGTAGAAATATTAACAAATAATAATAGTAAAAAAAAAGTAAAGTAAAAATATGGGTGGTCCCCTTCAAGAAACGTTTCTTTCGTCAATATGCGGTGTGATTGCAGACTAAATATGAACAAAAACCAGAAATAATAAAATATCGATCAAGTGCGAGTCGTGCAATATGGAATCCTAAATGCGCAAGTCCAACTCGCACTTGACTGTTTTTTTTCTTTTTACGTTCTATGCAAAAGCAGTCGTTGTCTTCCATGAAGCCAGGTGGACAGCCACATTTGGGGGAGAAGCCAGGGCTCGTGGGTATTTCCGTTTCGTACACTTTTTCTCCAACGACGGGCTGAGCAGCAAAGTTGCAGACGATTTCCACCACCTGAAAAAGAAGTAGCTTGGCTCAGTCCAGTATCCTTACCATGAGTTACAGTTACGATACTCGCTATAGACCCTTTCAATTTACTACAATACTGTGAGGGACGGAGCATTCGACTCGATAGCGAGTACGGATTGCAATTCATGGTAAGGGTCCCGATCACTGCTGGCTGGAATTCTACAAGGTAATAACGATATCGTTTTTGACCTGTTTCCGTATTGTCAACGTTTTGATAACTCTTATGTCATTTACAATAATGGCGACTGTGACATAAACGATTCTTAAACATGTCAAACACGATATCGTTTTAACGCACCTGAATTGAGGCCCAGGTCCAAGGCAAGATGCATATAACGCTAAGTTAGCGATTATCGAAAATCGATGAAATGTTTAGGATTGCTGTAAGCTGCATACATATTTCGAGTGATAGAGAAGAAATACGTTAGCAAAGTTTGCAACTTGGCTACGCCCTCTGAAAATTGTGATTGCCTAATGCCGGCCGGTAGCCGATTCCACGACCTAACAGAGTGCACCGAAAAGGATTTGGAATAGGATTAGTGCCCGGCCTATAAATAAATCCTGACAGCTGTCATTCCAGTACAAATTACAACCTCAAACACAAGAATAGGTTATAAATCGTTCTGCGATGACAGGTGTCATGATTTACTCCTCGGCCGGGCACTAAGGGCCTCAGGAATGTGCTTCTGACGTCATTTCATGCGAGTGCCGCAGTAGAAATATTTACATTTTTAAGGTGGGTACGAATTAGAGCAGCCTCGGGTTGAGGCACGCCCGGCTCACCTATTTTGCTCAAATTCGTACGCGCTCACGCGCTGTGCGCGAGCAGCGAGCGGCGTGCGGCGAGCCGCCGAGAGTCGGTCTCTTGACCGTGCTTAAAGGCGCCCCAGTGTGACGTGACGTGTATCCGAGCGTGCCGCGGGCAGAACGACAAATTCTAACTTGTCTGTGGGCGAGCCGCGTACAAATTTGATAAAGTTGCTGAGCCGTTCCACCACCGAGGCGATTTCTTCTTCTTTTTGTTAATAATTCTTTGAATTATTATAAACGCAGCCGCCGCTGTCATCACGTCCGACGCCATTTTGAATGTCGGCTCGCAGCGAGAACGCTGCCTCACCCGCGCATGTTTATGTGCAACAAATTGGCTCGCAAGCAGCTTGCTGCGCGGGGCGAGCGTGCCTCAGGCTGAGCTGCTCAGATTCGTACACAACTTAATGGGTGAATTTCAACAAGCGTCAAATTATCCTAATTTTGGTGGTATTTTTTATTTTTGTAGTAGGGTTCACAATTAAACGTTTAAGTGACGTCATTAGTCATTATAAAAACAGTGTTAAAATGGCCCTTTATTATACCAAGTGTTTTTTAAGATATAACGATTTTACTAATTATGTACCACCAAAATTGTTATTATCCACCAAAATTACTTTTCTTACAAAAACTCACGATCAATAATAACATATCGGGCTAATTAAAATATAATCGTTAGGGAATCTTCCTTGTTATTTTTGAAAATCCAAAACGTAAGTTTCTAATATAATAAATAATGATTATTTGTTGTTTAAATAATTTTGGTGGAGACCAGAAATTTTGATAATTTTGGTGTTTCGCAAAACCCACCAAAATTGTACCACCAAAATTATAAAATTTAACATTTTTTTTAAATTAAAAACAAATGTTTTAGTTTAACAAAAACTTAACTCGTTATAGTTAAAAAGACACCATAAACATACTTGAAAAAACTATCAGACAACAAAACTTTTTGCGAAATAATGACTTATCTAAGTTATCACGATTAATAAAGTGTATTTCATACCACCAAAATTAGATACTTATGTACTTAGCGGGAAGACGCAGAAAGATGGTACAAATCTTTCACCGTCTATTGCTGGAGTGAAACTGAACGAACATTTGACGCTATATTTGTTTGTTTAATCACGTTTCGTTCGATCATAAAATCAATTTCAATATTTACCACCAAAATTAACTATTTCGCTTGGACAGTTTTATTTACACTGCTCCCAGTTTCCTTTTACTTGCAAATTCAATAATTGATACATTTTAAAATACCTCAACTAATATGGAATACAGATAACTAAAATATAAGTCTAGTTGAGGCTTAATAAGTTTGTACCACGACATATCAGTATATGCGAGAAGTACAGGACACGACACCAAAATTGATTTTGGATTGAAAATATTTTTTTACGATAAATATAATAAGTTAACAATAATTTTAACTTTGGCTCAATATGGTACTTTGAGTAAGATTATTTATAAAATAAATAGTTTTCCAATACATGTACTTTACACCCCAATTATCACGTCCGCCGCTCAAAAAATGTGGTTGAGATAATACAAAGCTAATTTTCGAACACGTGTTTTTAGTTCATACTTACATTGTGAATGACGTCCTCATCCCGTACTTGGCCATAGTAATCGGAAAATGCCGATATTCCGCACCCAACGTGCGTGCTCTTTCCAGCAACGATTGTCAAATATATTTTGGAGCTTTCTAGTTCTGGTTGCCTGAAAAAGATCACGGATGGCATGTTTATATATTGTGACAAATCACAAATGGGTCCATATATTGGCTAACATAAAATTGTTTGCCCGAAATTTCTTATAAACGATTTGTAGCCCGATTCATCAGTGTTCCTAATTTTTAACTAGACAATTTTGTTGTTCATTTTGTACTACTATACTATCTTAGTTCATAGCAGACTGTATTCAGAAATTTCTTGTTCATAGTGGCATAAATTAGATTAATTCATTTTTACTTACACTAATTCATACATTTATGCAATGATGAAATCGAAAATTAACTGATAACACTTTACCTAACTGAACTATACAGTGAATGATGGTTTTATTTGAGTCAACTTCGATCAATCATACTTTAAATAACGATTCTGCATCTTCACTTATTGAATTTTTTAAACATTTCCGCCGAAACATCGACAGCGTGAGAGGAAAATTATGGCGCTACTGAGCTTTGTGATGCCTTATTCTTTTCAGCCAACTTTTCCAGGAATTAGGAAGGAGGTTGTCAATTGAATTAATTAATATTAGAACGGGGATTATCTACTCAGTTGTATAATCCTTAATTGACTGTAACTTTATACCCTTGGGAATTTGAAAGCGGCAAAAGATATCGTCGCTCTAGATGTGTCACCTCTTGACTACCATTTCTTGTGAGAGATGAAGAGACATTTACAAGTTAACACCAAAAATACGATTTAAATCATTCTGCAAAATATCTCTATAATTTTAAAAATCGTAGTTTTAGGAGGTACAACGAGATATCTTCTGTCGCTTTCTAATTCCCAAGGGTAAAACGTGACAGCACGAGACTTAATTCAAAATAAAATTAAGGAAACGTTTGCAGAACTGGGTGTTGGGGATGCTAATGTAGTTACTTAACTTTGCTCGTTATACAATTTTTAACGCGCCACCTTATTGGTAATTGTTTTGGTGTTGTTTAAGATACAGAACTCTCGGTGCGTGAGTCTAACTCGCATTTCAAAAAGTTTCCGTAGCGCCGCACAGTAGGCACAGTCAAGGTTATAAATATGTATACACTTTAGTACCTTGTCTATTTAACGTCATGTTTCAACTGCCATATGAAATTGTCACAGCGATTAAAGTGACAAGGTAGTAAAGTGTATACATATTTGACCTTGACTGTACCAATTATTAAAATATTCCATTTTGAATTCGGTTACAAATCAAATCAGCGCGAGCTCATCTTACACTTGACCATTATTTGTATTTGTTGTTTTTCTTTAGGGTTTGTACTATCCCATAACAAATTTGACGCTTGTTTGTACCGATTTTACGATAAAACAAAAAAAAAACGAAATTTCTTTCTTGTATCGAGCTTTAATTTTTAACTTTACGAGTATATGTTGTTAATTTTATAGTGAATCCGCCGTAACATTGTGGGAAAAATCATTCCACTATCTTTTACTGTTCAAAAGATTTAGTCCTTTTAAAGTTGGGCGGACAGACTTGGTAATAGAGTCCATTTGACACCCTTTGGAAATAGAACCGTAAACATGTAAGTCATTAACTAATCACTTAACATGTTTGAAATTTGGGATCAGCCCATTATTTCACCATCCTGACTAGAACAAGTGACAGGTGAAATTGCAATAACTTATCAAGGAATTTGAATGTGCTGTTTGACATTTTAGTCGTAGGTATTAATTAATACTTCCCGACGTGATATGAGTAATAACACGTGAAACATGTATAAACCCGGCAAATTCAAATCGTTACATCCATGCCAAAGTCGCGAATCTTCACTTTGACTTCAAGAGACAATGACGCCACTTGCTCAGATTCGCGACTTTAGCATGGATTAGGCATGGTATAAACCTGCTAAATTACGGTGCATTTATGAAATTAGGGGCTAAGTCTGAGTATATTAAAAATACATACTTCCTGAAGTCTGGGAAGCTGTAGATCATTTCTTTTTTCAAGAACTTTTTCAACTTGTACGCATTTTTTAGTGATTTTCTCATGGCGAGTATTACTTTTTCATCCGTCAAAACTGAAAGAAAACAAAAACTTTTAAGCCAGTTAGGTATCTTGTACATTCTTCAGAATAATAACTTTAATATTATCTTATCAATCTCGGAAGCTTATATTTATGGGCTTGTGCATAACTCCATAATAGGAGCTTTTACCTTACTGATATTGGGAAATACATAAAAATAGAAAATATCCAAGACAAATATTTTACCATACCAGTACCCCGCGAACGAAAATTTACCTTTTATCGAGTAAGTAAAATAATCGAGAAAACGTGTGTAGTGATTAATATCGGCGCCCTTTACCTACATACATAAACAAATTATTATATCATCACGTCATTAATTCCCATAGTGGGGTAGGAAATACCAAAAACTCTAAAAAGACTAGCTTATAATTCTGTAGAATTGCAAAACACGGCGTGCACGCGACCGTGCCGCAGCGGATGAAAAATCGCGTCGTGCACGCCGCGTTGTGCAATTCTTATCATAATCAAGCCGCGTTTCCGTCGCGTGTTCGCAGCGTTCCGGTCGCGTTCCCGCTCCGCCGAGAAACCGCCGACAAAAACGCTAGTGTGAAAGGGCACTTAGAGAATAAAACTTCTAACGTTGTAGTACTGTTAGGCGATGGGCTTGCAGCGCCCTCTAGTCTGTATTAAGTACTTCTTCTTCTTCTTTCTTTGCCCCCGCGGCGACTTGAACAGCTACTACCGCGGGGATATGGCGTTTCCACGTGAAGTGATTTCGCCAGTGTCAAGTAAGTATATATAATTATAAATCAATATAGCAATAAAACACAATCCAATCTTCTCTAGGAAGATTGGGGGCAACGTTGTACGGTGATTTGTAGGTCAGAGGTCAAGATAGTTTTAACCTCTGCACCACTGCGAGTCCACTTGAAACGAGAAGAAAGATGCCAGATACACGAAATAAGTCCAAGTCTTCAATCACTGTGCGACACAAAGGCATAAAAAGTACAAATCACTATCAGAAAAGAACTTTGAACACCTAATTACCCAAAAATTAAAGTCTAAAACAAATCACACGTCCGCCATCTTTTAACGTTGCAAATGGCCATCTATTAAGTACTTTAATGTGACAGCAATTTGACATTGACGTTGACTTTCGTATCATGTGTGAGTGGCACTATTCTAACCTGTTACACTAATTACATCTCTTTTTTTTTGTCGGGGTTTAAAGAGAGTGTGGTTTGTAATACTCACGTTTTTCACTAGGTTTATTATCGACTTTACTCAAAACCTGCCAATCTGGGAATGAGAACCGGAAAATGCTTGTTATCTGTCCGGGGTCCGGAAACCTTTCTACGAAAAAAAACACTAACATTATTAGTAAGTTAATAAATCAAGTTTATTTTTTTATGGCAAGGATTAGGCACAGGAGCACTCAGGACACCTGATGGTAAGTGAGATCTGAGACCATAGACATTTGAAATCTCAAGACTGTAATCCTAAGACCTCAAATGTGTTGCCAATCCTGAGGACTAAGATAATAATGCCTCTGTTTGGGATCATAGCCTATCAAACCACCACCCAAGGAGGCGCCCCCTACGGATAGATCCTAAACTAACCACATATGCAAATGACGTGATATCTCAGTACTGAGTGTCGTACTGTTTAGTGGTTGGCTCATTGTTTCCTCACCCTTTTCCTTTTTTTTGTTTGACCTTTTATGGAATTACATCGCGCTTTTGGCTAATTCCTCGTGTTTGATTTATACTAATCAACCTGTAACCTCTGGCTCTTAACAATAAAAATTACAGTAGCTGGATCACACCGCCTCAGCCTCTATGATAGTAATTTCACCGGTTGTCTTATGAACACAATGCGAACACTGCTGCACTTGCGTGGTTTCTTTGCGGTGGTCTTCTCTTGGGAAGCGCTGGTAGATTTTTGACGTACATGAACATCTTTTATCGTTTTTTATCGGTAATTACTACGTACTGGTAGCTCTGCACAAGTCGTGCCGCATGGTGCATTGATTAGCCCAAATCTGCGCAAACGCCGCAAGTTCCGGATCCCAATCCTGAAAACAGCAACGGTGTTAACCTACTTGTATAAACATACTTGTATAGAGAAATAAATACTACATGGAAAACACACTCCCGCTTGTCCAACAAATTTCTGCCCTTACCGGGATTTGAACGAAGAGATACGAAGGCTAGCTTCGTAGGCAGGTTCACTACCAACTGTACAAGGCTCAAATTCATCGTCGTCAAATTGTCAAAAGACAAACTTTGTATTAGGACAAGGTGTGTCTGACCATGGGGCTTTAAATGTAGGTATCGATTCTACTCCTCAAATGCTACATATTTTGTTCGACGACTTAGAATATAACTTAATTTACAGTAAGTTATAGGTGATCAAACTTTCTAACTTTACTAGTAAAATCAGTGAATTAATTTATTTTGTATGAAAAATTAAAAATTAAAATTACCTCATTTTTTAAAGTCGTAGAACAAAAGGAGTTCCATTTAAGGAGTAGAATCGATCCCTACATTTAAAGCCCCATGGTCAAACACACCTTGTATTTGGTAAAAGTCTATGGTGGTAGGACCTTATGCAGGGTCCGTACGGATCACTATCACCATATTTATCCTTTAACCGACCATCATCATCATCATCATATCAGCCGAAAGACGTCCACTGCTGGACATAGGCCTCCCCCAAGGCTCTCCATTCAGACCGGTCCTGTGCTTTTCGCATCCACCGCGTTCCCGCGATTTTTACAAGGTCGTCGCTCCATCTTGTTGGAGGCCTACCTACAGCTCGTCTCCCGGTCCGTGGACGCCACTCAAGAACCTTCTGACTCCATCGGTCATCAGTCCTGCGAGCAATGTGCCCCGCCCACTGCCACTTAAGTTTAGCTATTCTTCGGGCTATGTCGGTAACCTTAGTTCTACTGCGGATATCATCATTTCTGATTCTATCACGCAGAGAAACCCCGAGCATAGCTCTCTCCATAGCCCTCTGAGTGACTTTGAGCTTCCTTATAAGGCCCATTGTTAGCGCCCACGTCTCAGATCCGTAAGTCATCACTGGCAACACACACTGGTCAAAGACTTTTGACTTCAAACACTGCGGTAATTTGGACGAAAAGATGCTGCGAAGCTTCCCGAACGCTGCCCAGCCGAGTCGGATTCGACGAGTGACCTCTTTCTCAAAGTTGGACTTACCTAACTGGACCGTTTGTCCCAGGTAAACATAGTCGTCAACAACTTCGAGCGCAGAGCCTCCGACCATCACGGGAGTTGTCGCGACATGGACATTGGACATGACTTTCGTCTTGTCCATGTTCATTCTCAGGCCAACTTGGTCGGAAACTCTACTGAGGTCAGCGAGCATTGCACTGAGTTCCTCCATGGTCTCAGCCATGACTACGATATCGTCAGCAAATCGAAGGTGAGTGATGTACTCGCCATTGATGTTGATGCCTCGTCCTTTCCAGTCCAGAACCTTAAAAGCATCTTCCAATGCAGCGGTGAACAGCTTCGGAGAGATCACATCTCCTTGTCTGACTCCCCGCTGCAGAGGAATAGGCTTCGTGCTCTGGTCCTGTAGTCGGACGGACATAGTGGCGTTTTCGTAAAGACACTTCAACACTTCGATATATCGGTAGTCAACTTGGCACCGCTGGAGAGACTGCAGCACAGCCCAGGTCTCGATCGAATCGAAGGCTTTCTCGTAGTCCACAAATGCAAGGCAAAGGGGGAGGTTATACTCTTCGGTCTTCTGTATAACCTGCCGCAACGCATGTATGTGGTCTACGGTACTATAGCCTTTTCGGAAACCGGCTTGTTCAGGAGGCTGGAAATCGTCAAACCTGCGCGCGAGACGATTTGTGATGACCCTCGAAAACAACTTGTAAACATGGCTCAGAAGTGAGATGGGTCTATAATTCTTCAGCAAGGTTTTATCACCTTTCTTGAAGAAGAGAACCACCACACCTCTGTTCCATGCTTTCGGCGTTCTCCCTTCGTGGAGAACGGAACTGAACAGCGTCTGGAGACCCCTAAGGATGGGTTTACCACCCGCCTTCAGGAGTTCAGCTGTAATTCCATCCTCCCCTGGGGCTTTGCCATTTTTAAGCTGTTTGAGGGCCATACTAATCTCGTATAGGCTGACGTCGGGGAGATCTTCGGTATAGTGTCGGGTTAATCTAGCCCTCGGGTCTTTAGCTAGATTTTCGACGGGTGTTCGGTTTGTCGTGTACAGCTGTCCATAAAACTTCTCAACCTCCGCCAATAGCTCAGGTTTGGATGAAATGACTCTGCCGTCGTCGGTCTTCAGCTTCATCAATTGGCTTTGGCCAACAGACAGATCCCTGGCAAACACCTTAGAGCCCCTGTTACGCTCAATAGCCTTTTCAATACTTTTAGTATTGAATCGGCGTACATCACGCTTCAGAGACTTCGAGATCTGTCTGTTGACTTGCCGATAGCGACAAGCGTCACCAGAGGACTGCAGAATCATCTCGCGCCTCACCTCCATGAGCCTAAGGGTGGATTCCGAGAGCTTCTTGATCTTTGTACGGCGGATCTTAAAAAACTTAGACCCGACCGTTTGGACAGCTTCCACAAACCCGTCGTTGTAATCGTCCACGTCGCTACCTAGGCACTCGAAACGGTTTTGAAGTTCGAGCTGAAAGCTTTCGGGGTTTTGGAGCTGAGCGGGTGCCGGGCGGAGCGTAGACTTTATCAGTCTAGACCTTTCAAGCTTGAACTGGATATTCAATGAGCCTCGCACCATACGGTGATCACTACCGGTTTTAACCGCACTGATCACGGAGACATCATTGAATATGTGCTTTTTCGTCGATATGATAAAGTCTATCTCATTCCTCGTTACACCATCAGGGCTCATCCAGGTCCACTTCCTATGCTCACGTTTTCTGAAGAAGGAGTTCATCATATAGAGTCCCTCCTTCTCCATAAAACTGGCCAGTAGGTGGCCCCGGTGATTCCTATGCCCCACTCCAAAATTCCCCACTCTCTGCTCTTCACCGTCTCGTTTGCCCAGCTTTGCGTTGAAGTCCCCCATAACAACCGTGAAGTGAGTTTTGGAGCTATGCATGGCTCTGGAAACATCCTCATACATAGCCTCCACCTCATCGTCGGAGTGCGTTGAGGTCGGAGCATATACCTGTATGACCTTCAACGAATATCGTTGGGTCATTCTGAGCACAAGGCACGCTACTCTGCTCGACACGCTCTCGATCTTCACCACGTTGTTCACGAGGGACTTGTGGACGATAAACCCGATACCTCCCTGGGACTGGTGGTCGCCCTCCCGGAAATAGAGCAAGTTACCGGACTCCAGGGTTGTCATGTCCTCCCCCTCTCTACGGACTTCTGACAACCCTATGATTCCCCATCGTAACCTGCTCAATTCCTCCTCCAGTTCCAGCAACTTTTCGTCGGTCCGCAATGTTCGGCAGTTGTATGTTGCCAGGGCCAAAGGTCGTCGTTTCTGGTAGCCGGGTCTCTGCCGGAGATTACCTAAAGCACCCCCTGCCCCACCGTTACCATGGCCGCTACCGGAGCCAGGAATAGCGGGGCCGCCGGGGACTAGGGGTCTGGGCTGTTGTTGTACATTCATGTTTTTTTTTTTTTGATCTAGAACCGTTTGGGGGGAAAAATGCCGTAGTCGCCACGCTTGGCAGGCGGGTTGGCGACCGCAGTCATACCATGTAGTCCGCAGAGGACGCTGCTGCCCATCCTCCGGTTTATCCCTTAGTCGCTTCCTACGACACCCACGGGAAGAGAGGGGGTGGTGCTATTCTCGACCGGCACCACACGGCACACCGACCGACCGCCGAGCAGCAATGTTTGAATTGTGGTGTTCCGGTGAAATTACTAGTATAGAGGCATTCCATCGTGGCTGTTGAAAAAATAAGACAAAAAAAGGGTTTTGAATCTCCAACTTTTGCTATTTTTTATACTAAAGAGTTGAAGGCAAACGAACACAGGCCGCCTGGTGCTTATTGAAATCGGAGATCCATAGACATATAGGTAATATGCATGTTTAATGCTACAATCCTAACAGACTGAAATCTCAACACTGCAAATGCAGTGCCAATCCTGAGGAACAACATGAACCTCTATGCTATTATAGTAATTAAATTTCTATTGACTACACCGTTAGCTGGCACAATTATAAAACGCTAGAAACGTACCAGTTTCCGCATCCCGTACGCCTTTGGTAGAGTCTCGTTATCTTGGCCAACCTCCTCCCCCATAGCCACCCTTTTTCTCATTCTGAAAAAAAAGTTCATTAAGTAACACAAAATATTTCCCTCGAATGACGGATTGGATGCCCAAAGGCATTCAGTACTCAACCACATGGTTAACAGAGAAAAACAGAAGCAAAAAGAGATCCAAACAGTGTTAAAGGTTAGTTTACCTATAAATACCTATAAATACCTATTTAATATTAAAAATGTATGTACGTTTTAGTTGTGGTCCGGATCGCTACCACCATCTTATTCATTAACCACCCGCCAAGCAACAGTGTTCGCATTGTTGTGTTCCGGCGTGGGGATAAGACAACCGATAAAATTACTAGCATAGAGGCAGCATTCCATCTTAGTCCTCAGGTTTCGCAACGCATTTGAGGTCTTAGGATTATAGTCTTGACAATTCAAATGTCTATGGGTCTCAGATTCCACTTACAATCAGGTGGTCTGAGTGCTCGTGTGCTTGCTATAAACGATACTTAATGATAATTGATAATGTAATCTAGCCTCCTTTTCAAATATTTAATATTTAGATGTAGCAATTTAATTCATAATTTGATAATTGTGAATTTGTGGAATTATGGGTCAATACCTTAAATAAACGCTATCTATCTATCTATACATACGATGGAACCAGTGTAATGAAGATGATGACATTTTACTCAAGTTTTTGCTTGAGATGTTGGCGACGCTTACGTTTAACCACGAACTTGATGGACGCTTATGGTATTTCAAGAAGGAGCTCATTCCAGAGACGGATTGCCAGTCAAGGGCTTAAAAAATGGACATCAACGAATTTATATGACACACTTTGTTCTGGCCACTAGCGACTGTACTTGTAATACTGATGCCAGCCAAACTACGTCTCCATCGTCTTACGAGCTCATTCTATTGTCATCGGACTTACATGAGCATCCGAAATATCAAGTCGATCCGACGCTTAGCAGTTATTTAAAATTAGCTGCGAAGATTTTATGAAAATAGTATGTTTATTAGTTAGCTACAAGTGAAGCTAAAAATGCGTATTATACATATGCTTGAAAATATGTTTACAAGGTTCTTAATACTAACAAGTAGGTGAGTGTCCCATGTTTTGTCATATGACTGCAAAAACAAAAACTATTCAACCGGGGCGTACAAACAGTTTTACCCATTGCTAAACAAATAAAATATGCCACGCATTATACTTAAATACTGATTAATAAACTAACAGAAAAAAAAATTTATTGACATGCACTGCAATTTATATTGTAAATTAGTAATAATAAAAAAAAGCAAGCATTAAAATCCCGACTGCGATATTTGATACAGTCGTCAATATAGTCTCTTCCCATTTACATAATACACAAGTATTATACCGTGTGTTGCCTGTAATAGGAGCAATAAATTGAGAGATTGTTTCCACACCACAAACGTAACAACATTTATTCTACAACTTTTGAAAATAACTTATTGTTAACTAAATATTAATGAATTTAGATTTTCTAAGCAAGCAATGTATTGCGACAACTACGAAGTTGCTAGGCTGACAGTAGATGTCAACTAGACTATTGGATGGAGTACATTGAAAATGTTATTTAGTTTGTTCAAAAAAATCCAAAATAATAAATTACATATTTTGTAAAAGTTTTAGAACAAATGTTGCTACGTTTACACAGTAGAAACGACCCCTCAATTTATTCCTCCTATTACAGGCAACTCCCGGTATATTATACAAGGCCAAAAGTATTAAGTTGTACTTACTTACTCGTTAACGATTTGCAAGAGGTCCGTTTTAAATTTCTCCGAAGCTGTCACGTTATGGGCGTCTTGGGAGCATGCTGGGCCCATGACACGTACCTATAATAATTCATAATTAATAATTATAATAATTCTTAATTAATAATTATAATAATTCTTAATTAATAATTATAATAATTCTTAATTAATAATTATAATAATTCTTAATTGATAATTATATTAATTCTTAATTAATAATTAAAATTTATAATAAAATAAAATAAATAAATATCATGGGACAATCTCTCACAAATTGACCTAGTCCCCAACAAAGCTCTAGGCTTGTACTATGGGTACTAGACAAAGATAAACATACTTGTATAGAGAAATAACATCCAAGACTCAGGAACAAATATTCGCACTCATCGCACAAATATCTGCCCTTATCGGGATTTGAACCCAGGACCGCTGGCTTCGGAGACACGCCGGAATAATAATGATTCTTAATTAATAATTATAATAATTCTTCAACATCAGTAAACTATAGCGCAAGTGTGCACCGCTGTCGAAACTAAAGAAATCTTTATATCAGGCAACGAGGTCACAATTTATTACTTACATAACAAGTACATAATTTTGATTATACATACCATTAAGAATATTTCGTGAAAGACATTTATTTCAAAATATAACTCCTAACAGGATAGGGGAAGATGGGGTGGCTTCGTTCGTACACAGGGAGCATTCGTACAGTGGTCATATCTTGACTATCCAACATGCTGAAGCGTTCATATTTGTATGCGTCACTGCCGCTCATATGCATAGGCTACCCTTAAAAAGTGATGGCAGTGCGGCAGCAGATTTCGCCGGAAATAATTAATATGACATGTGTTTTCGCGATCCGAAAGTATTTTTTGGTACTCCTTTGAATACTTCCATCTCTAATAAGTTTTACTCAAATTTGAAAAAAAAATTCTGTATAGTTTGTAATTAGATACTTGACATTAATTTGTAAACAATGGTTTTGGGATTACTCTAACGGTTTTTTTTCTTTCTTATTTCTTTTCGTATCGTTCTGGTTGGGGTGCCTTCGTACAGTCAAAATATATGTAATTTCATACTGTGTACGAATGCACCCCATGTAAGTTAAAAAAATGCATATCAAGAATAATTAAAATTACAAAACCAGGTGAGTAAGGTATGCCTGAAAGGTGACTGAAACAGGTGAGATAGCTGAAAATCCAATGAATCCTGGGAAAAAACGAATAGTGTACGAAGCCACCCCACGTGTGGGGTGCATTCGTACGATTCCCACTTTTTGGGAAAACGATTATATCTTGGCACAGTTGCTTTGTATCCAAACTGAAATACACAATTATTATAGCCAAATAAGTGAGTGATACAGTAGCATTCATCTCATTTTAAAACAGCGGTTAGTTTTTTTTTAACAATTCATATTATATCCCAACCCCGTCTTCCCCTATGGGTGAATTACGGGAAACGAATTCTATTTGTACAGAATCCTCTAGTATAATGTTATTACTATTAGTAAATAAAATAAGTTAAAAATAGATCAAAGACACAGTAATATTGCATTTTTATTAGGTTTTTATGTTGTACAGTCTGCCTTATAATTAGCTCCACAGTTTTATACCTTGTCGCTTTAACGCCTTTGTAAGATTAGTGCAGCAGAGGCCCTAACCAAGATGCGTTTGCTAACTAGCGTTTCTATTCGTTTTGTTTTTAAACCAATCGTGTCACTGGTAGGTCACGTGACTTTTCATATGACGTGATTTACCAGTGACATGATTGGTTTAAAAAATAAACGAATAGAAACGCTTGTTAGCGAACGTATTTTGGCTACGGCCTCAGTTCCAACAGGACGTTAAAGGGACAAAGCACTAAGTTGCGCAGCTTATACGGCCGACCGTACTGGGGTACGTAAATAAATATTTATAAGGTTTAAACTAAATGTCTTATACACTAATAGTAAATTAGTATGAGTATGTTTGTTCCTACCACACGCTAAAACAGCGAAACAATTTGGATGAGACAGTTTTTATAACCTAGATCTTGACGACGCGTTGGCCTAGTTGGTTGGTAGTGACCCTGCCTTCGACGCTAGCGGCCCCGGGTTCCGTAAGAGCAGATATTTTTGTGATGAGGACGAGTATTTGTTCCTGAGTCTTGGAAGTTTTCTATATATTTAAGCTTAATATATTTGTCTATATAATATATATATATATATATATTGCGCTATGCAATGTACCATCCAGATGAGAGTTGTGTGGGGAGTAAAGAGGAAGGGAGAGGAGCTTGTGAGGAGAATTCTGGACTACTTACAAAATAAAGTAAGCTTGTCGTTGTCTAGTACCCATAGTACAAGCCTAGAACTCAGTTTGGGACTAAGTCAATTTGTGTGACATTGTCCCTTGATATTTATGTTTATTTTAGATCTAGACATAGGCTGCCTTTAATGTCGAAATAAATCACTACTTCCGTGGGATGGCAAAACTAATTTTACGCGGACGACGCCTACTCGTACCTTAACTAAATTATTTTTAGATCTCTAATCGATAGCACAACTATACTATCGCGCCTACCGTTTTTAGAAATGTTGGATACTTTCCGGGTATTCCGTAACCTGGTCACGTGCGAGTCCGGACGCGGACAAATGGACGTCAAATAACGTCCGGATTAAACCACATTCGCCCGGGCCAATCCCACTTGCCGTTTTCTATTTGTCACTTCAAATCAGGGATTGCATAACTGGTTTTATTCAATACCTGTATTTACATTGTAAATACAGGTATTGAATAAAATGTGATAAGTGATTATTTAAATACGAAATAAACATGCGCTGCTTGCATACAAAAAAGCTCGACTAATTTGGCTGTTTTTTTTGTTGTATTCGTAATTTTTAGGATACGGTTTGTATGAAAGAACGAAATCATCTGAGCAACGCTGGGCTACAGTAGCCCAAACAATATTAAATCCTATTAATATTATAAATTAGCTGCCTTTTGCATATTTCCGACTTTCTTAATGTTTTTTTTTTCTGTCACACGAACCTTGTCGTGAAAATAATGAACACAACAAAAAAAGAATACATGCATTTCGGCGATTCATTATTATTTGATTAAAAAAGAATTTAAAGAGTTTCTGGTAAAAAATGTTTTTATTTAAAACTATAAACAGAAAAGGGTTTTAAGAGTTGATGGTAATTCGGTAGCTCTGCCTACCCCACTCTGGGAATGAAAGCGCGATGTTATGTATGTATGTAGTATGATAAATGCGAAAGTTTGTGTGTGTGCTAGTTTGTTACTCTTTCACGCTGCAAAATTAGGAATTAAAATAGTTTGATACCCTGGATCAGGACTGGCCCGCTATCCCATTCAAGGGGTTTCGAATGGGTTTTTATAAGGGTTTTACTAAGAAAAGCCGTTCGATTTGCTTTTAAAACCTGCTATCCCATTCAAGGGGTTTCGAATGGGTTTTTATAAGGGTTTTGCTAAGAAAAGCCGTTCGATTCGCTTTTAAAACCTGCTATCCCATCCAAAGGGTTTCGAATGGGTTTATGGGTTTTACTTAGAAAAGTCCTTCTAATGTTTTTTAAAGCGCTATTTATAAGGGTTATCCGTACTTTAGCTGTTAAGGTTTCCCTTGTAGTGAATGGTTAGTTTAACAAATAACTTAGTCATATATTACGTTTCAAGAGGTTATTCTTTTAATGGGGTATTCTATTGAGAGGTTAGTCTTTCAAAGGCTTTTATCAGTGAATGGGTGGGCGAGTCCCTGCCCTGGATTAACACATGTATAGACTGCTTTTTATCCCGGAAAAATTAAAGGTCGCGGGCGCAAGCTAGTTTAAAATTAATATTAAAGGCCAAGCGAAACGGAATCGCCTCAAGGGATCACGAAACTCTCACCCTATTATGGATTTGTGGTCCATGCTCGCAACACGGCCCCTAAGTTGTATACAACCCGAAATCTGGGGAAAAAGGTTGTTTGGGCTTCATTTATATCACTGGCGAGAACCAAAATTAAAGTTGGCGCAAAATAACCAGAAGTTCTATTGTTGTTTAGCGTCTTTATTATATTTCTCATAAAAATAAACATGAAACGGTGTTCTTAAATTAAAGATGTAATACTTTTGTTATGTTATGTTATTTTAAGGGTACCTATGTGTTTTTTTTTTTAATAATAATTCTTTACCTATGGACGTATAACATACATAATGTCACGTGTTCATTCCCAGAATGGGATAGGCAGAGCTACAGAATTACCAACAACTCTAAAAAAACTTTTGTAACCATATTTTGCACAATCACGCAACCAGTGTATTAATGACAGGTTGCAAGCCGATTGCCTAACAATAATACAAGCCTTTATTCCCTTTGTCGCCTCTTACGACATCCACGGGAAGACATGGTGTGGCACTATTCTAACCCGGCTACCACACGGATAACCGTATAATTTTGTCAAATTGTTAATTTGGTCAGTTTAGGAGCAGCTCGATCTAAAATTTTGTAAACCTTCAAGAACACTATTAACAGTTAGAATGTTTATAGCCCTGCGCACGACATTGTTCGCATATTGTTAGTAAATAGCTAACAAGTTCTATATGTCCCACTAAATGTGTCTTTTTTTAGAATAAAAGACAACATGTGTTTTTTTCATAAAACTACCCCCATTCCAAGATATAAATCCTACAAATTTTTTCAGCGTGAAGTAGTAACAAACATTCACTCACACACACAAACTTTCGCATTTATAAAAATTGTATAATTGACAGCTTTTCCCCGAACTTCATCTACGTAGAATTCGTTTATTATGATATTTCCCCTTTCATCCCTTTACCCTCCCGATCCCTCGTTAGTGGGCCTTAACGTCACAAAAGAGAGATTTTTCTCAAATGTCATATTTCTAGCTTCAGCGATTTGGGATAGAGGTACGTTGACATACCTACTACTTACGATATCGGTCAGTTTATTTAATTACCTATATACGTACGCTCACAATTTGTAACCATACCATAAGTGTCCCAATATTTCCCTATTTCTTTCTTAGTCCAAGTCAACACATTCATAAAGTTTCTGAAAAATATTAACAGCAGTAAAAAATACTGTTTTTACTAATCACGCAAGAAATACGTTTAGCATTGTTTATTGCTGTTAACCTGTGAAACTTCATGGTTGCGCAATGTGTCAGAGAAAATAAATAGTTTTAAGACGCTGACATATAAACTTAGCTTTTCATGAGATTACGAATACTATAGGAAATTTCGCTTTGGAATATCCGATCTTATTATCACCGGCTAGTAAGCTAGTTTAATTGTGGTTCTAGTATAAATGATTCAAGTCTTCCGAGGTTTAAGTGTAAAACGGTGCCGAAATACCAAAGAAGGTTGTTAACTGCATAATAATTTTATGATCATTTTAATTTGAATGATGTTACTAATAGAAGTAATAGAGTATAGAATGCCTGGGCTACAGCCGCCATCTTTAGTATTACGGCAGAACGGTGTTAATCTAGATACATTGTATGTAAAGGAATAAGGTAAATAATAATATATTTAAGACGTCGGCTGTACATAACGTAAATATTTTATGGTTCCGTACCCAAAGATTGCCAAACGGGACTCTATTTCAAAGCCTTTGCTGTCCGTCCGTCTGTTCTTACTGTTAAGAAATGTATCGTCTGAAGCAATATAGCTAGGTTACTTGATTTTTTCCAGGATATGTGAGAAAACGGCGGATTTCTTAACAAATAATAAAAAAAAACATAAGTGGTGAACTCATACAAAATTATGAGGACCAAATCCTTTATTAACCTTCTAAGGCCTCTCGTACATAAAAATGTACATAATGCGTTAATTAGAAAATAGACCTACTGCAAAGGAAATAAAATAGGTTTTCCTTTGTTTTTTGCGGGACAATCAAATTAGAAAATTGACTCTATTGCATTTGTAATAGGTTTATATTCCATTGTCAAATTTCGTTGTATGGTGGGTCTTAGGAGGTTAAGCGTCAAATTTGGTGTGACTATTGGGCAAAGTATTAATGCGGAGCCTATTAGTGTGAAAGTTATGTAATCCGTTATTGTTGTACAACAATAACAAAGTGATCAATTTCATATAGTATGTTTTTTTTAGTGCATAGTATATATGATGTGAAATGATAAGGAGAAATAAGAATTATAAAAAATTGGCCGCGTGTAAGTTAAGTGATCCAGAAACTTCGGTGCGCGAGTCTACAAATTCACAGAAATTTCAATCCTTGTCTGTTAGTAATAAGGTTGCACTTTCTTCATGAGTTTTCTACCGTTATACCAAAGAAGGCAGCTAACTGCAATGAAGTAGTCGAAGCATTCTACACTCTATAGGTAAACACATTACGTTTAAAATTATTATACTATTACTATGCAGTTAGCCGCCTTCTTTTCATCTTCATTTCTCATAGCACTTTAACGACGAGTAGAATACGTACAGGATCATAATACATGCATAAGACGTGGGTCCCTTCCTCACAATGCTCCATTTTTGGACAGTACTCTGACATGCGGATCCCATTTGGATTTTGTGTGTTTAAGAGCAAGGAACATCTTGTGGGAACGACCAAGTATATCAGTGTTACGTATTTCTGAAAAGAAGCAGCAGTAACTAACAAAATAAAATAGAAATAATCATGGCATCTATGGCCTTTATTCCTTTAGACGAAAACTTGTTTAATTTGGTGAGGTTTCATGAAAACCGTTTTGAACAGTTTATGAGATATCAGCTCTGGGGGACACCATTCTGCCGTATTACCAAAAAAGGTGGCTAACTGCAAATTGTATAGTAATAGTATAAGCATTTTAAATTTAATTTAGTTACAATGAGAGTAGATATATAATGCTTTAACAAGTAAATTGTATCTAGTTAGCTGCCTTCTTTGGTATTACAGCAGCATTTATAGCTGGACTTTAATCGACTTAATAATTATTGTCAATGTTTTTCAGAGCTACATTGGTATTCATGATTTCGAATATTAGAATCGACGGTTTTGTAATTAAAATAATGGTAAAAATATCAAAGGTTATATCAAAGATCATATAATAGAGATGAATGAATCAAGGGCCTATTTCAACTTGGTAAAACCATGGTGCTTTTGAAATGTTATCGTATTGTTTTTAACTCGGCCGCCATTACTGTCATGTAATTAACTGCTATTGTAACGTTGACAATAAGATAGCATGTCAAAAGCAATATATTTTTACTCAGTACAATAGAGGCCCAGATTCATTCATCTCCATTATTTGATCTTTGAACTCTATAATACCTTTAATATTTATTTTTAATAATATTTTATTCAATAAATTGTCCAATCCGGTAATGGCAATTACCGTAATTGTCGGTCCTGTGCTGCTCGCATCCAGTATATTTCTGCAAATTTTAATTAATGGGAGTAGCAGGATAGCCTTTGAAAAAGAGGCCAAAAGCCTGTAGTTAAAATTTATGATCAAACGATGATTTATGTAGAGATAACGCTATCTATCAAGTTTCATATTATGTACAAGCACTGTGGTGAGACAAAAAATAGCTTCCAAACTATTTACTGTTAGAGTAAAATATTATTTAAAAATGTAACTAGGTACTTGGTAACTATTTCCTTTAGTATCACAAGCAACATTCTTTTTTATGTGTACACAAAAGCAAAATCTAACCTACACAACCCCAAGTTTCATTTGTTGAGCAAGAACGAAAAACTACTATTTAAATAAATAATATATAAATTAAACTCAAAGCTGTAAAGGAATTCGGGACTTACCAGAGAAAACATTATTAATAAATTTTATTCTGTTAATAGTTGTCCAACGTTACTTTCTTTTGCGTAATTACGTAGAATTTCAGCTTCTACCACTCTTTGCTTTCCGACCCAGTTCTGGAAACATACACAACAAGAAATAATTTAGAAATTAGTACTTCAGGATATTTGTGACCTCTTGCCTCCTCAATCAGGTATTTCGTTATATGTATATTGACAACGTTATTTATAACAATGGTTATTAAAATTGGTAACTAGAATTTGGGATACGATAATTCGGAGACCATTTGGATAAATAATTATGTGTGTATGTGAAAAGTTATGTTTAGATCTCTGGGTTGGCGACACATTTACAATCTTGTTCATGGAAGCTAGAAACTATTGACCATTAGAAAAACTGAGAGTGAGAACCTTCCCTCCACAAGGTAAATCATGGGAATTCCTAGCATGGGGGTAGCACCAGATCGATCGATAAACTTATTTGTACGCAAAAATTAGATTACTACGGGACTTTTCTTGATCAGTCAAAAGCGTTTTAATGAGTCTCATATGAAATACTGCTACATAAATTAGAGAAGATAGGGATCAGAGGTCCAATCTTTCTATTTAAATAGACAACAGTGCATTAAAATAAAGGGCATGAATGGTAGTGGAAAATGATAACCTTTTGCTCCGAATACACCAATAAAAATTGTGGTGTCCCACAAGGGAGCATTTTAGGTCCATTCCTTATTCTTTAAAAAATTATAAGTGTTTATTTTATACGCCGACGACATTTTTATTATATTTACATCTAAAACTTAAAAAAGCCACCTAAACCATTGTTTTTTTTTAATAATCTTATTAAATGGATTTCTTTACAATCAATAACTCATTTAACTATAATTAAAACATAATCAAAGTAGAAGAAGCGACAGATATTTTTTTTAGGATTAACTATAGATGAGAACTTAAATTGAAAAATGCAAGTTGGTTATGGGACAGCTCGAATAAACAAATATGTTTTCGCCCTTAAGCAAATTCGAAATGTATGTTCAAATACAAAACCGCAATTTTATGCTATTGTCCTCATGTAAAGTCAATCTTACGCTATGGGCTCATAGCATGGGGTAACAGTACGTGGCAATAACAGAGCATTCGTGAAACAAAAATGCACGAGTGCAATTATATGGACGGCGGCCTAATGAATCCGGTAGAAATTAAATAAGAGTTGTTGTTGTTGTTAATATATTTAATAATTATCGAACGAATAAAACTATAATAATAAACAGAAACATTAAAAAAACCTGTATGAATGGCTAAAACCCGATAGGCGCTAAGCTTGATAGGCGTTTACAGTTTGAATGAGTTTTTGACGTAAGATATTAAATACTTCCTTTTAATATTTAGAAAGAATTCGTGTCATTAAATGTATTCATTTATTACTTTTAGTTTTACTTATCCATCTACATTTTTTAAGTATATAGTTAGACTAACAATGGTCAATAGCAGTATTTGTAGTGTCGAGACGTTGTAGTAAATAAGATACCATTAGCATGCCTATATTTTTGATTAATCATGTTTACCTTCCATAAACTGAAACACCCTTTTGTTTTACAATGTTTTGAGAAAATAAACTCTTATAGTTATGGTCAATGAAGCATTCGTTAAGGGAAGAATTCGAGCTTGGTGAAGGATTCGATATTGATATAATCAAAGTGATGTTGATGACTTGGTTTGTAAACATCTCATTTGACCACACGGACGCTTTTGCGTGTGAGTGCGTAAGCATTATAACCATAAAGATTTCTTAATAATACAGATTTTCACAATCCCCCTGTCAGTTAAAAGCAGCTATATAAAATCTGTACAAGACATAATTTATTCATTATATATTTAAACTTATTCGCACAAAACAATAAAATACAAATGGCGGACTTAATGCCCAATGGCATTCTATAACAGTCAACCAGTATGCGAAACAGAAAAGAAGCCAAGGTCGGTGCTAAGAAAAATAGTCTTTATTTCTCATTTTACAACGGTAATCTTAATCAGTAAGCAGTACATTTAGACACCACTATTGTTAAAAAGAGACATGACATGTTGCTAAATGGATATTACTGGCTCCTGAACTAGGCTCAGCGTGTCAAGCTTTAATATTTCACTGTTATTAGTTCGGTTGATGTAATTTGTCTTTTAAAAGTATTAAAACTTACATAAGTACTCTGCATGCTGTATTTTTCTTCTAATCCTTGTTGTGTTCACAATGAGATACATTTAAGACACCATCTGTATCTATAGTGCTAATTTACCAATATGTAATACACTTCTTGTCTTTTTTCACGTTTCTGTTTATCTCCTAATCAAATAAATTGACGAACGCACAAGAGCTTATTCTCTTTTGCAAGTGCTAATATTGGCCGATTGCAACTTGTTTCGTCCCATGAATGACGAATGTAACTGACGTTGCATCTTGTACGTGTACCGACACGTTTATACGTCGGTCTACATACTTCCTACGTTGTGCCACATCACTACATACAAAGGTGCATTCCGAACATGTTCTTCTACTATTGTTTTGGATTCCTCACCTACTCTTTTTTCTTTGTAACCTTCAAATAAAACTAGGACACTACTGTTTATATTAGCTTTCCCACTGCTATGTCTAAAAATGAACTAAGTAATATCCGCTCTCGCTCGCTCCTTACTTTTTTTACAGTGTTTTAAAACTAGTGCTGGACCTATTCATGATCTGGTATTTCGGACAAGCCGTATAAAATGTTAAAACCATCACTATGAATTCGTACAAGTTCATCGATATTTAAAATTTCCATGGTATTGGTTTGTGAATATTTTATCCCCATGTCTTTTATTACACACTTTATTGATTTTTTTGACATCAAGCTGGTCAAATCGGTGTATACTAAATCACGAAAAAATTTACTACGAGAGTGCGGTATCAATTTTTTCACATTTCTAATGCTCTTGTAAAGTAGCTGCTCTCTTGAGAACAATGGTGTTTACGTTCATAGAACTAAGAGCAGTAGTTGATAAAAAGGCTCGTACCGATTTATCAAAGTCATTCTTCAGTGGTAATTTTAAAATGTTCTACCTGTTATTTTTCATAGCGTCCTTAATGTATTTAACAACGGCTCAGTTAACTCAGGTATGTACAGAAAAGAGACTTTAGGAACACAATTTTTAAAAAAAAATATTTAAAACAATGACAAAAAACTGATAAATAGATAAAGTCTTACTTTGCCTTGACGTGGTACATTGACGTGATATAGACTTAGACCAAAGACACAACTACATAAGTGATGACAAAAAACCGATGGATATAAAGGTTAAAGGAAGAGCGAAAGCAATTTGGATAAATTGTGTGAAGAAAGATACGTGTATAAAAGATGTGAGTAACTTCATTAACAGCAGATAAATCTGAGTGCTAGATAAGAAATAGAACAAACATGCTTCGCTGGCTCCTTTTAGTACAAGATAGGGGAAAGAGGATAGTGATTTTTTAAATAAGTAAAACGATTCTTAGCCTAATAATTAGATGGATAAATTAGTTCGCCTTGCATTTTTTTAAATTAGCTTTCTACCCATCTTCGTTCATCTAGTTGATTCCAATTACAAGATACGTCAGAAAGTACTTTTTTTTTGACCGAGTTGTTGCCGGGTGAAAATAGTGCCACTGCATGTCTTCCCGTGGATGTTGTAAGAGGCGACTAAGGGAATAAGGGCTTGTAGTACTGTTAGGCGATGGGCTTGCAGCCTGTCACTAATACACGAGTAAACTTCTTGGCCTGATTGTGCAAAATTTGGTAACAGAATTATAAATAAGTCTTTTTAGAGTTGTTGGTCATTCTGTAGCCCGGCCTACCCCACTCTGGGAATGAAGGCGTGGTGTTAATTTTTATCATTGTTGTCATTATTTGGTAATTTTAAAAATGACTGTGTTTCAACAATATCATTAACGGCTACTTTCGATAGACTATAATGGTTTTTGTAACATCCTTCTTGAGTATTATCTTCAAAAGCACTTACCTCAAAACCACAGATAATATTTTGACTAAAAACCCTTCAACAAATTTACTAATTGTAATAACTTTATCTCACGCTAATTATCTAATAATTTTTAAAATATTTTCTCTAGCTGGTATACAGGTGTAGTGCCAAACTAGGATCCGAGTAAGATTGCTTTTTATATTTATATATGTAGAATATATAATAGTGTATATATTTAGATATGAAAAGTATGGGGTCCATACTTTTGACCAAATCATCATTTGGCAAACTGTATCATTTTACATTCTTTCATTTCGCAAAAACGTATTTGTGCTTACACGATTATAAATTACATAATATGTTACATAGAATAGAATAGAATAGAATTAAATATAATTTATTTGACACCAAAAATAAATAACATTGAGAAAAGAATATACAGTATGCACGTATCCTGCGGCCAAAAAGGTTCCAATTCAGCATAATGCTGTGGTCAGTGGACCGCGGCGCTGGTTTTTGGTTGGCACCTTTGGTAGAACCATCATCGCAATAATTTTGTTACATTTAAATTAAACAAGATTTCCGGCAGAATACAAAATAAAAGTAACTACTAAGACACTATAAACATTAATTTAAAATCTATTGTAGGTATACACTACGAACATTAGCATTTAAAAAGACACTACAAAAATAAGTTCAACCCATTCAAATATTAAACCTAACATAACATACCGTATCTTATCGTATAAGATAGCATAAAATGAGTAATAGTAGTAATAATAAAGAAAAATACAGAAATATCTAAAATACAAAATAATAATAAAAAACAATGTTTTAAAATATGAACATGAAAACTGGACAGTGATCAAAACAATTACAATTAAACTTAAAACTAATCTTGGTTTTGTAAAATAATACTTTTTAATTTTATCCTTAATGTTAGAGTGGTCTTATTAAATATGTTAGGTAAGGTTGACTAAGGGTACCTCTGCCAAATATTTATTTGTCAGAGGTGTTTGTTTGTTTGATGTTTTGGTAAAACATTACGGAACCATCGTATCACTTAAGAATACCTATTAGTTACTATTTTTAATAATTTTCTGAAGGTGTTTTAATTTTGTTAAGTAGTTTTGTACCTTCCGTTTTTTTTCCGCGCTAATTTTAATATATTTTTATTTTACATCGCGGTATAGAGACCTAATTAATTAAGAGGCCTTATCCGTGGGAAACTTGAGGGCCACAACTGAAGAGGCGTTTTTAATTAGGTATTTATTTACTAAAGTATGTTGATGCTCTATGTATAAGGTATAATTTGAATCCTACTTCACATTTGAATGAGAAATTAATAAAACTTTCGTTTCACCCGCCGAATAAGGGCGTTATGATATCTAGTAGATCTGTTCCATGCTTACCGTCTATTATATTATCAAAGTGACTGATTCATATTATAAAAAACACATAATAAATCAGTGGCAATATAATACAAGTAATAGCAAGTATAAAGTCGTACTTTATATGCTTTAAGTAGTTTTCAGTCATGATAAAATCACGAAACTAAACACTTTCTCTTGCCCACGCTCCGCGTGATACTGGCTTCCCGGTGTTAGCGACCCCGCCCCGCTGTTTGCCAGCTGGTGGAATATGGCCCGCCGTTATGACAGTGGCGGCGTCTTTTGCCGGATAAAACGGCCTCAATACAATTGTGGCTTAATAAAAGAACGTGAATATCTTTGTAAGTTTATGATTTATAAAGTATTTAAAAAGCTACTTGGTGTAGAAAATATAGTAGATTACGATTTTTAAAGAAGAGAAAAACGGTATTAATTACGGTTGCGCCTCCCTCCCTCTACAGCCAAAACTACAATTTATTCAGTGTTTTTCAGATTTTTAATTGGAAAAAATCTTAAAAGAAACCGTATAAAAAGAATTTTAAAGGAAAACTATGACGACTAAGTAGACATCATTCGTTCATGAGATACAGGCGATTAAAGAGTTTATACCTACTAAAATCATCTATGACGGCACCAATTGACTTTAAATAGAAAATTAGTTAATACTTGTTGATTTTTATGTTTGTAGTACTTAACGGCTTCGGAACCCTACACTGAGCACGGTCCGACATGGTCTTGCCCGGTTTTATTATTAACATAAGATGCTCGAAAAAAATGATCAAGTTATTTATTGTAGATACTTCATATTTGCACAATCGACTCGTAATGTAATCAAGTTTACGTTTAACGGAGAACCTGTATTTATATTAGCTCTCAGACATCATAACAATATTAAATTTCATCGAGTTTATTTATTACACTTATTACAACAACGGGATATGAAAACTAAGGGCGTTATTATCCAAGATGTAAAGGCAGCTAACATTTCTGTATTCTATCGACTCGAAATGTATGCAGTAGACATACTCGTAAGCTGTCGAACGATCTGTCATCCAATCCTAAACATTTTGTCGATTTTCGAAAATAGCTATCATTATGGATCTTGACTAGGCCCTCTGGTATAAGCAATATTTGAACTAAACGTACGCTATATACACACAAATATAATTAATTACCGATACATTATTCAGAAAACTAATAAACCATTCACGAAGTTTCAGGTTGGTTTTAATCCTGAGTGTTTTTCTCGGACTTTTCTCAAACAAATTAGCAATTCGGGGGTAGCATAATAATGAGGGATTGTTTTCTTCGTAATTAGTTGTCGCGAGTAATTTGTGGTTTTTCCCTAATACAATCAGACTAAATTAGTAGAAACCATTGCGTTATTTTCCCAGGTGTTTTTGAGCGTGGGATTGGGTGTTGGTTTCTCCCTACTTGTTTGCAATATATTTTATAAACCCTGAGGGGATTGCAAAATGTATTTTCTGTTTTTACAAATAACGCAAATAAGTATGGTTAACTAAATATCTATTGATGTCCTTGACCTTTGAAAAAACGTGTGTCATATTTGACCTGCTACTGTTGAGAAAAAGCGCCGCCAGAAACTCATGAATCTCCAGGGCTAGAATTCTACAAGGTAATAACGATATCGTTTTTGACCTGGGCCTCTATTTAGGTGCGTTAAAGCGATACCGTGTTTAACACGTTTAAGAATCGTTTATGTCACAGTCGCCATTATTGTAAATGACATAAGAGTTATCAAAACGTTGACAATACGGAAACAGGTCAAAAACGATATCGTTATTACCTTATAGAATTCCAGCCCTGTTTCCGTATTGTCAACGTTTTGATAACTCTTATGTCATTTACAATAATGGCGACTGTGACATAAACGATTCTTAAACGTGTCAAATACGATATCGTTTTAACGCACCAGTGGGGCTAGACGAGTTGCATTCGACAATCGTTAGCGATTATGTTTCGATTGAAAAATATATGGAATTGACGTAAGTGTCACGTTACTATCTCGGTGGCTTACGTCAATTCCATACATTTTTCAATCGAAACATAATCGCTAACGATTGTCGAACGCAACTTGTCTAGCACCACTGGGCCTCTATTCAACTGCGTTATAACGATATCGCGTTTGACGTGTTTTGGTATCGTTTGTGTCACAGTAACCATTATTGTAAATGACATAAGAGTTATCGAAACGTTGACAATACGGAAACACGTCAAAAACGATATCGTTATTACCTTGTTGAATTCCAGCCCTGAATAGAGGCCAAGCCGGTCGGTCCAATTCCATGTAAAAAAAATATTAGCTGGTAAAATAAAAAAAAACAGGGCTGGGATTCTGCACGGTAATAACGATATTGTCTTTGACGTGTTTCCGTATTGTCAACGTTTTGATAACTCTTATGTCATTTACAATAATGGCGACTGTGACATAAACGATTCTAAAACACGTCAAACACGATATTATTATCGTTATAACGCAATTGAAAAGAGGCCCAGGGCTGGAATTCTCAAAGGTAATAACGATATCGTTTTTGACCTGTTTCCGTATTATCAACGTTTTGATAACTCTTATGTCATTTACAATAATGGCGACTGTGACTTAAACGAGTCAAATACGATATCGTTTTAACGCACCTGAATAGAGGCCCAGGGCAAATGAATAGGTTTGACGTAAGGTGAAGACATTTATACGCTTAAGTGAAATGGGTCTCTGTTCTACTGGGTTATAACAATGTCGCGTTTGACTTGTTTTAGAAACGTTTATGTCACAGTCGCCATAATTGTATATGACATAAGAGGCTATCAAAACATTGACAATACGGAAACACGTCAAAGACGATATCGTTATTACCGTGTTGAATCCCAGCCCGCATAGAAGATACACATTTCGAGCCGATAGGAAACAGCAACGGACACGTTTTCGATAAGATAATAATAATAATAATATCACAGGACAATGTCACACAAATTGAGCTAGTCCCAAACTAAGCTCTAGGCTTGTACTATGGGTACTAGACAACGATAAACATACTTAGATAGACAAATAAGTACTTGAATACATAGAAAACATCCAAGACTCGGGAACAAATACTCGTGCTCATCACACAAATATCTGCCCTTACCGGGATTTGAACCCGGGACCTCTGGCTTCAGAGGCAGGGTCACTCCCAACTAGGCCAACGTGTCGTCAAACGATGATTCGAAAACTAGACATGTGGTTGAAATGTTCGCGCTCGAGCTAGTGGTGTCAGCTTATATTTTATGATTCTAAACAAAATTGAGGACGATGCTCGTGCAACATTGAATTTTGAAGAGACGCAAGATGTTATATTTAAAAAAAAATGTGAAGAAATTAGTCCGAACATAATCTACACAGGACTGACTACCGAGGAGTAATTCAGTTTATGGTGAGAGAAAGAGACAGAGCTATGTAATTGCAATAGCTTATTCGTCCTTTACGTTCATTTTTAACTGAATTGCTCAGGCATGCCATGGTAACCCAGGTATAAGTAGGGGAGAAAGGGGTAATGGGAGTCTGAGGGCAGTGGTACTCAGCGTTCTTATATCCAGATGAAAGACTAAGTGTCGAGAGCGTGGACTGTATTTTTATGTTCAAGAATTAAAGCCACTTTGCAAATCACCAAAGTTTATTAAATAGCACACAAATGACATGACGACAAGATGGTAGGGAGGCAAGAGAGATACAGAGAGCCGGAACCACTCTTACCCCCGAAGAGGTTCCAAATTAAATATACCAACCTACTAATTTAAAACTAAGTATCAAACGAATTCGTCTGCATATTAAAACGGAAACCACCATTGCCCTCTGACTGCACTGCTTGGTTACGCAGCATTATTATATTTTCGTACACGATTGCCAGTCCACGAAAGTTCTCTGCTTTCCCCGATGGCAATCTTTCCTAAACAGCGGGCCTATGGTCGTATTATGATGTGGATAAAACATCTGTCATTTATGACCAGTGTGTGAGAGTGACGGATGCTTTATCCACCGTAATAAAGGCAACCATTACGGGCTCTGGTAGAGAAGGCGACTAGACATTAAAAGTTTGCCTTTTGTACTCTTTTTTATACAATGTAGGTTGAATACAATAATAAATTAAATAAGTACACACACCAAAAACGTATGCATTCATTATTTTGATATGTTGCAACGTATTAAAACGTGTAATAATAATATAGGCATATGTATGTCCTCAGACACTTTTGATGTGTGTATGTTACCTTATTTAGTCGTATTTTTCTTTCAAAGAAAACAAAACTTCAAACTATTGCTGTATTAAAACCTTGCTCTCTTTATCGTGGGACATCTTCGGTGAATAAACTAATAAGAAACTTGCATTAAATGACAAGAATCTTAACGTTTATCTTTTAAAATGTGCTACCGTGTAATAAAGATAGTTGTGCGGGTTTAGACGTTTGAAATAACATATTAGCAAACATGATACTAAACTGACTGCTGAGTTTCTTGCGGCGTTTCTTCTCTTCTCTTCTCTTCTCTTTCTTCTAGCTCAGAAAGTGGTCTCCTCTTGGGAAGCGCTGGTAGAATTTTGACTTGTAATTAAGTGCCTGTGCGGCCTTTTTTTTAAATCCCGGAATTTTAGAACCATGAATAGTACTATTATATTGTAGCAATACGCGTAAATAAAATAAAATTACAGGTTCGTACCAATAACGTACGTTATAATGTTGAATAAGATTACTTACGTTTTATCTGCCAAACTTTCGTAAGTTAGAAAGGTATTTTGTTTTTAGAACCGTTTTCCTGGTCAGGATTGATACCAAACTTTATCTAACCTACAAGATCTACTGTTGTATTTTTTTAATCTTGTTATAACGGATAAAATAATAATTATGTAACTTATGAAAATTTGCCAACTTTAACATTTGGGATACGAAAATTAAGACTTGCAATTTTGCCGTTGAATTAATCGAAATAATAACATAATTTATTTATTTATTTATTTATTTATTAAGGACATCAACAGCACAATACAGAAAATATAAAACCGATAACACCAAATAGCAAACAAAGCCAATTATAGATATCCACAGATTAACCAGGTAACATATTTAACAACACTGAAGCGATTAAAAACTAAAAAGGGCTGCCTGGGCCTCTATTCAACTGCGTTATAACGATATCGTTTTTTACCTGTTTCCGTATTGTCAACGTTTTGATAATTCTTATGTCATTTACAATAATGGCGACTGTGACATAAACGATTCTTAAACGTGTCAAACACGATATCGCTATAACGCAGTTGAATAGAGGCCCTGTGCTCATGCAAACCACAAGTCAAGTAATACAAGTAAGTAGCAAATCATAAGTTAACTAACAAAGAAGAATATTTCAAAAGAAAAGGTAAAAAAGTCACGCTTGTAAGTACATGTGCGTGTGTGTGCATAATGATTAAATAGGGTTTGATAGATCAATTCCACAAAAGCTTTTTTTATACAAGCGAATTTTACATCGCGTTCTTTCATAATTGTCACTTTTCTTAATCGAAATTCTTCATGTAGCGATTTTTTATCTAGCGTTATTAAATGTTCGCTTTTTTTCCATCGTAACTTTTTCCGTCGACAATTTTCCCAATAGTTACTTCATCATCATAGTACTCGTTTACGGAGGTAGGTTAGGTTAGGTTCGTTTTTATATACATGCCCGGAGGGCTAACCAACCCAGAAATAGGAGCACCGTTTGGCGGAGCTCCGTCGAATGTGTCAAATTAGATTTTTAGAATGGGAATAAATGCGAGTTATTAAATAATCTACTGGTATTTTGCAGGATTAAAATAAACGAAAACATAAAAAAAGCTAAATAAAAAGTCGTTAAATGGAAAAACGCGAATTGAAAATTGACGATTATGAAAGAATGCGATGTGAAAATTCGCTACTATGAAAAATGCTTTTGTGAAAAATATTTAACAAATCTATTTTATAAAACTTTTCGTAAGATTTCCAGTTTCAATCAAAGTAGGTAGTTGCAAAAGCACAGCCCAGTTTTTTTTTTTTAAAGTGTGACTTTCACCGTAAATACTCGTAGCTGCATTCTATGCTAAAGAATGCTTGTAATTAATAAATAAAAACTTTTCACATCAAATATCAGTTCATTTTGTGATGCACTTGTCGCAAATTGTTTGTCTTAAATTATGAAATATGTTTTTTTCCAGGATAGTGCAAGTTTTTTATTCAAATCCCGTCGGCACGCGCATCCTGCTAAGGGAAGTGCCGTGGTAAGTTAATAATGGAATAATAATGTACTAGAATAACGGTTGATTGTCGATTTTCGAATACTTAAAAAAATTAGAGAATAGCGCTCGACGGACGGACAGATTTTCGATAACGATAAGTCGATAACGAATGGATCTTGTCTAGAAACACTGGTGTTATATCTTCTTACTAGTTTCATTGCTAATTTAACTGAAATAAAGCTTAAAAATTCAGCATCTCTTTACAAAACTACATTAAAACTTCAGGGCCTCTAATCAACTTCGGTACAACCATTATCTTTCTTAACTCGGCCGCAATTACTGTCGAGTAAGAGCTATCAAAACTTTAACAATACGGAAACACGTTGGACTGATCGAAATACGAGTGTTTGCATAGCATTAGTGCTCTAACGTAGCATGCTAGTAGAGTTAGTGTGCGGTCATAAGCACTGCAAAGAAACTGAGATTATGCAGAACATTTGTGTTGACGGTGTAGTGTTCGCTTTGTGATGTTACGGTGTGAGAAAAAGGGCAACGGGTGAAATGGCTAGCATAGCAGTCCATCCTAGCCCAAAAGGTTGGCAACACATGCAGTCTTAGAATTTCAGTTTTGAGATTGGAGTCTTTAGAATGCAAGTGTTCTTTAGAATCAGATGATCATGAGCTTGCCATAAATATAATGGCGGTGAACGATGTCTACGACTCTGGCTTGCAGTTATAGGACCTGATTTATAGACCAGAATCGGAAATGGCGCAAATATTAAAGACTCTTTTGATTTTAGTTTAAATATAAGCCATGAGTGTAATTAAAAAAAATGGAGCTATACAATATTGATTTTGCAGACATTTAAGTGATGCTAAGCTTGTAATTTCGATACAATGGAAAAAACGAGTTACGCGTGTTGATAAAACATTATTTTTTAATAGGAAAAAATACTATTGAAACACAGCAATGGCTTATAAAATGTTATGCGGGATCAGCTCCCTCTAAAGCAACCATTTGTCGGTGGCATGCCGACTTCAAACGCGATCGCATAGACACAAATGATGGGGAACGCTCAGGTAGTCCAAATGAAGCAGTGACTTAACAAAATATTAACCAAGTCCTGAAAATCGGAATGGAAGATAGGAAGGTAAAAGTGCGTGAGATAGCCGAGATAGTGAAGATTTCAGCTGATAGTGTTTTCACAATTTTACATAAAAATTTGGCCATGAAAAAGCATTATCCAAGTGGGTGCCGCGTTTGCTCACAACTGATCAACAGGAACAACGTATCAATGATTCAGAGCGATGTTTGGCGCTGATTAATCGCAATAAAAAGGATTTTTTACGTCAGTATGTAACAATGGACGAAGCATGGATACACCATTTCACTCCGGAATCCAATCGGCAGTCAGCGCAGTTGAGAGCGGCTGGTGAAAGCCGCCCAAAGCGGCCAAAGACCGAAATCGAATCGGCCGGTAAAGTTATGCGTCTATATTTTGGGATGCACATGGAATACTTGTCATTGACTACCTTGAAAAGGGGCAAAATATAAATAGTGACTATTACATGTGCTTATTGGAGCGATTGAAGTACGAAATTGCGGATAAACGGCGGCCTCAAATGAACAAAAAGAAAGTGGTGTTTCACCAGGACAACGCGCCTTGTCACAAATCCGTGAGAACGATGGTCAAAATTAATGAATTGGGCTTTAAATTGCTTCATCCCCCTTATTCGCCAGACTTGGCCCCCAGCGATTATTTGCTGTTTGCAGACCTCAAGTAAATGCTAAGGGTAAGAAATTTGACTCAAAGTTCTGTTATCGCAGCAACGGAGGCTTATTTTGAAGCCAAAGACAAATCGTTATACACGCATGTGATAGAAAAGTTAGAAAAGCGTTGGAGGGACTGTATCGCTCTTGGAGGAGACTACGTTGATGAATAAAAAATATTTGTATAAAAAAATCCTTGTTTTAGTACTTAGTCTCGGGACTTATGTTAAGATAACCGCCCGTAAAGTGTTATAATATGTTTTTATTTATTTATCTGTTACTACTGTGTATGTAACATTGCGCATTACGTATTTTGTGTATTTTTTTACTACTTATTATTTAAACAATACACATAAAATCAGTATTTTGAATATTTTAATGACTTTTTCATGGTGTCTAAACTGTCACCTTGTCGTCACAAATGAATCAATCATGATTTCTTTCTTTCAATATCAGTCTCGAAAATTCCAGAACTACGAGCTCTCGTAGATAGGGCTTGCAGTTCTGGAATTTGCACTGTGCCAAGGACCAATTAAGTTTTTTAAGGTAGGTACGTGTGCCGAGGTTAAAGCGCGAGTGACAGTGGAGCGAGCGCTCTAATGACAGGGATGAGTAGTTTTAAGAGCTAATTATTAAATAAATTAATTAGTTAAATTAGTTTTTCAGCAAGCTGAAAATTATAATGATAGAAATAAATAGTGGCTAACTTTTCTATGAAACGCTATTGTTGATATCCATATTGAGCGTAACCATGGTCAATGAAACGTATTATTTTTATTAGTTATTACTTAAAAAGTAATTTTTAAGCAAATTATTAGTCTCAAAATTAATTTTGCTTTAATCTACGTTATTTGAACTTAGTTTGAGACAATGTTGGTTATGTAAAAAAACCCTTTTAGCAACCTGATAAAATGACTAGCATAGAGGCTTTCCATCTAAGTTCTCAGGATAGACAACGCATTCGCAATTTTGAGATAGTTATCGTAAGATTGTAATCTTGAGATTGTTAATGTATATGGGCTTCAGTGTCTACCTACCACCGGACCTGTATGCTCATTTGCCTTCTCTATGCCATGAAAACGCCCACGTGGGCGCAAATAAATAATTATTAAAATTGCGTCGTATATGTATGCAAAAAGTTGCAATAGTGTAGTTAAATTCAGTTGGTACTTAATTAACCCCTATATCGGTCGGTAACTAAATACATAGAGCGTATTTGGTTTAACTGAATTTGCTATGAAAACCAAAAAAGGTAACAATTAACATTTCCATTAAACAGTTTCAGCCGTATCTTCACAACAACTCATTTGCTGGCAAAACGGACAATGTGATGCAAATACCGCTTTCCGAGTATAACGAAGATATGCCACCACAGAGAAAGCATCCCATGAAAAAATCACCAAAACGAACAATACAGAAGATAATAAGGAAGAACAGGAAGAACAAGAAATTCTTTTTCAACCAAGTCACAAGCTTGCCGACTCAACCTTTGGCTCATAACAAAGACTTGATAGACGATGTCTTTGTGCCTGACGAAACTGCTCAGAGAGATGACAGCTACCAACCTACTACCCAATCGAATCAAAAGAAGAAACAAAGGAGATGGAATGCGAAGGTCAATAGATACCCTATGCCATTCCAAAAGTTACAATCGAGACGTGATGGTTCAAATTTCAGAAGAACACGCAGAGATACTGATAGAGACAACACATATATTCTTCAAGACTTCGATGAGGTAGAGTTCTTAAATCAGAATAGAAATTATGACACTGTTAAAGTGCATTCTAAAAAGTATTGGTAGTAATTTTGCAAAGAAGTAAAGTGAGTGTTTTTAATCAATCATATTTTTATTACTTAGAAACCTAATGAACTGCTTGCAGTTATAATATATGGTAAAGTAAATCAGACTATTTTTATATAATAGCATTTATTTACAAAACAATAAATAGTTACAAAATAAGACTAAGCACTTAAAGAGTATTTTTTTAAATGGTCACATCTCACTTACCACTATGATTATATCGTACGAGATACAACACAAGTTTAAATTTGATATTCTGATTACTAATTTAAGTAACATAAATAATATGAGTGATATTAATAAAAAATACGGTATAATTGTATTATTAGATAGCCAAAACAATACAGATTTTGCTGAAAAACTAACAAAATTAAACGTAGTACAAGATATGGCAACTCATGCCATTTATGTTACTTTACAGCACCTTTAAAGACACGTTGAATTAAAACGTGCAAGTAAAAAAACATTAAAAGGGGAACCCTTTCAAGTTATATTTACGAGACAATCCAACATGTAACACATGGAATTTGACGAAAAATATTTCCACATTAGTTTTATAAAACATATTTTACGCTTTCACCTACACAAATTCCTCATCAGTTTAGACCGACGATGACCTAGCGACCATCCGCTGGATAATAATGACACGGCACCGGAAAACGTGGCGATTATTGGGTATTCCACGTTTTAAGTGCTGATAATGTTTCCAGGCTTCATTATTTGTTTTACTTAAATATTGCTACATCAGTCTTATGCTTCTTCAGCCTTGATGTCTTCTCCTCCCTTCTTGTTCCTGTACTCCCAACCGTTGTAGGCCAGGCTCTGAGCATTGGATTCGTGATCCCTAAAAGCAATGCCACCACCGGTTCCATAGCCTCCTGACCCATAGCCTCCTGTACCGTAACCTCCTGAGCCATATTTGTGGCCAGTCTGAAAACATAAGAAAATAATCAGATCTATGTTTTAAATAAATAAGAATAAAAATAAAAAGAGACTGATAATTTTGCTTAGAGATAGAGATAAAAAAAAAAAACCAATGTTTGTGTAAATTAAAGAAGCGTATTATTATGATAAATTTATCAAGAACAACTCGCATTGACGAAAAAGTCCCAACACAGACATTTTAGGAACAACGTGGTTTATTGATAGTTCCTAGGTATACAATTGATATTTAATGAACTTACAGGGTATTCAAATTGTTCATGGTGCGTTTCTCTGTAGGGACCTCCGAGGCCAATGCCGGCGGGTGAGTATTGAGGACCATTGTAATGACTCGTTGAGAATGGAGAACTGTTGGGCTTGCAGAACTTGAAGTAACCAATTACACCTGAAATACAATACAAATGCAATTTATTGAAAACCACACATATTGTTATAATGTAGACTACAGGACAATCGTCATCGTCTTGTAAATTGTGTAGCTTTGGCATTAGCAAAGCGAATGACCAAAAATTAACACTCTAAGAATTATAGTAATTGTTTAAAAAAAAACAATTAAACACCGACCGGCTGTTGTAAAGATAGTCACATTATTATAGGAACTTAATGAATCACTATTATTTAAATATATTTTCTGAAGGTGCTTAAACTTACGTCAATAAGATATCGTTAATACCATCCTCGAAGGACTGATATAGTAACAGTTTTAATAATCGCAACACAAAGCCATTTATATGTACGAGTAAGTAACGTATAAAAACTAACCTGGGATGATGAGAGCCATAAATCCGAGGAACTTTTTGAAGCTGGCAAGACCGAGAATGAGCGGCAGGAAGAGGAGCAGCTTCAGCTTGAACATCTTGAGGATCAGGAGCATAGGGATAATAAGCTTCTTCAGCTTATGGCGACCTGGTAGGAAGACACTCAGTAAATATTGAATTACCGTGAACTGATGTAACTTTGAGATGTGACCTATCTTTTCTCGGACTTAATCGTTTGGTTTCAAAGAATGTTCTTTCTACACTAAAGTCTCAAATTTGCGATTTCTCTTTGGATAAAGAAATGAAGACTTTTTAGGTTACAATAGCATGGCGTTTGTTACCTTTGACATTACATGTGATGTTGTTTGAATCGCAAAATTTATGAAACTATCAGAATTTATTATATTTACATGCGTATCAAAAACTATCGTCTACTCAAACATACCAAAATGTGCTAGGCTCGTTAATCTGGACATCACAAACACAGCTTTGCATAGTTTTGAAATCATAAGTCAAATGTATTTTTATGTGTCCATTAATTAAACAATTTAATTATTTTTTTAGTCATATCGTCAGTCTAAATAGTGTTTTTAAAGCGGTAACATATACATACGGAAAGGCGAAGCCTTTTTATCTTCAATAACATCTACTTCATCAGCGATCTCATCCAGGAACCGTGGAGCGATCACGCCATTCGAAGTGACGTCATCATCTAGAGTCATTTCCAAGGCAGTTGATCTGAGGAACCTGAAAAATAAATGTTCTCACTTTGATATATTTTATCATAATTTAAATGAGAAAAAATTTAAGTGTGCTTGTTATTCCGAGTGGTACGTTTGGTATATCATTTATAATTGTAGGTAAGTGTTACCTTTACAGTAAGCAATTAAAGCTTATCTCAATTAAATTGTGAATCTAAAGTTATTTTCAAGCAAGTACTCATTTATATGAAAAAGGCCCTTTGCCCGCAACGTCTTTCGCATAGATGTCATTTTTAACGCAATTTATTTGAGAACTCTCCAATTTTCTTTTGACTGTCTCTAGGCTATAAACTATCTCACTCCCGATTTGGCGTCGATCAGTTGAGACAAACAACGACACTCTCGCATTTGTAATATAAATAAGAACGTAAGGATAGAACCGTTAATTATAAGTATTATAACCATACTGAATTAAATATAATTATAATTTTAAATTGGTACACTGAGTTGAAATCACTCTTCACTGAACGTGTTGAGAATCTAATCGAATTAAGAACAAGATGGCAAGTTCAGGAAGTCGTTAAAAGATTTACAAGTTCCCTTTTAATTGGAGGGTAAATGTTGAGTTGAAATCTTTCTCTGAATGATTCAATGACTCGAAAACTAAGCTGGTGTATTATAATGAACTTGTCTGCAATGTTCCTACTTTTTTTTTAAAGTAGCAGAGAGACATTTCTTCTGATATTTTAGTCAATGTAAGATCCCTATGAAAGCCATTTTTTCTAATTTCAAACACTTACCACTGACCCACCATGGAATAGAACGATGTCGCAGTGACATTAAAAATCAACTTGTTTGATTCTTCTTACGACTTGAATCATACCGTCACTGTGACACAGTTGTATGGTGGGCCAGTGTTCCTTCAGGCTGATTACATAAAAATAAGTGAATGAGTCTTTGTAAAAAGCTTGTAACGGAACGTTTAGCGACATCTATTGCGTACGTGTGAAACTACCACACTTTTTCGATAATATGTAGTAGCCGTTTTAGTGCAAACTGGAACGTGACCGTAAGGGTGACAGTTCTTAGTTTTGACGTCTGTCAACTATCAGTACGTAAAGCGTCTGCGATGGCTGGCTACCAATTTATTTTCTAAACTGAATCGGAGTAGATCGGAGGTTTTCCGTCCTCCATGAGTTTGTTATACTCAAATTTGGAGCAGCCATTTTAGGTAAGATTGAAAACAAAGGATAGTTGTGAGCTGCTGGAAATTTCGTAAAGTCATAACCTCGTGCTTCTTTGCAGGATAAGAAATAGTTTATTATATTGTTGATAGCAGACTATCACTGAGGCGTGCATACTACAGCAACACAGGTGAGCGCTGTTAAGGTCTTCCTGGTTCCTTACCAGTTTTGTCAGGTTAGATATTTAAAGTGATGATTTTATTTCAGTCACGACACGTGCACAAACACGCCGTGTCAATTTTTCTATTGGGATTGGGAAACGGAATAATATCCGGATTCAACGGGTGAGTGTTTGAAACCTTTCTACAATCCCTGTTAGACATTTTTAACCAGAGTTTAAGGGAACGCCTGCTAAAGCTCCTTTGTATTTTCAGGTGGGACTTTACTGACATTAAGACTTTTAATACATTTAAACATTTATACAACAACAAGACATCATGGCACAGACATGACCTTTTATATATGTCAAGCAACTCATAGGATTATATCATAACAACTTAAAGAAGCTCAGGAAGCTTCCTATTTGCAACACTTCGGAAATAGAACGGTAGGAGCCGCCGAGGCAAGTTCATCTGCACACCAGTGCGAAGGGAAACCCTCAGTGTGGCAGACTGTTAAGGTTTGAGCGGCCCTCCCGTAAGTTCTATGTAAACTATAGTGTTAATCCTTCAGTACATAACGCTTACTGATCCACGTAAAATTTACCAAGACTCGAATCGTGATACACGACCCTGTCTCTCTGTCTGTCATGGTGTGTCATTTTAAGTACAAAAACAAATGGAATAAAGAACCACACACCATTGACAGATGAGTTTCATTTCCTTTTCAATCAACCTTGCTTTTCTGTAGTACGTCAAGTGCTATAGAGGTTTGATAACTTCTTTCTTCTGTATACTCTTTGAGTTTCGCTTGTAAAGCGATACATAAAATATATCTTTTTTGTATACTCCTTGATTGAGCTAGCCTGTGCTATATACTGAGAGGAACATCCTCCTACTAACAATCAAGCGTTACAAGCTACAGTAACATGTGTTTGTTATAAGCAGCTGTCACAAAGATATTCCTAGATTGACCCAACTGTATAATAGTCCTCAGGGTTGACAACCCAATCTTTTGGAGCTGTTTATTGTATAAGATAAAAACAATTAACCTCGCGTGTTATATCCATGGACTTATTTTTATAATAAGCACAAGGAAGTGTCTATAAATAACTTGACTTCGCCAAATATATCTTTGCAGGGAGTGAAAGCCATTAGTTAAATTAGAATAAGAACGCATTTTCAATCTTAAAGTAAACGTCTATTCGACTAAGAGACCACTTCTATTTCACTTCTATCTAGGCCTCTTTGCCACAGGATAAAACTATACTGCCTTTAACTCGGTTGCCATTACTGCCAAGTAGATGAGAGCTATTGTAACGTTCTATTTTACTGGGTTAAAGCGATATTGCATTTAACGTGTTTTAGTATCGTTTTAACTCGGACGCCATTATTGTCAAGTACATAAGAGCTATCGTAACATTGATAATACAATAATATGTTTAACGTAATATCGTTTTACGCAGTAGAAAAGAGAACCAGATCGCCTGTTTTCTTCCCAATTCCATAAATTAAAAACCATAATCCTTTAGTAGTCTATACTTAATACTATAAAGAGGTAAAGTTTGTGAGTTTGTGCGGGTGGAGGATCTGCTGAACCGCTTTTGGAAAATTATTTTATCAATGGAAAGTCGCGTTATTTTTTAGTGTTATAGGCTATGTTTTATTATTCAACGAGGATGGAGCCGCTGCAGCGCTGGCAACAGCTAGTTTAATATATACCGTAAACTCAGGTAACTTAAGCTCTAGGGGGTAGCATTGCCCATCCCAAAACCAAATTTAGTTTTAAAAGTATAAAGTTATAAAGTCAGTACCAATTTGAGATGATTACCACTAAAATAGTTATGAATGTGTCAATCTCTGGGGCTAACAACTAACCCGAGTTTACGGTTATCTCTCCGTCTTGCTTGTAATTACTTTCAAAACTAACTGAACACATTATTACAAGTCATGCTCTCAAACATTTGGTTCCATGTCATCAAGTAGCAACTAGCAAGAAGCAACATTCTGAGCTCACGAGTATGTTCCCGGATGAATTATTAATGGTTATCCCATCAACATGCTGTTTGTCTTTGATATTGTTCACGTTCAAAGAGAAATATTGATGAGTTTTACTATGATCATCAATATTTATTGATTGCGATTATACAAGGTTTGTCATTTTAGTTACAAGACATTTCTAAAAAAATACTGCGTTGAAATGAAAAGATTGGATGGACTGTCCCGTTCTATGTTGAAATTATGAAACCTTGATGTAGGTTAGTTATTAAAATGAAGTTTACCTTTCAATCTTCCTCATTCCAAACTTGACCAGGGCATCCCAGTCCGAGTCTTCGCTGCGAGGCTGCGAGCTGAGCTGTGGAGGTTCTCTAGCAAGAGCCCTTGCTTGTGAATCTACCTTTACAAGCACGGCATTTTCTGACAACCTGTAAAAAGAAGCATTTTTTATCACGTAAATTTTGGACTCTTAAACACCATTAGATTAATTTCAAACAAAGAGTTATTAAAAAAGTTACGGGTGCCTTTAATTACACCGTATTGTACTGCAGGTTTTTTCCGTACGAATAATATTTTTATTCGACAGTAACCGAAGCACGCAAGATTTGTACGTAAAAAACCAATGCCGTGTAAAGATATTGTAAATTTACAAGTACAGTAATAATTGGCATACATAAAACTTAAAAAGTTTAAAGCAGCAGAAATAGCTACGCAACCGTCTTCGGTTGCGTAGCTATTTCTGCTCAAAATGATCTGCATTCGACTCCATTGTCAATGTCATTCGTCCTGTTCAGATCATTTTGAGCATGTTTTCTGCTTAGCTACTCTTGATGCTGACTGTACATCTTACTCATGAAATACAAGCATTCACCATGCCTTTGTCCGCGAACTCGTTTTAAATTTTAATTGATAATATAATATTATGTACCTGCTTTACTGATATAGTCAATTTTTTAGATGTACGGTGACAAGATGGTGATGGATGGTGGTGTAAGGTGGTGGTAGGACCCTGTGTGGGATCCGTCCGGATCGCTACCACCATCTTATCCATTAACCAACCGCAAAGCAACAATGTTCACATTTTGTGTTCTTGTGTGGGGATAAGACAATCGGTGAAATTACTAGCATAGAGGCATACCATCTTAGTCCTCAGGGCTAGTAATACATTTGAGGTCTTAGGATTATAGTCTTGTGAATTCGAATGTCTATGGGTCTTAGATTCCATTCATACGAAAAGTCACGTGATCTACCAGTGACGCGATTGGTTTAAAAACCAAACGAATAGAAACGCTAGTTAGCGAACGCATCTTGACTAGGGCCTCAGGTGGCCAAGTGTTCGTGTGCAAGATTTATACCTGGTCAGTTAACCGTGTTGCTGGTGGTACTTACTGGTAGGCTGGTTTATCGAAGAAGTCATCGAAAGATCGAAGAGCTTGTGCCTTAAAGCAGTCTCCTAAGTCACCGTTGACACACTGCTGGGTCGCCTGTTGGATGTAAGGGTCCTGGTCTTCGCCGAAACCCAGCCAGTCCAGGAAACCTCGGCCTTGAGCCTCCGGCTAAAGACAAAGAACTTTTTAGAGTACTTTCTAGGGAAAAATATTTGTTTAAGGATTTAACTAAACGTTAACCAACCAAACCACGCGGGCTTTGTGAAATAGCCAATGAAATCTGTTTAAATCTACACGTGGATTTTGTTTAAATTTAGTTCGTTACTAAAACAAATAGGTAGGTATGTTTCACATTAATAAGTAAAAAAAATAACAAAATAAATATACCTAAGGTTATCTAGAGAATGGAGAAAAAACTCGACTCGTTTTCAGGTAGACTAAGAAAAAAAAAATACAGGACAAAGTCACACAAATTGACCTTGTCCCAAACTAAGCTCCAGGCTTGTACTGTGGGTACTAGACAACGATAAACTTACTTATATAGAGAAACATATGCTTAAATACATAGGAAACATCAAGACTCAGGAACAAATACTGATCTCGAGCTCATCACACAAATTTCTGCCCTTACCGGGATTTGAACCCAAGACACCTAGCTTCGAAGGCAGAGTCACTACCAACTAGGCTAGGGTGTCGTCCAGAAAGGTTTGTGTTTGCCGAAATAATATGAATCCTACATAAAATTGTATCTAAGACCGCCTGTTGTTTACCTGGGTCTTCTAAATTGTGCAAATTCTGTGTAATGTTTTTGTTTGGTGGACAATAAAGTGTTTTGTATTGTATTGTATCTAGTAAACTGAATAAGTATAAAAACCACAAATTTTAATGGTTTTACGCAATCGATCAAAACATACTATAAAAACCAATTTTCACGAATATATGAGTCAATTTATAAACATGTAAACTTTCATCTTAACATCAAGCAAAGAAACGTCAAAGCATTTTGAAACTAGTCAGGGAGCCATCAGAGTTCTGAAGGCACTTGACTACCAGTTTCAAACTCAAGCCGTGGCTCAGTCTGCGCCAACAATACATACAAATGATGATTACGGGCACTGAAATGTGTCTAACGCCCTGACTCGGTGTCAGTTAATGACGATTGTTGTGCCTTAGTGACGACTTTTCATACACTATTTTGAATAAAACCGGGCAAGAGCATGTTGGAGTTTAGGGTTCCGAAGCCGTTAAGTACTACAAACATAAAAATGAACAAGTAATAACTAATTTTCTATTTCAAGTCAATTGGTGCCGTCTTAGATGATTTTATTAGGTATAAACACTTTAATCGCCTGTATCTCAAAAACCAATGATGTCTACTTAGTCGTGATAGTTTTCCTTAAAAATTCAGTATATTATGCTCTGTCATTTAGGTTTTTTTTTTCAGATTTTTGGTATTTGTAGGCACTTGAGTCTAACAAAAATTAGCGCTTTAAAGCTTAATATTTCATAAACGGATTACTTAATCGAAAAACTGTTTTCACACAGCCATAATATTTGAAAGACGTTCAACGATACCCCACACTATAGGCTTTCTAGTACTAACAGTCTTTGCGCTAGGCTGCGGATGGACGGACGGACGGACATGGCGAAACTATAAGGGTTCCTAGTTTGACAACGGAACCCTAAAAAGGAACGAATAGGGGATGCAATTGTTTCTAAATACGGATAACCGGGATAACAAGATTAAATGGAAGGCTGAAACGTATCCAATTATACCCGTTTAACTAAAAAGTCACATCTTTATCGTTATTCATAAGGTTGTATATGCAATACAATGTCTAAAGTAAAAGCGCTCTTTGAAGATATGATTGTAATCAACGTGGGCGTTTAATTAGTATATTCTGATTGGATTAAGGATGTTGTATTACGTAAAACGGATAATTATCGTACTAAATTAGCTATTACATTAAATTAGCGACCTAATTCTGAGTTCTAAAAATGGCTTTACATTTTGCAACTGCAAAATATAAAAAAGTAGATTGTTGAACAAGGGACTAAAACAAGCCATAATGACACGAGATGTTTAGCCACGCGAGCGAGCTTGCGAGCGAGGGTGGCTGTAGTTCGAGTGTCATTATGGTTGTTTAGTCTCGCGTTAAACACTCTACTTTTCACTTTGAATGCGAGGAAAAAAACGACGTTCTAAACAATATTGTTTTTAACAACGTACGCTCAATACAAGTTATGAACATCTATTCAAAATACAAATAGGAAAAAAAAGTTCCGCGGTTTTTTTGTAAATGCTTGCATATTTAGCCAACAGGTTCAAACTTGGAAACCATTTTAAAAGTAATTGGACCACGCATAATAAAAGAGTTTGGCCTTAATATGATTAAATAGATTCATATTCGTAATAATTAATCGTGTTTCACGAAATTAAATCCTTTTTTTTTATATATATTTGCACAGTTGTCATTTTGAGGTTATTTCGACACCCAAAAATATGGTCCATACACAATCACTGAAAATGGCGATAATCCTCCATTCACAAACACCGTGATTGGTTGTTTAGGGGTTTCCAAAGTAAATTAAAAAAAAATACTTTAATCCCTAGCGATTAATAAAGAGCTTTAGTCCCGATTCGCAGAGATTTAAGTAGCGCTTTAAGAGCATGAGAAGTGAAAAAAATATTTAATTTAAATGGCTTGATATAAGTCAAATTTACCTGTTACATTATTTTATAGACTAATATTATAATATGAAAGTAACTCTGTCTGCCCGTCTGTTTGTTACGCTTTCACAGATAAACCGCTAAACCGACTTAGATGAAATTTGGTATGGAGATAGTTTGAGTCCCGGGGAAAGCCATAGGGTACTTTTTATCCCGAATTTTTTTACGGTTCTTGATGGACTAGCTATAAACGACTTCTACGCGGTTTTTTACAAATCAATATTACGCTTTTATTCGTGTCCTGATTTTAACCCCTGACGCAAAAAGAGGGGTATAAGTTGGACGTGTGTATCTGTCTTTGTATCTGTTTATGGCATCGTAGCTTCTAAACGGATGGACCGATTTTGATTTAGTTTTTTGTGTTAGTAAGGTGACTTAATCGAGAGTGTTCTTAGCGTTGTTTGATGAAAATCCTTTAAGCTGTTTAATAGTTATGAGCTCAGGGCCCGTATTACGGTCGCGTTTCTCGCGGTGGATAAATCATCTGTCACTCTTGCACTGTACTTGTCAGAAAGTGATGGATGTTTTGTCCACGTTTAGTCACGCGACACGATGATCCCTACGATGTTGGAAGTTTTAATCAGTAGATGAGATCCCTCCCGTAAAAAAATAATTAATTATATTAGATATTGATCAGATATATGTAATTGAATCCTTACCGATCTGCCATGGTCTCGTATAAAGTGTAGAGACCGCCCTTCAGTCCTTTCTTCTTTGGGAGGCTGGTCTGGGAGCCTGAACCCTCCATCAGCTTGCGACTGCAGCGCAAGGGTTGATAACACCACCACCGTCCACCAGATAGCCATCTTAAGGGGTTCTTGATCTGGAAAAAGAGAGAGTACATGATGAATATTATGTAGAAACTTTCACTGATTACTGACTTTAACCTCTTGAGGCCCACCATACTACAATCCGGTAGATTTTTGTTAGTAGGAATTTGAATCTACCAGCAAAGAAATAAAGTTCAATTACCTTTGCACGTAAATGAGATTTTCAATTTTGAAAGAAATAAAAATGAACTATATATCCCTTGAAATAAGGTTTAAATTGAATTGCCTGGATTATGTACTTTCTATAGGACACCGAGTCTTACGAGGTTAAAATGTAAGTCATACATCGTTTACATAGAAAATAATTTTTATTATGATAAGTAAATGTATACATTGATTATGGTACAAGATACTTACCCTGCCTTTTCGCACAACGTTTCGAAAACTGATTAATTTCCCAAAATTAACCGCTAATAACCGCTTTTTTACCAAAATTGAAAATATTTCAAGATTTTTTTTCAGGTCCATCGTGTAAAACCCTATAGGTTAGATCAGGTTAGTTTATAAAAATCCTGCAATATTTACAGTTTCGTAAAAAAAACTTTTGCCCAAATTATACTTTTATGAACGGAATCAGTTTGAGGAACGTTGTGCAAAACGGCAGAGATCCCATAATTATTAGGCCCATAATGCCCCAGATGCCATAAACAGAGAAGGTGCGGAGGTACCCGCCGTGGTAGATTGAAAACACGACTCACATTCAATGATTAATAAACTGACCAAGTGTATTGTAGTATATTATTTTTTTTGTCTCCGTCATTCTGTGAAATTTCCAAGTCTAGCTATTACGGTTCAAGAGATACAGCCCCGTGATAAACACAGCACAGTGAGCTTAGTATCAGGGTCTCGTTGGCACCCTTTGCATATGGAACTCCAAATACCGTGTCATAATAATATAAGAATACTGTTATGATAATTAATACTACGTGTTGCAATTGGCTTTAATCTTTGTGACAAATTATCTACACGAATAATTAATGAGACTCCTCATTTAACTTCGGTGTTTAATTAAGTCCATTTAAAAGTCCAGAAGTGCCTCGAAGTGATAAATTAAAAAACTTCACTCGCGTACTAATTGCAGAAATTAATTATCATTTGTTCGTCTTTCTTTTGTTTGATTTTGGATTCAAATGAGTCCCTACGCAAAGGATCTTGAAGTTTTTGTTATAAAATTACGTCCGTTTTACGTATTTTTTTTGTTGTTAAGAAGTATTTCATCAAAATAATCCCATGATTGAGAACCTCTGAGAAATTTCTTTAGGATGTTGTTAGCAAACATATTTGTGTATAAAAATGTTTTGTATCTGTGGTTTTCGTGGAAACAAAGAAAAAAACATTATATTAAAAAAAAATAAAAAATATTATGAAATGTTAACGAAGTTGAGTAAATCATTGATATTCCACTAGTTACTTAGGTACTATACTTGTCTAAGTAAAGCTAAAAGAAAGATTTTTAGTAAAACAATTTTTTTTCATTAAGTAAGTAATAATGCAAAACTCACGCCATTTTTTTCAATTCATTTTAAATCCCGAAGAAAATACATTAAGCAAACTATCTCCGTCACTTGCAAATCTTCAACAATACTTTCAATTAAAAAAATTCAAACTTCTATAATCCACAAGTTAAAACACTTTAAAACAGCACAGAATTCGTTTTAAGTTTACTTCGCTTCCGTATAAACTGAATTAAAAAAACAAAGCACTGCCAGACATAAAATACAGTCGATTTTAGTCCATAATTAACAATAAAATGTATACAACGTGAGTAAGATTGGCGTGAAACGTAGTGGATGACGTTTTCCAACAACAGTTTGCAATGACTTGTGTGGCTTTAGCTTGAACGACCAATGAGAATGAAGTTTACCTCATTCAGTGCCATTAAATGGAAGTTGTATGTACATTGAAGTCCTCTGACGGTGTCATTGGCTTTCAACACGAACACAGCTAACGGGAAAATTTAAACATCGAAAGTAGAGCGAGACTACGCATGAAATCCATAGTCCAGTATACCTTATGACCACTACATTATGGTTCAACTTTGCTTGAAAGTATTTTCATGCGCGTGAGTGCTCTGCGTGAATACGTCTCGTTCGTCATGTCTAGGACTTGTTATAACGGAAATTGACTTTAATTCGAAGTGTAAAAGGTTGGTTTTTGAGATTTCTAATGGAATAGCAGTTCAGTCTAGTGACTCATGTTAGAACGAAATCTGCCAAGTGTGAACGAGTGATAACACGTTTACTGCCGCTAAGCAACAATAGTATAGTAATTTGAATAAGTTAGACGGGTCGTCGGCACAGAAAGTGTCAAGTGTGGCATTTACGAAAAAGGCTTTAGATGTTAATTTTAGTGAAAAGGTCTGTTTAGGGTTTTTACGGTCTAAATATTTTTCTTAAGAAACCGGGCAAGAGCATGTCGGAAAATGCTCAGTGTAGGGTTACTAAGCCGTTAAGTACTACAAACATAAAAATCAACAAGTAATAACTAATTTTCTATTTAAAGTAAATTGGTGCCGTCTTAGATGATTTTAGTAGGCATAAACATTTTAATCGCTTGTATCTCAAGAACCAATGATGTCTACTTAGTCGTGATTATTTTTTCTTTAAAATTCGTTGATATGCTCTTTCATTTACGAGTAAGATTTTTTTATAGGGCACGGGGACACTTGAGTCCAACATAAATTAGCGCTTTAAAGCTTTGGTCTTCAAAAATGATATTGAGGTTTCTATTATACTTTTTTTCTAAACTGAACAGTTTGCGCGAGAGACGCTTTACACTGGTGAGCCAGTGTTGGTATAGATTTATCACTTACAACTGAACCTCGGAAATGCGTTATCTACAACTACCAATTTATTCAAATTTTAACTCTTGAGACGAATTTTTTTGAGAATAGACAAAAGAAAATAAAAGGCGAAACAAGGTTGTGTATTAAAATTAACCATAAATGGTAATATTTGTATTTATTTATTAAATATGTAAAAAAAAAAAACGACTTTGTAGGGTTTTTGGTTGTTGAGCCACTCAATACATATAAAACTCTTCCAATACTGACTGACCGACTGACAACGCTCACAAACAAAACCCCTAGAAATATAACGTGAAATTTGAAAGAAATATTCCTTAGGTCGAGCGTACAAAACATATTTTTATGAAAATCGACTCTCAAACAGGGGTGGTTCACTCTTTGATCTCGTCGCGCCGCTACAAGTACATGCCGCACGGCCCTACGCATAGGGTCTATTAGTATGGTTGCCGCGCACTGCTACGGGACGCACGCGTTCGCGTTTTGAATCGTCATTGAATACATCGAGCTGCCGGCAACCCTAGCTCTAGGCTCAGCCTCCAAAAGAGCACGATGCATGCGATAGAAAGAGATGGCCACATTTAGGCACGTTTGGCGTACCTGAACAGGGAATTTGTTCACAGAGAACCTTCTGTACGTAATACTATTGCTTATTGCTTGTGGGAAGAGATCCCTTAAAGGGATAAGTTCGTCTTTGTACATTCATATGCTGTAAATATTGTATATTTCTTTGTTATGTACAATGAAAAGTGTACATTCATACATACATACATATGTGCTCCAACTGAAAGAAATAGGGGGAGTTACGTAGCGATAACTTAATCTAAGCGTGAACATAAAGTCGCGGGTATCCTCTTGAATAAGACATGGCTATCAATATTATCTTTAAAATTAAATAACCAAAAGACGGTTTATTTCAACAAACGGTATTTAAAGTGCTTTTGGACACGCTCGACTAAAATGGCGGAGCAAACATCATTTTCCGAGAGGCTTAAAAAATTAATTACTCGCCCCATTTCCGCTTCGAAGCCGCGCGTGATTTGACTGCACAATTATAGTCCAAATTATCGAATAAGGATCATTTGGATGTGGCACTTTCTTTATCTATTCATCTGAAGTATAAAAATAATATAAAACATAAAATGTTCAAGTCACAAATTGCTAGCAATTTTCGATGATAATATATAGAAACAAACCAATTTTATCATTTTACACAGCAAGACAACATATTTTTATCTTTACTTTTAAAAACACTTTAGACTTTTCTTGAATGGTTAAACCTAAGCGACTAACAATGAACAAAGTGCTTTAATGATACTTGTAGTCATCGCATTTTATATTATCCCAGTACCTGGAAGACCGAGCATAACTCGGGTTGAAAACGAATTTTCTCGAACTTGTCAACTTGACAGATTAATTATTCGACTCCGTATACCAAAATTTGATCGAAATCGTTGAAGCCGTTTTTTATAATGTGATTACTAATAGATGTAACAATAATATATACAAATATTGCTCGTTTAATAGAATTTCAATTGCCATAATCATGGCAATTGATATGATTAAATCTAACGCATTCACGTCTAAAGTTATAGAGGCTACACTTAACTAAACTTGACGTGCCCTGAGACAGTAATCTCAAGATAAGTTTAATATTACGGCCTTAAGCCTTTAAAAACTAAAGTAGACTTTAACACTTTTAAATCTAACACTTAGCGTACAAAATGCACCTGAAAGTAAATAAATACTTATACAATGCACTGCGTGATGTGTGATGTAACAAGCCATTCAAAAGTGGCATAACAACCGCATCCATTACATAACTTTAGTACGTTCATGCTCTTGACCTAAAAATCGTTGTGTATCCAAGTCAGGACCCTAAACTTTCTCCTAACAGTTATGACTCTTGACATAAAACAAAAACACCGATGTTGTGGTCAGGATAATACTCTAGCGTTATTACGGTTCCGTACAAAATAGATAAGAAAAAAAACAATAAGGTGTGTTTGTCGGCAGCATATTTCAGTAAAATGCTTCCAATAAAAAAAAAAGAGAATTATTGCTAATACAATATTATTGCAGATGAAATAAGGTTAACTAGGAACAAACGCGAAAGTGAAATAGATGCAAGAATCAATTGGAGTCACATGCTTACTGGAAATTGTATAAGATTATCACGTGCTATTTCTGCAAGTGCATTTTCAAAAAACTTGCATTTTGATTAACGTAAATTATTAACTTTAGGATGCATTGTATGATGATTAAAAAAAGTTTGATTGTTTGTAAAACTTTCAAAAATACTAGGATTTTTATGTTGTTATTTGAATACTTTTATTTCATAAATAAAGCGGCAAAGAATATAACAATAAATAAATAAATAAATAAATATCAGGGGACCACCTCACTCAAATTGACCTAGTCCCAAACTAAGGTCTAGGCTTGTACTATGGATACTAGACAACGATAAACATACATAAATAGAGAAATACATACTTAAATATATAGAAAACATCCAAGATTCAGGAAAAAATATTCGCGCTCATCACACAAATATATGCCCTTACCGGGATTTGAAACCAGCACCACTGGCTTTGGAGGCATGGTCACTCCTAACTAGGCCAACGTGTCGTCAAAATAAATATTACTGTAACTAATTGTCTTGTTTATTTTTATTTTTATAATTAAAGAAGCCATTTTTTTCCTACCTCAAATCAAAACCATATATGTATTTTTAACTACTTAAATAAATTAACAAATGAACTTACCTAAAAGAAACAAATACAGTTCACGTTGAACTCACTGAAAGCGGTAAGCGAGAATGAACACTGCAGTCTCAAACAACCTTATATAATAAACATAAGAATTGCATCAACTCCTTGGATCCGTGTTGTATAAACCCAACCCTGATAAAACTACCGTTCCAATAACAACCTTATTAACAAAGCAAAGCGTTCAATTCACAATGACATAGTTTCCCATACACTTAAACGTAGCTTGCGGTTTGGGTATAACAAAGGTGGTATAGGATTTTGAGCTGTTTGTGGTGGTGTTAAGGTTTTCGTGCGATTGTTGATTACCGCTGAACCTTCGAGTTTGAATGAAGTTAGCGCAATACTGTTTGGGATATCCCAGAGAGCATTTCGTTCGTACAAAACAGTATGGAGACGGATTTTTTTAAAGTTGACTAACACTAAGTTTTGTGTGAATAGTATTTAACAAATAAATTGAAAATTGTACCATTTTCCCTGAAAAAATAATAACAATTTCCATATCTAATTTGGGTTCAGTACAATTATATTTTCTTCAAATTATAATAATGAAAAATAATCTTGTGTGACCAGAGATTGATCTCTATCTCCTCTGATGATAAATTATGAATTAGCTCGCTGGTTCAGAAGAAACATACGTTCTTTAATTTATCTTTAAGCGTTTAAGGGTTAATTTGATACAAAGTAAGGCGGCTAAGGGAAAAAAAGACTTGCAACCTGTCACTTATACACTGGTACACATCCAGTTTGTGCAAAATGTGGTTACAAAATTATCAAGAAGTCTTTTTAGAGTTGTTAGTATTTCTTTAGCTCTGCCTATCCCACTCTGGGAATAAAGGCGTGATGTTATGTATGTAATGTCTGTTGCTACAAAGTTACAATTTTAACAACCCACAAAAACCTAATTTGGACTTGTAAATCGTTTCATGAAACCTAACTCGAATTAGAAGCTCCAATTTTAAATATACTTGCCCCCTCCCCCTTATTCTATTATTTGTATGAATAACACATCTAGAGCTCCTGACGATTTTTATTAATTTCCTTTTTACCTCTTATAAACTTTAACACAACGATGTTTTTCTTAGTCAGAAGCCGTCTCCGCACTATGTAAGCGGCCGACTACGAACAGCTGGATCCTGGTTTCTTAATCCAGTCAGATCCCTCAGACCTTCGGACGTGACGAAACGCTCTCCAATCCTCCATTACTTAAGAGCGGCTGCGAACAGCTTAGGGGATTAATGAGAATTAATGTAACATATACAATAAGATTTAGATAATCACTAATCAGTAATGTTTTTGGACTAACTTTTTTTGCCATGGTGACGTCTCTTGGGTCACTTCTTTAGAAAAATTATGCAACATACATACATGACGCCTTCATTCCCAGAGTGGGGTAGGGAGAACTACACAGAATTACCAATAACTCAAAAACTTGTTGATAATTCTGTAACCACATTTTGCACAATCAGCACAAGAAGTTTACTAGTGTATAAGTGACTTGTTGCAAGCCCATCGCTTAAAAATACTACAAGGATTTATTCCCTTAGTCGCCTCTTACGACATCCACAGAAAGACATGGAGTGGCACTATTCTAACCCGGCAACCACACAGATACAATGATTTTAAAGTATACATGTCAATCCACCAACCTTAGTTTTTGTAGCAATTTTTGAATGGGTTTTCTTTCAAGCATATTACGTATTACTGCACAGACCGGGAAATAGACTGTTCCTGGACGAGTATAAAGAGTATAATAGCGCGGCCGAGACGCGGTCAAGGCAAGTAAACACATAGTGATTTCAGTATTTTCAGTAACAAATCCAGCGTTTGCATTCCGAAAGTGTCATTTGTTGGAGTGGAACTAATGATCTAGACCAAAGACGACCAGAAATCCTCAATGGTTCTCTGGAACTTATTTCAAGGGTGGTGTTAAGATGTCTTGATTAAGATTATTGAGCACTTTATACGATTTAAATATAACATACACAATGAATCTCCAAAAGTTTGCGGCGAGCTTGAAATATACTATATTTTCTTTATAATTGCGAAGTAGGACTATATAACAGAATAAAATTTTTTGGATAGCTAAAAATTATCAAAAATCACTAAAAAATTAAATGTTCATAAAACAAAAAAATACTTCTTTTCAAATGGTAATAGATCAATCAAACTGAAGTATCTCACTATATATTTAACTAAAAGCCGACTTCACCATAACCATTTGAAAAGAAGTTATTTTTAAGTATTCCTACCCAAAGGGTAAAAATAGGAACCCATTACTAAGACTCCACTGTCTGTCTGTCTGTTACCAGGCTGTATCTCATGAACCTTGATAACTAGACAATTTAATTTTTCACAGATGATGTATTTTTGCTGCCGCTATATCAACAAAATACTAATAACAGAATGAAATAAATATTTAAGTGGGGCTCCCATAAAATAAACGTGAATTTTTTGCCGTATTTTTCAACAGGCGACAGGTAGTCGCTTAAAATATTCACAGAATATTTAGTGGCATATATTTAAAACTAAATAATGAAATTAAAAAAAATTTAGAGGGGGCTCCCATACAATAAGCGTGATTTATTTGCGGTTTTTTTTAATTTATAATAAAGTGTATAATGTTGAATAAATAATAGTGTATAATTTTGTGAACAGATAATGGTACGGAACCCTTCTTGCGCGAGTCCGATTCGCACTTGGCTGGTTTCTTCCGTTTTTCAGAGCGATTTTTAGTTTTTAGGGTTCCGTAGCCAAATGGCAAAAAACGGAACCCTTATAGATCATCATAGGTCATGTCTGTCTGTCTGTCCGTCCGTATGTCACAGTCACTTTTTTCCGAAACTATAAGAACTACACTGTTGAAACTTGGTAAGTAGATGTATTCTGTGAACCGCATTAAGATTTTCACACAAAAATAGAAAAAGAAATATAAATTTTGGTATTGAGGTACTAACATCATTTTTTTCTAAACTGAACAGTTTGCGCGAGAGACACTTCCAAAGTGTTGAAATGTGTGTCCCCCCCCTGTAACTTAAATATATGATGTACATTACCATGCAAAATTCCACCGAAAATTGGTTTGAACGAGATCTAGTAAGTAGTTTTTTTTTAATACGTCATAAAAACATTGATCAAAGCTACAACGAACTTTTATATTATGTTACTTGCTGCTACGGAACCCTTCATGGGCGAGTCCGACTTGCACTTGGCCGCTTTTTATTACAGTATTGTAAACCTGACTTTGTAATATTATTACAAATAAAGATATATTATGTTATCTTATTAACTGTAGAGTTTATAGTTTAACAGAAAACAGACATTTTAGCAGGAATAGTTTTCAGTTTATACAAAAGTTTATTTAACTTGAGTGTCTGTATTTCAGACAAAAGTGTGAGTGTTCTTGCGAATCATTTTGAACCAGTTCCCGTTATTGGAATGGGCTTAGACATACAATAATAGTGTCTAAGAGCAGGGAGGTTATTATGACCTAGCTATGTAGTTCATTTTACGGTGAGCGTAAAAAACATAGCTATGGCAGTTATATAGCTCTGTCCTTTTCTCTGAGCGTAAACAGAACTGCATAGTTGTCATAATAACCCCCCTGATCTGATGATGGAGTCGGAAGGTGGCTACAGGATCTTCTCTATACTTTAACGTACGGTTTACATTCATGTTGCATAAAATGTATTGTCATAATTTTCGTTTCGCATAGCAACCCTTGGCAGAATCATCATTTCGCATAATTACTTTCGGTATAAATTTCTTCGCATACTGTCATTTGGCACAATTGTCTTTGGCAGAATAGTACATTGGCATAACGATGATTAGAATAATAGTCCTATGGTAGAATAATTGTTTCGCCGAATTTTGTATGGCATATTATATAGTCGGCATACAAAATTACCCCGCTTACTTATTTATCCCACTGCTCCAATTGCAATTCGGTCCTGGCCTTCTAACCTAACCTATTTTACTGGGAGCAGTTCGTTACTAATTACTGTACCTACTATGGTTCAATTATGCCATAATAAATTCGGCGGAAGGTATGTTCTGCTACATAAAATTCGGCTAAATGAAAGTCGGCGATATTAGTATTCAAAACACATTAAGACATTTTTTATCTTTCCCGCTGTAGTTTTAAAAATAAATTAATGGAATGTCTTCTTTAGTAAATAGTCTGCATCATTTTTTTTTTTATCTTAATATCTTTAATATTTTCATTCTTTTGATTCTAGTATAGTATATTATTTCCACTTTCTCTCATAAGTATGATAGATAGATAAAAACACGCAAACACTAACTCACACACACACACATACACACACACACCTACACACACACTTACAAGCACAACGCAGAACCATGGGAAGTTAGCCACACTCTTGTTTCTATAATGTAAATGTATGTCCCCTCCTAAATTTCTCCTTGATCAGTTATTATATAAGAAAATCCCGTAATTGGCCTATGTATAAGCTTTCTGTATCATACCTATATTTTATCAATATTGTGCTGTGGGTTTATTGACTAAAAAAAAAAAAAAAAATCAAAATTCTGCCAAATGAATGTTATGCGTAATGACAGTTATGCTAAGTATACTATTTTACAAAGGTAGCATTCGGCTAAAAATGTTTCTGCGATAACTGTTATGCGAAGTGTATTTCGGACAATCGATATTATGCCAAATGAAGGGAACTCTTAAAGTACACCCACTTATTTGGGACTCTTTAGTTTGGTCTGGAACAGTCGGCAACAAAAGTTTGTCCCGAAAGGACCCGAATTCTTCATAGCAAAAATCAAACTGTCAGAGGGTTTCACCAAAGTGTTTTATCGACTATCGATAAATAAATGTCACTTAATGAGTCATTAACATGACATCGGTAGATGTAGATCGATAATTTTCCACTCATAAATGGACTCGCTAGGTGACTTTGAACGCAATGATTTAGCTGCTTTAAATGAAGATCACATTTAGAGCAATATATCGTGGATGAATCTTCTTTGTAACTAAGAGAAGAATCTTCGTTATCCATTTGTTAATGGTTTTTCTTTTAGGATTAACCATGTTAGTAACACGGCATTACTTACGACAATCAAGCAATGTAAATGAAATGACATATGTGACGTGGGCACGATTAATTTTAATATGGAGATGCAGGTTGCTATCAAAGAGGTCAATGTTGTGTTACAGAATGTTCGTATAAGTCGATTGCGATAATATTCCGTAACATCGATAAGTGGAATTGTCGATAAAACAATTTGGTCATTCCCTCTGATAGTTTGATTTTTACTATGAATAATTCCGGTCCTTGCCCATAAATGATTCCGAACGTAATACATAACCTGGTACATTTCTGAAAAGATATATTACCAACCTGCCGTTTTCTACAAGTTAAAATTATGCGTAACAACAAATTCGGGTCAAAATATATCCGCTCATGATATATTCCGGTCAAAGGTAAAAATTGCAACAACCGGAGTTCGATGATCTTGATCAAAATGACGTCTTAGTGACTCATTCGGTTTACAAACCGCACTGACCGACAAACAAAAATATTATGTAATTAACTAACAAGTTGACCTCGGATTTGCCAAAAACGACTCTAACTCAACGGTAGAGAGTTGTTTGTGATTGATGGATTTATGCGACTACTTTCTAGTAAGAAAGTGGGGGGATAGCTTGAAAACCGGATCTAGTTGCATCGTATAGAAGGTCCATGACATCTTGGTACCGTTGTTTATTATTGCGTTTTTTTGGCTACCAATATTCTAACAAAAGATACGTGCTTAATGTGGGCCGAGAAAGTGTTCTTCCAATTTAAATACAACGTGTTAGCAAATAAAAATGATGTTAAATTTCATACATACGCCAACGATGACGTGGTGGGCCTAGTTGGTAGTGACCTTGCTTATGAAGGAAATGGGGGTGATGGAACCAGAATGATGGATATTTGAGTCTTATTTTGAAGAAGATAAGGGTTATTAATTTGTTTTGCAATAATCAATATAGGAACGTAAGATCTTTGACTTAAGAGTTAACTGTCCATTATTCGTGCCTGTCAGCTTAAAGTGTACGACACTGGTGCCATCACCCTACAAGCCTGGAGCTTTGTTTGGGACCAAGTCAATTTGTGTAAGATTATCCACTGATTTTGTGCATTTTGATCATTCTATTACTTTTCAGTTTCAAGAAAATATACGCAATATTAGCTACGTTTATGAGTATCTAATTATTATTCCAATGCGTATATTACTGGCTGTATATTGCCGAGCATTTTAAGTTTAGTTTTTTGCCGCACTGCTGTTAACCAGTTAACCATTAGTTGAGATCAATCCTGAAAAACATGAACAAATAAATAGTCAGTTCTTTCGTGCTTAGTTTTTAGGTTAACCAGGTATTATAAGTATCAAAACCATTCCCTCTCTATCGTTGAATATGTAACAGCCTTAACACGGAAAGGGTTAGCGACTTCTGTGTTTCTTTGTCTGTTCAGTCTGAAAGTGGCACACGGTGTGATTGTTTAAAATACGCATGCAAATATTTTCAGTGCCAATATCCTAGATTTCAAAGGGAAGTGGAGCCAATGCCGATACACTGAAGGTGTTTAAATAATTGGTATATTGATATACACCGTGTTTTTTTTGATTTACGATAACTTTAAGGGCACGTTCTTCAAGTCAAATTAAGCTAATTTCCCGAAGACAGACATATGATAACTCGTACGGTTATAAAGATATTCAATTATTAAAATTAATCAGTTAATCACGTTAAACTAATGTAAAAGGCTCTTAATTGATACCTAACAATTTTCTTTTAATTACCTATTATGAGTAAAGAGTTTTCAATTGTTAGGTCGTGCACCTGTCAAGTGTTATCTTTACTTGTGTGTGTGTATGTCACGCTGACTTGACGTATTTGACACTAACTATGAGTTAACTCTAAAGACCCTTTTAGAATGATTGAAGACACAACATTTAATTACTTTGTTCTAAACAATTTTTTTTATTTTTTTTTTTGCAATATTTTAAAATCTAATGTACCACGTAGTTTCTATACGTGTACCTAACAATATGCCGAAGTAATCGTAAATCAAAAAAAAACACGGTGTATTAATAGAAATAGTATCGAAAAAAAGTCTCCAAGTTAGTAGTGTTAAATAAATAAATATCGCAAGACAATGTCACACAAATTGACCTAGTCCCAAACTAAGCTCTAGGCTTTTACTATGGGTACTAGACAACGATAAACTTACTAATATATACTGTAATTCTATGGAACTTGCTAACTATATAAACAAACAATATATTGAAATTGACATCTAATGCCAATTTTAGTATGGCGGCTTGTTTACATAGTTAGCAAGTTCCATAGAATGACACTTTAGAGAAATATACAAATACATAGAAAACATCCAAGACCCAGGAATAAACACTCGTCCTCATCACACAAATATCTGCTCTTACCGGGATTTGAACCCAGGACCCCTAGCTTCGAAGGCAGGGTCTCTACCAACTAGGCTAGCGTGTTAAGTTCATGTTTTATAATAATGTTAGCTTATGGCTAAGCTCAACGTATACAGTCAAGGGCACAAATATATTCGTGCGTTAAAAAGAAAAGTGAATGTATTCAAAATGAACAAATTTTACAGGACAAGCGATTAATGTTTTCCATAAGTTTATTTTTAGTTTAGAATTAAGAGGCCGTGTACGAAATTTTGCCGATTTACCTGATTTTACAGACGTGATTTTACTGTTGAAATACTTTACTTCTACAAGTTTTAATGCGCAACACGAAAGATAATTTCAACTTTAAACGAATGTATGAGCTACATTTTTGTTTTTATTATTTGATACTGATTCATTGACCTGAAACCGGCGACTGTTTTGTGAATTTTGCTGTAAGAGGTTTAGAATATTCGCATATTCACGAATCGTTTTGACGTCTAGAAGGTATGAAAATCAATTTACTACCGTAAAATTTGTCTAAAAAATGTATGAATTACTTTTTACCACCTTCATATATTATTTTGTGTAAAAAAATTAATAACTTGGTTAAGTTTTACAGAAAATGGGCAAAACATTGTTTTTGATTACGCTACTTAAAACTATCGTTCATAAAATTAAAACAACAGTAATAAAGTTCAGTTCAAAATCAATCCATTACTTAAAAAAAACATCTAAAAAATGAAAAATAAATAGCATTATATAATGTTTTAAAATAACCTAAATTTCGCATTATAATACCTACTCGACAAATCTGAAAAAGTACCTCATTTATTTGTAAGTCATTTATTCGATTAGACCTGAAATGATATTTCATGATGTGCATTCAAACTTTTAGAATAGCAGTATTTTAACAGTAAAATATCAAAAAGAAGCAAAACCACCAAAATTTCGTGTACGGCCTCTTAAGCTTCAAATAAATATACGCTTTTTATATATCGTTTCCTAAAGAGATTTTTTGTCTACATGTTGGTTTTAAACTTAAATCAAAAGTCATGAAAAAGCCCTATTTTACTTCAAAATGTCACTATTCCATATATTATTTTAGATTTTAACAATGTATTTTTCAAAATTAAATTAGACTCTTGATGAAAGCTTATTATTATTAATAAATATCGTGGATTTATACTAAATGGGGAATTTCGTGCTTATGGGAAAGAATAGATTTTATATCATGGTCAATATCTCCCCGCGTCACTCTAATCAGAATCAGAATCAGAATAATCTTTATTCAAGTAGGTTTACAAATAATAAACTCTTTTGAAACGTCATAGTAGCGACTTAGCCTAAATTGACTGCAGGTTCAAATCGCGACCGATCAGAGAAGAACCTGTAAGAAACTCTGTCGGATGTCTTTTTTTTTTTCGACGTTCGCAACCTTTTGTCGTAAGGACTAAACATTTTATTACAAGCAATTCAGTCCCAAGCATTGTTATCATTAATATAGTCTTTAATACTATAATATGCTTTAGAAATTAGTTTACGCTTAACGTAACTCTTAAATTTATTTACTGATAGTTCAGTAACATTACTTGGGAGCTTATTATAGAACCTAATACAATTACCCATAAAAGAGTTTTTTATTTTATGGAGCCGCGTGAAGGGCACTGCGAGCTTATATTTATTTCTGGTATTAACATTATGTATGTCACAGTTCTTTCTAAATTTAGCGATGTTTTTATGAACATACATAATGTTTTCATAAATGTATTGACTGTGCATGGTCAATATGTTAATTTCTTTAAACTTATCTCTAAGCGAGTCTCTCTGGCCCATTTTGTAGACAGCACGAATAGCCCTCTTCTGCAGAACAAAGATGCTATTTACATCAGCAGCACTACCCCACAGTAAAATACCATATGACATAATACTATGGAAGTAACTAAAATAAACTAATCGAGCGGTATCTAAGTCTATTAATTGCCGAATCTTATTAACTGCAAAAACTGCAGAACTGAGTCTACCCGCCAATCCAGCAAGATGGGGACCCCATTGGAGCTTGGAGTTTAACGTTATACCAAGAAACACTTTATCATTAACTAGGTCTAGTTTGTCATTTTTAATAGTTACAGTAGTTTGACTATTTTTCACATTAGTAGTCATGAACTTTATACATTTCGTCTTTTTCTCATTCAGTAATAAATTATTAACACTAAACCAATCGACTACTTTTGATATAGCATTGTTTACATCGACATTAAACTGCTGTTGTCGTTTAACTTTGAACACAAGTGACGTATCATCAGCAAACAATACTATATCATGGTTATCCTTTATAAGGTAAGGTAAGTCATTTATGTAGATGAGGAATAAAAATGGACCCAATATTGAGCCCTGTGGTACGCCCATTGAGACCAATGACCCAGGTGATCGTACTCCATAATGTTGGTGATAGGCATTTCCTATTGCACGTCACTTAGGACGATATACAGCTCTTTGCCTCCAATAACAGCTAGCAACGCTGCTTTCGTTAGGCCAGGCTTTTCCCAAGTAACTGGAAAATTGTTGTCATAAACCCGTAATATTTTTGAAATACCCTACACTATGGGGTAGACGAGAAAAAAATACATCCCACAGTTGAAATAATTTAATTGTATCATGTAGTTATTTAGTTTGAGTTCTAAACGAATTATTTTACACCGCCTGCCATGATCATTTGTATCCTCAGTTTCTCTTACAAGGTTGTCTGGAAGAGATCGCTGTTTGGCGGTTGTATACCTATGATTTAAATGTACTGTTCCGTGTTCTGTTTTAATTTTTAATTTTTGGTGTTCAATAAAGAGTATTTGTATTGTGTTGTGTATTGTATCCCACGTTACTTGTTAACTACAGCTTTCTAGTTCTAAGAGTCTTTAAGCTAGGCTGCGGACAGATAGAAGGATATAGCGAAAGTATAGGGGTTCCTAGTTTGACTACGGAACCCTAAAAAGCTCTTGTAGTAAACAACATATCGTGACGTTGGCAGTAATGGCGGCTGAATTAAATACAATGCCTTAGCATGTCATAAGTACAGTCAAGTTCAAAAGTATGTATACACTTTAGTACCTTGTCACTTTAATCGCTTGAATAATTTCATATGGCGGTTTAAACATGACGTTAAATAGACAAGATACTAAAGTGTATACATACTTTTGAACTTGACTGTACCTAAACATCGGCGACTCGTGGTAATTAGGTAGCACTAGTGGTGAGAAACGTTTTTCAAGTGTTTTCAGATAAGATAAAATAGCAAATTAATACCTAAAAATAAGTAGAAAAGTCACTTTCATTACTGAGGCTGAATCCAAAGGGTAATCAAAAACTAGAAATAGTATTTTTTTTTAAATTCAGGTTTTCTTACAATACAAAACGAAGTTGAAATCAAAGATAACACCAACAAAAATACGCTGCAAAATTACAGAAGAATTTATTTACCCATCACGTCAATGTGGATTTTCTCAAATAGAACACGTAGGATATCTTTTAAGAAGTTAGAACAAAATATTAATTGTCTATAACGAATGTCATTTATTTATACATATATTAAATTTTTTAAAAGGTTTTTTCTAATTGGTTTCTTTTGCTCGAATTGTACAGAATGTCTTTATTATTTCTAGCGAGCCGATCTTCTACACAAAGGCCATTGTTTGTGTACAATACTATTACCTTTCTTTGTGTCCGTAACCCCAAGCCGATTACATACAAAAAAGTTAGAACTACATTGAATGTCCATAGAACTATCAACCCTATCCTCTTAGTCAGTAGTTTTAAAATGTAAAGTGTCAGGATACAGATATATCTTTATTATTTGAACCGGTCTTATGCCCTACACAATATTACCATCTTCTGTCGCCAGGGTTGTCTATGTCTAGTCTGTCAGAAACGTCAAATGCTACCTAAATACCACGAGTCGCCGATGTTTAGTCATAAGCAATATTGTAGAATGCAGATGCTCTTGTGTCGAAGTCGTTGATTCTACCAATTTCTGATACCAACATTATTTTGTTACGTATTCCACACTGGCTCGCAAACTAGTGGTAGGAGGACCCTGTGCAGGGTCCGTCCGGATCGCTACCACCATCTTATCCATTAACCACCCGCCAAGCAGCATTCGCATTGTTATGTTCCGGTTTGGGGATAAGACAACCGGTGAAATTACTAGCATAGAGTCATTCGATCTTAGTCCTCAGGGTTGGAGGTTTTGAGAATTCAAATATCTATGGGTCTCAGATTCCACTTACCATCAGGTGGCCTGAGTGCTTGTGTGCCTTCTCCTTAATATAAAAAAAAACTCCCCACCGCCTTTTCAGCGTAATCGGGCAAAAAATATAGGTAGTCATGCAAAAGATGCAAACATATTGTTCGTTTTTATACAGGGTGTCGAAAAACGTTTTAATTATATTTGTACAGCAGGTAATGTTTCTTTTTTTAAATAAAAACCGTATCTGTTATGAGAGACGTGGTTTTGAAAGAAATTCCGACACGTGACGTCACGCTTCGTTGCGTTCGACGATTTCGTGCGAGCTTTATGTCGTGGTTATTTCGATTTGTTAATCTTCGTTGATATATCGTAGGTTGTAATGAATTTTGATTAAATAAAAAAACTACAGTTCATTAATTTCATTTATTTATTTAACATATTTTTTCAATGTATAAAACATCTGTTGTGCATTTTTACATAAAAAGAGTACAAGTGGTAAAATATGAACTAAACAAAGAGTCCCACCATTACATTCGAGGACAATATTATGATAGAACGTAATAATCGTTTTTAATTAACGATAAATAAAAATAAAAGTTATTTTTTAAAATATTTTACAATAATAAGTAACGAAATTAATTTAGATACAAACCAAAAATGATTGATTTAAAGTTTATCATACCGTACACATTTTCTCCTATATACACCCATACAATAAATTACATTCATACTGTAAATATATAAATTATCTAAATTATTTAACCCTAACAAACTTAATAAAACAATCTTAACAAATTAGTTACGTAAAAAGAAGCAAAGGAATTAACATATAATATCTTAATCTTATTTTTATATATTAATATATTTACAAAAATACTATTATTTGCCAGTAAGGTAAAAATAGCAACTATAATTTTACTGTAACAAAAATAAATAACTTAAATTTCACACGTTTTAACGCGTCTTCCACAAAGCAGTTACCAGCCGTCAGTTGGTTTACATATTTTAATTTAAAAAATGGTACAAAAAAATATATCTCGGTTCATACTAATCGTAAATACTATTTAACGTTTATTTAGTATCTGATCGTAAGTTTAAAAAGACAACCATTCGTTATTCAAAACAAAATAATACAGAATATAAATTGAATCGCATTAAACCTCATAAGATAATTTTAATGTGTCGGTATAATATAGTCTTTAGGCACGTTTCTACGTTTAAGTAATTCCAAACGATATAAATAGTACCTAAATATTCAGCACTCACGAAAAAATTCTATACAAAATCATAATCAAAGGTGAGAATAAAATCTCTTTTCACATTGGGCCGGTTTTCACTCCAATGATTATTTTTATATACATTTACAAAAGGGTTATTCGTACGCGAACTTTATATAAAAATAAATTTTATCTTTTTTTTTTAAACGGACGTTCTATTGGGTACTTTCCCCGCTTTATAATAATTAGGGCGTAGGAATTTATTCCCTACATTTTCAGTACACAGGTTTATACGAAAACCTAGAAAACTTTCTTCTAATAGAATTCTAAATTTAGACAGTGATTTTAAAAAGCTTTATTTGATAATTGAAGAACAAGGTTTTTTACAAGCCTAAAACCTAGTCAAAATGCATTAATTAATCTTTCGAATAAATTACTATTAAAAATATTTCCGTCCCTTTGATTTACACAATATATTTAAACATCATGGATGGAATATTGTTATACAGAAAACTAATAATTATGTACAATTTGCTTTAAGTGAAAATCTTCTATCTTTAAAGTAGAAGTAACAAACAGAGTTACCTTGTTTCTATAAATCTTAAACAGGCTAAATTTCGCCGACAATGCCAGTTGACTCGCTTTGTCCAACAACGGAACAAAGTACTTTGTGGCCAAAGTTCGCAAGGACTATCAGATATCTCTTTCATCCTAGATTCAAACGATCCCTTTGTTATGGCCAAATACTCGGTAAAGTTTTTAAAAAGGTTTGTAATCACTCCAGTTTGATAAAAAGTAATCCCATTATTTTTTTTAGAGGTTAAAAGTAATTCTAACATGCAAGATACTAAATGCGTAGAAAACAAAAAAAATATGACCAAGGTCTACACTGCTGATCATCTTTCTAATGTTTTAATTATCTCTTTTGAAACTGGTGACACGATAATCAAACATGTTAATTAGAAGTTAAGTATTTTTCGCATCGTTCGGCTAAAACCAATAATAATAATAATAGTTTTATAATGGAAAAGTGAATTTAAAACGTCTTTTTTTTATGCTGTCCTTTTTCTTTGCAAGCTTACTCCTGGAGTAACTAAAACATTAATGCTTTTTTTTTCAATCAGAGAGTTGAAACAATCGCAAAACAAAATTAAGTACATCAATTTCTGATGCTACAATTTTTAGACACACTACCTTGATACCAAAAGAGGCGGCTAATTACTTAGTAATAGTAAAGTCCTTTTAAATCAAATGTATTCACCAATAAAGAGAAGAGTACAGTAGAGTACATCGCAGTTAACCGCCTTCTTTGGTATTACGTCGGTATATGGTACGAACACTACGAACGTGAAAAGGTATTATTAATAATAATATTCTTGGATTTCTCTAGACAATGTCTTCTTGGGGATTGTCTCCCGTACCCAATTAACGTCAAAAAGCTTGCTCGTAATCGGTCGATTTGCGCCCCTGGAACTCGAGACCGCATCTGGAAAATGAGAGGAAAAACCTGTGAAAAATGACGTAATTATCTCACTAAGCCTCATCGTCAATCGTTTGTAGAAAGAACGTCATAACTCTTACTACAAACTGTAATTTGATAAAGAATAGCGTTATATTTTTTCTGTGACATATTTATCGTAAACGTGTTGAATATGAACGATGTGAACACCATAGTAGTAATAAAAAAAATCTACTTCTGTTTTAAATAATAGGTAAATAAAATAAAACTCGATTTTTCGTTGTTTTAAATTTGATTGAATCTCAAAAACATGCGAACCTCATTAGCTAGTCCAATAATTTGTATTCTAATGGTTCCTTTGTTTATTTGTTATATTTTTCAAATAATGGAACCATGTCCCAATCAGTATTAGTATCATTTCTGGAATTAATTCCACATTTTTTTTATAATAACATCTTAGACACGTACGATGCAAATTAGTAGCTGTGCAAAATTATTCCAACTGAATCATGTCACACGAATAATTCATAAGCACAATACTTTGTCATTTTTATAATGTCTACAATTTTAAACCTGTTAACTAAGTGCTTTTGTAACGCGGTTCATAAATATATTTGGAAAAAAAACTCTGATCAATTATATGTAAAATGTTTAGACGAAGCCTGTTGCTGATAACGATTTCTTAATGATGTTCTCTTTTGAGCAATGTGCTGGAATATAATGTCTTTATTACGTTGCTACAACTAATTTAAGTATTGGTTTGATTTAGTCTCATCAAGTTAGTGTGCCAATGCATTGTTAACTTATTTTCGGCCAACTTATGACCAAGAAAACTTTACGACGGGCAAATATTTCACTGTAATTAACTATACGATTACTAAAATCGATGTAATTCGTCGTAGCGAACGTGTTAAAATTGTAAAAAAAAACTACACCATCATGTTTTCAAAGATTTGCTACATGTTAGCTCTAGATTGATTCAGACGTTTATAAATTACTATATTTTTCCATGATTGCGTGCGCGTATAGCGTATTTATCGCTGTTATGTAATAATGTAGTCTTATGTATTTCTTCAAATTCTCCGTCGGTAAGTTGAGGCATTGAGCCGGATATATGAACAAACAATAAAACACACTTTCGCATTTATAATTTTATCTAGTACCTGTAGATCAAGATAGTGGAGTAAAAATGTAGCACGATACTTGTTTATAAATTAGAAAAGAGTTTAAAACGTGACAAATCAAATAGTATTTTAACCGGAGCGTTTCAGAAAAGTCAAGTTTATTTATAAGCAAATAATTACTGCTGGGTATTTTATATTAATGTGCTGATGTCTGTCACATTACATTGAACTCTCTACATTGATAAAATAGCTTCAGAATATAATCCATAACTAATTTACAGAGACCACACATAGATACATGACTTTCTTCCCTTTTTCTTCAGCGTCGTGTTAAAGCTATCCCGACAGAATTATACAATTTATTATAAGCCTTACAACTCCGAATGATTCTAAGAAGCACACTCAATAAATTTTCTAAATCGACGGCCATTTTGTGACACATCAAAGCTTAAAAAAGGGTTTAATAGAGGTCATCGAGGTTTATGGTTGACAGAGCATTCCTCTGATCGAAAGGATACCTTTACTGGTAGCTTGCCATCAAAGATATAAGTAATAACGAATTATATGAATATAAACGCATAAAGCAATGTAAATTATGGAAGTTAATATTCATGATAAATAGCGAACGTCCACGACTTCGCACAAGATTTACGAATACATAGTTCATAGTTCATACTCAGTACATAGGGCCGTACTACTTACAAGGAGTATCCCAAAATTTCTAAGATTGTTTCTTAAAATGAAACAAACTTTGTTTTTCATAATAACTACAATATATTTACAAATCGTGAAATTATGACTGGTTTTAGGGGTTGAAAGACCCATCCCAAATATCCCATACAAATTTAGCTCCAGTAACGCCTGGAATATTCACAGACAACTTTGATTTAAGCGCCGCCACAAATTCCATAATTGCGAATGTGTTGTGTGTGTGTTAGCTTGTTACTCCTTCACGCTGCAGCGGCTGGACAGATTTCGATGAAATTGGGAATGGAGGTAGCTTATACCCTGAATTAATACATAAGCTACATTTCATCCCGGATTTTTTTAAACTTTCCGAAATAACGATAATCGAAATCTATGCGGAGGAAGTCGCGGGCAGAAGGTAGTGACCCAATAAATTTTCACCTTTACATTTATGCGACATAAAGTGTCAAGACCATTCCATGTTTTTTAGTAATGTCATCGATAAACTTTGAAATGGTCATTCGAATGGCGTTGTTAAGGGTTTATGACTAGGAGTAATTTTCATCTACGCTCGTTTACTCGGAAAACATCAATGGTCCATTTATACCCCATAAACCATTTATTACTGAGTCATGGGAGCCATGGATTATAAAATACCGCAATAATGGATCCTAAAGCTGCTTTTCCACTGGTGACGCGGGAGAGACGAAACGGCTCGAGAATTTTAATTTGTATTAAAAAAGCCTACCGCTGACGTAGGATAGTGTATGGTGGGTGTGGCAGGACAAGCATGAAAGTCGCATAAGTGTGGTGTGAAACTGATTAATAGAGTAAGGAACGAAAAGATCAGAGTGAAATGTGGACTGAAGGACGATGTAGTGACTAAGATTGAAAAGGGCATGCTTCGACCGTTGGGACAATTGGAAAGAATGGATGAAAAAAGATTTACGAAAGACATATACAGTGCTAAAGGTCGGAAGGGTCGCTCTAGACGTACTTTTATAAATAAAATCGGAGGAATACTGGAATGGAGCGAGTCTTAAATACCTACCCGAAACCGACGTGCATGCATGACTCGATTGTATGAATGTGGAAGAAGCGAAAGAGATTTGTCAGGAACGTAGCAGGTGGAAAGAAGTGGTCTCTGCCTACCCTTCTGGGAAACGGGCGTGGTTTAATGTATGTTTGTATGTGTTAAAAACATTTCCATCAAAGATGCGGGAGGAGGGATTAATTTTTGTTAATACAAATTTCAATTCCTTGTCTTTAAAGGGAATTTTGATCTGTGAAATTAAGATTTAAGAATTCGTATGGTGATTAGTGCAAAATTGTCGGGTCGGAGTGGTTACTATGAAGCACTAAGTTTTGAAATTTCACTCGGTTTACGGTTCCGTAGTTAAACTAGGATCCCTTACCTATAGTTTCGCCATGTCCGTCCGTCCGTCCGTCCGCAGCCTAGCTCAGAGACTCTTAGTACTAGAAAGATGTAATTTGGCATGAATACATATGAGTCTTGCCAGAAAAGTAGTAAAATAAAATCTTGAATGTATTTTTTTCTAGTTTACTTTCCCTGCACTTAACGTTGGGATAGGTCTTTCAAAAATATTGCGGGTTTGTAAAATATTTTTTCGATAAAGGGATCTGTTTATGAAATATTAAGCTTTAAAGCGCTAATTTTTGTTAGAGTCAAGTGAGGGAGACACTACAGCTAAAACTACAAATACTAAAAATCTGAAAAATCTCAAATGAAAGCGCGTATTATAACGAATTTATATAAGAAAAAATATCACGACTAAGTCGACATCATTGGTTCTTGAGATACATGCGATTAAAGTGTTTATACTTAGTAAAAACATTTAAGACGGCACCAAATGACTTTAAATAGAAAAATAATTATTACCAGGGCCTCTATTCAGGTACGTTAAAACGATATCGTATTTGACACATTTAAGAATTGTTTATGTCACAGTCGCCATTATTGTAAATGACATAAGAGTTATCAAAACGTTGACAATACGGAAACAGGTCAAAAACGATATCGTTATTAGCTTGTAGAATTCCAGCCCTGTCTTGTCGATTTGTATGTTTGTAGTACTTAACGGCTTCAGAACCCTACACTACGCATGGTCCGACATGCTTATGTCCAGTTTTCCAATATAAATTGGTAAAAATATATGGAAATTACGTATCTTTGAACTTCTTTTTGTAGGTACGCAACAGATAGAGCCGCACTGCCGTTTCTGTAAATATTTTTTCTGAGAACGAAGTAATTTTGATATAAAAGGCCGTCTGGGAATTAAACTTCAATACTGGCTATATCAGGTTTCTCACTAAATATCGACGGAGTTACTGCAATACCGCGTAACTACCCAATTCGATATGTTGCAAAATGCACCTTATTTACTTACTTGCTAAAGTGTATTTTGCACCTTATTTAATTTGTTAGTTACGAGCTATTGCAGTATCACCGACGATATGAGACTCGGAGATCTCTTCCAATAAGAGTCGTGAAAATATGTGATGTTATGGAGTGTACCAGATTAACTCCATGAATAACGTTAGATTGTATATTTTACTTTAGCACTGGTAATGATTTTATAGAAACACACATTAAAGAAAATTGGTAAGTAGGTACTTTGAATTTAGAGATAAGTATAGGCGACAGAATTCGTATCCATTTTTTTTAAACTTAAACAAATAATCACAGGACTATATCACACAAATTGACCTAGTCCCAAACTCAGCTCTAGGCTTGTACTAGGTACTAGACAACGATAAACTTACTTATATAGAGAAAAATGAACTAAAATACATAGAAAATATCCAAGACTCAGGAACAAATACTCGTGCTCGTCACACAAACATCTGTCTTTACCGGGATTTGAACCCAGGACCCCCTAGCTTCGAAGGCTGGGTCACTACCAACTAGGCTAGCGTGTCGTCGACTTATTTCTTACTGCACCAAAGCTACTTACTGTAAAGTAACAACACTTTGATTTAATAATTAACATTGAGTGTTACGTCGTTTCTTTTATTATGTGGCCTATTTTGGTCACGAACACAAAATCAAACTCAAACTACTTAACACGTGGCCTTCTTATCACCAGAATTTACCTAATTCCTCAGCTTTCTGGCAGTCACCAACTTATTGATGTCATGGTAGGCAGCGATCATGGTGTGCGCGGGGGCAGCCGCGGCGCAGCCTGGGTGTGCGCGCGCGCAGTCCACGCCCTCCTGCCCGCGCCGCGCCGCGCGCATGTAGCGGAAGAAACGCAGAATCTCGGGGTTGTCAGACACTGGCCGCCGGAGCTCGTTCAGCTCCCTGAAGAAACAATAAATAAATATTCAATTCAATCGCTCATTGATAGATAATAAAGGTTGACGCACACATAACCGCACGGCACCGGATCGGCACGACCACCGCCTCAATTCGAGCCGTTCAGTATTCTTTGAATGAAACTCCATTACCAACAATATAATTATCTATAACAGTAATTTTAGTATGTCAAAAAATTGTTTGGCAAGTTCATAACCGTACTATTCAGTAGGTATTAATCCACCATTACGGCCGCGATTGCAAAAAAAAAAAAACCGGTTTTCAATTTGTAAAAATAGAACAAAAATGCTATAAGTATTATTTACTTCAGAAATATCTAGAATATCTCATTTTCTTTCATGTACATAAAGATTCCACGTATTTTTGTTCCTGCGTCACAAAAAATATTGATTTTTTTTTACAATTACGTTTTGATACAATTACGATTTATATTGAATTGAATCCAACAGAAAATGAACAGGATCATTGAAAATAATTTTAACTATGAAAATAATTACCCCATTTTCTGTTAATTATTTTTATGTTGCCGTATACTTTCTTTTGGATTTTAATTTTGGTCTATGTGTGTGGTATCAAACAATTCATTTTCACCATAAAAATAGTTGTAGATTTTTTCCTAAAAAATTCCTGCTCTTTTTAGAGTACAACTTTTTTCTAGTAACTTCCGGTATAATATTTTGGTGGATACAATAATAAAGTAAGTCAAAATAACGCATTATGACTGTTTACAAAAGCCTGATATCTAATTATTTGTAAAAAAAATCGTATGTGGCCTGGGCTACATACTGTAACACACACTTATCGGCATCGTAACGGCTTTACCTCGCCTTATATGAATGAGGCGAGGCGGTGCCGGTCCGTTGCCGAGCGGTTGTGTGCGCCAACCCTAAATTTAACACGTCTTTAGGTTATCCATTATATTATTCTTATCATGTACAAGAGGATCATTTTAATATATTTGGTATGTGATTATTACACTGATTTATAATTGATAAGATTAACTCTAGGAACACAACAGGTATTTTTGATTTTAACTGTAACTTAGGCCGTGTTGGAAGTACACGAATAATCTAAATACAATATTCATATACAAACAAAGGGTACATTTACGAAGACTTGGTACGTACTTTTGTGGCGACCTAGCGACATCTAGTGACAACTTGTAACAAACAACTCGCCAGCGCCACCAGCGGCAGACAGCACAACTAAATCTGACAGTGCGCTACATCGCGCTAACGAAGTTTCTTCAGTCGGTTGACTTATATACAACTTCCAACTTCATCCAAATGGACTTCGGTCCCCAGGCATAACACCCGCCTGGAGAGAGATCTCTCTATTTGTTCTCTCTACTACATTGGTGACCCCGACGTGATTGTCTTCCTACATTGGTGACCCACGACAATGGACATTTACGCAACCTGACAACCTTCAAGCACTATGACGCAGTCTCACAGCAAGCCAGACAGCCCGCACTGTGCACCACTAGCATTCTGATATATCTCCATGCCTGGTGTCTACAGTGTGCACAATACTCTCATTCAGCAACGCGACTCACTGCGTCCTACTACGAGTACTTCACGGAGCAGATACACGACTCACTGTGTACTCTCCACTCCACTCCTCTTCTCCCTGCTACGCTCGCCAACGCGGCTCTGAGCTCTAATGGAGACATCTACTACTGGCACTTGCAAGCGGCATTTTCAACGCACAGACTGCACGTCATCCATCACCATCAACCTCCGGTCTCAAAGGGGGGCTGGTGTGGCGACCTAGCGACATCTAGTGACAACTTGTAACAAACAACTCGCCAGCGCGACCAGCGGCAGACAGCGCAACTAAATCTGACAGTGCGCTACATCGCGCTAACGAAGTTTCTTCAGTCGGTTGACTTATATACAACTTCCAACTTCATCCAAATGGACTTCGGCCCCCAGGCATAACACCCGCCTGGAGAGAGATCTCTCTACTGTCCTCTCTACTACACTTTTCTTATGTACATCATTAAATTGAATGCATACATACATACGCCTTTTTTCCCGGAATGGGGTAGGCACAACTACAGAAATACCAACAACACTATAAATACTTCTTGATTATCTGTAACCACATTTTGTAAAATAAATTGAATGTTTTCTTTGATGTACCTATACAATTAAACTAACTGCAAATCCATAGAATAAAAAACTTGTTTGTTACTTCGTGTGCAAATCTCATTGAACACACTTTGGATCTCTTAAGTTATAGCAGCAGAATTAAAAAAACTCGTAAGTTTTCTTGCAATTTCTTATTTCAAACAGATCTGTGATGACGTGACTTCTGAGGATGAAATGTCTCGATCTGATTTAGTAGATGAAACCTCGTAAAGTCGACCAGACGGTTTGCAATCAGGATAACAGTCGAAGAACTACCCTCCATGGAAAAAAGGGGTATGTAAAAAAATAGCATAAAAGATCTTGTTCTGAACGGTAAAAAGTTAAATTTTCCAAAGCCATGAACTTGAATAATTATACATCCTTTTTACTAAGTCTTACTGCTTTTGTCTGCACAAAATTGTAACGAAGTATGTAATACAGCCTAGGGATAAGCTTACGCTCCAAGTAAGTTTAAAAATCCAAGCACGTTTTATTTTGAAAGCTTTTTAATAATAATAATAATTAAAGTTAATAGTTTTTAAGACAATAGAAGTAAGTACTACTCACAAATTAGTTACATAAAATTTACCTACAATTTGTTTTATTCAAATCAACGCAATTATTTCAATCTGATTGTTAATTAAAGTGTACGTGATTATTTTTAAAGCATTTGTTATTCTTAAACAAGGTTCTACATGTCATAAATATTTACATTGACGTTTTATCAAGTGACTTTTTTTTGCGGCGTTTTTAGATGAATCGGAGAATACTGTGTGTCTGTGTGTAACAAAGTGTTCCAATAAACATGAAGGCATGTACTTGGAAAAAGTCGTACTTTACGAACTTCGTACTTTATTGCTTAGGCGTGGAAAGTAAAAGATTGCCTGACGAGGTGGTTATAAGGCCAAGCAACAGCGAACATTTTAGCAAAATACGATTCAGGCAATTCAATCGAGTTAATTTTGTACGTCTAAATTTCAATAACATTTAGTTTCAATATTTCTTTTCTAACCATAGATAATAATAAAAAAAAGAAAACATACACTGTGCTAAAAAAACCAGCGGTTACCTTGGCTGTATGAGATTTTTCTCTTGGTACTTTCTATTCTATATATATATATATATATTTTATTCTGTGTGCAAATGGCAGCACCTTTAAAAATATCGCAGCGGACAGGAATGGGTTTTCATAAGTTTATTATACTCCTAGGAGGAAAATGAGGCCCTTCGCGTCTTCGTTTTTCAAAAGAAAGGAGCATATTTAAAAAAAGACTACATTTCAATACACTCTAATGCTGTATTTGGAATCCTCAATCTAATTGTAATTCCAATTTTAATTTGTGGTTTTCACTCCATCCTAGCACTATAAAACCAGGCCTTTGGAATGTTATCATATTGCCAACGTTGCGATGGCTCTTAATTGCTTTGACAGCAATGGCGGCCGAGTTAAAAACAGCGATAACACGTCAAAGGCAACAGGGTCATACACACATTTAGGTTACCGTCTTTCCTGTAGACACACCGAAAGTTAACGTTTTTAAGGCCTAATTTTCTGGTTTAGCCCATTCCCGCAAAAACGCCTTAAGGTAAGTACAACTTAACTTACGAGTATATGCACACAAGCTTTTAACTATTGACCACAGGAGAGACAACTTTTATTTTTAAGTGTGTATGACCCAACAATGGTTTTTTACACAGAAGTGAGTTCCTGTTTATATTTCGCCAATTTTGAGTTATTTATAGACGATCGCCATGGGTTTATTAGAGAAATAAGTTCAATTGTTCTGTAAAAGAGTGTTTTCTCTTGTGTACTAAATAGAAGCACACGTGGTTAGCTCCACACGCTTTGTCGAGTTCGTGTTAGCTTGTGGCGGGCTCGTTTCCGCAACTTGACGACATAAGTTCGCGCTTATTTCATTAGTCGTTATTATAATCAAATTGCGGCGAGGTAATTTTAAGAGGTGAAGCGATGCTAAAATCGCGGAGCTGTCAAAATAATCCATACAAATTTAGCTCCGGGCGATAACGTTTCTCACCCCCTAAATCTAATGCGATTTTCACGATTTTTTAATGTTGTTAATATTATAAAAAACTTGGTAGGTATGTACGTTTTCGCTTTTGAATTTGTATCCTATGTTCTTTCCAATAAATATTTTCTTGCAAAGGAGAAAGTAGAGACTTAGTTTTTCATAATATCTACAGCATATTAAAAAATCGTAACAATCGGACGTCGTTTAAGGGTAGAAAAACGCATTTTGTATGGTTTTTTAGGTTCACAGTCCTCTTAAACGAGTTCTGCGTCAATGAGGTCGCGAGCATTCTCTAATCTTTCATGAAATATTATCTTATGATTAAAGTAAGATTCCCTTGCTATCAATCTACAAGCGCTGGAACACGAAGATATCCCGGAACCCATTTATTTTCTACAGAACTGACAGCTGGGCGATTGGTTCAAGAATCGGATGAATTAGATGAGTTGAGAAAATGCCTCCTCCGACGAAACTTCTCGGGTAGAAATAATGACATAGCTAGCAATAACTGGATTAAAACTAAAAATGTCGTTAAAAGAGGGAAAATCTTATAAAAAATTAACTAGTCCAAATGAATGAATGAATGAATGAATGGATAAAATAATGAATTAATCGTTTATTCACAAGAACATATGGTAAATAATACAGATCTTAAAATTGGTATACATAGCTTCCCAAGATGAATTCAGCCGAGTCAGGCATGTGAAAGTTAAATTTAACATAATAGTATAAAATTTAAAAGAGGAAATTGTAATGTTATAAGTTAAAAAAGATTAAAATTATACATAAAAAATACATATAAAAAATAGAATTAAATTAAATACATCGCACGTTAAATCAAACAAAGAAATATCGTGCAATAGAAATATATTCGAATTTCAAACCTGACTTCTGTTAGTGGAGTTTTATTTAAAACTGAATTTGGTTTTGAGTTAATTCTTTGTTATATTAAACACTAGCGACCCGCCCTCGCTTCGCTCCGGATTAAAATATTATACATATAAACCTTCCCCTTCAATCACTTTATCTATTAAAAAAAACCGCATCAAAATCCGTTGCGTAGTTTTAAAGATTTAAGCATACATAGGGATATAGGGACAGAAAAAGCGACTTTGTTTTATACTATGTAGTGATGCGACATGTCTATCAATACAGCGTGTAAATTTCATACGGGCATATATTTTAACAATAGTTAATATACACCCTAATTAACATAAAAACGTGTGTAACAGCAACATTAGTTGTATTTCTTTTTTTCTTACTAATTAATTCAGCAAGCAATGTATGACATTGCGCAATTAAATTAAAGCATCTACATAATAGTCATGTTATGCTCACGAATTGTTATGGTTCGCCATTTGTTTACTTCGCCCATGAAAGTCAAAAATTTCGGTGCAGGCGGTGCACTCGCCTGAGATTGGTATTTAGTTTCCACACATTTCGTCCTTGCACTTGGATACAGGCGATACATTGACGACCGATGGACGCTCGCACACTTCGTACATTGCTCCTAAGACAAACTTTAAAAAATTTACTGCTCCTCAATAATAAAAGTTACCAACAAAATATCTTTCTCACATGATTTGTATGATCGTTAACTACGTCAGGATAAAATATATGCCCGTATGAAATTTACACGCTGTATACCTCAGGTTAAGTTAACTAAATGTAATAACCCAAAATAAAGTTACCTTGTTAAGTTGTTGGTAATTCTGTAGATCTGCCTACCCCACCGGGCTCTGTATACTTCGGGAATGAAGGTGTGATGTTATGTATGTGTATATATAAAGATATCTAATTGTATTTTTTTCCATGATTTAAATGGTTTCAACCGTCAGTTCACACAAATCCGCCCTTACCGGGATTTTAACCCGGGACCAACCGCTTTGCTTCACGACCAACTAAGCTAACGGTTCGTCGTCGTGGAATTTGTACATGAGTTTCACCTTCATGCGATAAATAAGAAATACTTATTTCATCTACATTTTGCAAAGTTTAATCAACTTAGCTTGGGTATATACTAGTGATTTATGACTACTCATTCAAATAAAAGCCTGCATGAAACATAACGGATGATTCCCAATCTAATCCAACTTTAATAATTTACTTTTCCCGCTTGTATTTCCCTAGGGATGTAAAGTAACTTACGAGAAAGCCTTTTCTTGAGTGCTTATCGTGAATATGTTACAGAATATGGCCAAGTTCCAGCAGAGGAGTTTTTTTAGGCTCGAGGACCTAAGCATTTTTTATTTTTATTTAATGACTATTGAGTTTCTTGCGGCGTTTCTTCTCAGCAGTGGTGTCCTCTTGGGAAGCGCTGGTAGAATTTTGACGAGTAAAAGGGACATTATTACTAAGACTGTCTGTCTGTTTGTTTGTCTTCCTGTCTTTCATCAGGCTGTATATCATGAATTATGATAGCTAGACAGTTGAAATTTTCACAGATGATGTATTTCTGTTGCTGCTATAACCACATACTAAAAACAGAATAAAGTAAGTATTTAACGTGGGCTCCCATTTAACAAACGTGATTTTTTTGCCGTTTTTTTTCGGTATTAATAAAGGCAACAGGTACACGCTTGAAGTATTCTCAGAATATTTAGAAAGGATGGATGAAAAATGATTGACGAAAGAAATATATCGCACCTTCGGTAGAACAAGGGTAAAATATACAATGTGACTAAAGGGGCAATTATGCCCTTGTACACTAGAACAAAGGGCACAATGTACAATGTGACTAAAGGGGCAATTGTACCCTTGTTCTACCGAAGGTGCGATATGTATAGTGCTAAAGTGAGTGGAAGGGTCGGAAGGGGGCGCCCTAGGCGTACTTTTTTTAATTAAATCGGGGAAATACTGGAAAAGGGCCGAATCTTAAGTACCCGAAACCGACGTGCATGCATATATGAATGTGGTAGAAGCGAAAGAGCTTTGTCAGGATCGTAGCAGGTGGAAAGAAGTGGTCTCTACCTACCCCACTGGGAAACAGGCGTGATTTATGTATGTATGTATGTAATATTAAGTCGTATATTGACTTAAAAATAAATATTAAAATTAAAATAAAACAAACTTTTGAGCAGGGCTCCCATACAACAAATGTGATTATTTTGCCGTTTTTTGCTCGATATTAATAACGGCTTTACGGCAATAGGTAGACCAATATATTGTCTATTGTTGTATAGATAATGGTCCGGAACCCTTCATGCGCGAGTCCGACTCGCTTTTGGTCGGTTTTTATCAATTTACGGCATTAACGGTGAGTGTGGTTAAGTCAGTTATTGACGAATAAGTTGTCCCTTAATGACAACTTTTTGTACAGTCAAACTCAGAACTAGTTGTACACTTTAGTACCTTGTCGCAATAATGGATATACTAAATTCAAACCTCTCACTTTAATGCACTACTGCGACAAAGTAATAAAATGTACAGCTACTTCTGAGTTCAACTACATAAGACAGAAAAAGAAACGCGTTAATGGATCTTAAAAATGTTTCTGAGTACGGTTGTAAAGTATTTGGCATTTTTAAATAATTATCAATTGCTTATCAAAACTAAGCGAAGTCTAAAAGTGGTCTTTAGCCGCTTTTCCACCGGCTAGACGAGGAAGGAGAATTTTAAGTTGTATTTTTATAACTTAGGGTGCTTTTCCACCGGCGAGGCGCGGCTAGACGAGGCATTGGCCAAAAAAGAAACGTAAGATTGGCCAGGAACGAAATGAAAAGAGGTTGCAACAACCTCGTTACAATAAACATTTAATTTTTTTTAAATTTTTCGGTACAAATTTTAACTCTTATCTCGCCTCGTCTCATCTCGCCTAACCTCGTCTCGCCTCGACTCGCCAGTAGAAAAAAAAAAAAATAACACTCGAAATTCAAATATTTATAAATGGCCAGAATTAAAGAAATGCGAAGCAATGTGTTGTCCTCCTGATTTTCTTTACGTTTCTGGCCGCTAATGATGACTTGCACTACGTATTATACTATTTCATTTTGATTAAATGCTTTTACTTTAATATAAGTCTTTTAGACACCGTTTTCTCCCTAGTTTTAACGATCGCAACCATCGTTATTGGAATCACGTACTCGTTGACAATCGACGCGTCTAGACGCCTGGTAGTCAAATTACAAAGAATTTAGGTCAATGGAAGTTTAACTTAATGCCTTCGCCTGTTTTGGTACAGAAATGAACAGATCACTATTTTAAAGCAGGCACTAAAGGACTTATTTCTAAACGTTATTCAGGGTTTTCTCGAGTGTGTTAAATGTGTCCAAATATAGTTTCTTAAAACTCAGTGTACTTCTAAAGGCTTTATGACAAACGAAACAAGTACTTATCCAAATAAAACCCTTGCATGCGCTATGCTACGCGACTGATGAAAGAAAGGGATAGAGCATGAAGAACAAGATCCGCCGACCCTTTCATTAGCCATTCGAGAAAGAAAGAGATGGAGCTAACGTAATTTCCGTATTTTGTTCCTTTTTGTTTGTGTTTGTCACGAATAAAAAAAAAGAAAAAGTAAATTGTTTTTTCTTTATTTTTTTAAATACTCATCAGCAACAACCGCATCAGCATCAGCAATGCCATGGCTAAGCAATTCAGTTTACGATGAGAGAACGAGACAGGGCCATGTTACTGCTATAGCTCTGTCCCTTAGACTCATTATATTTATATCTCATTCCCCTGATTTTCAATCAGAATTTGCTATTTTAAGTTGAACTCTAAATAAACCGTCACCGACGGCACAGTCCTCGTATTAACAGTAGTTCGACCTCAAACAAGAGTATATCGCGCGGTTTATATGTGTGCGTGCCTAGACTACACGCAAATTATAAACGCGTAATGAAATATCTATACTAATATGTAAAGCTGAAGAGTTTGTTTGTTTGCTTGAACGCGCTAATCTCAGGAACTACTGAACCGATTTAGATGAAATTTGGTACGAAGATAAATAATGTCCCAGGGAAGGACAAAGGATACTTTTTATCCCAGAAAATTGAACAGTTACCGAGGGGTTAGCGATAAACGAGGTGTTTGACATTATATAGACGACACTATCAAATTGTGATTTAATAGTGTCGTCTACATACACATAGGGAGAGGAGCGGGAAACTAATTGTACGCGTACGAAGACGCGGGCGTCTTCTAGTATTTAAATAAACCTTAAACAATGGGTAACAGAAACTCCTCAAGGGCCATAGACGAATTTTCAACTTAGCTAATGCTAATGCTTACTCTTAGCTCTAAAATGAACATACCTGCTTAGCTGGGCCGAGACCAGGTTGCTGTAGGGTGCATACTTCGCCGGGCTAGCGTACATGACGCAGATCAGCTGTTCCCGACATGACTCCAGTTTCACATCGCTCAAGCTCTGCCCACCGATTTGGGCACCTTCCACTGCGTTCTCTGAGGGAGCTAGACCTGAAAAACAAGGTTTCGAGGGTTCAATGTAAACTCTTTCAAATTGATAACCCTTTCAGATATAGTGTCCAATATTACCGGGCTGGATAGCTCCTGTATATTGTTATGAAAATTATATGTAACGTAGTTACCGAGCCTGGCGAATATCCCATCAAGTCGCGAGAGCAGGGGAGAGTAGAATGGGTCGTAGTTGCTAAGAATCATAGAAGAAGCTGGAAGCTTCTGGAACACCTGCAAGAAAAAATACGAAGTTAGAGATCAAGTCCTCCAAATTAAGAAAAGTCGGCCAAGAGTGAGTCAAACTCGCGCACCGAGGGTTCCGTACAAGCTTATATGTTAAATTGGATTAAGTGAAAATTTGCCATTGGAAAACTGTTGACTCCATGCATAAGTTTAAAATCGTAACAAAAACGATTTTCGGATGTATTCCCTAAAATACGGCTCAAATGGCCGTATGTTTGGATTGCGTAGACTTAGAAGTTTGTTTTTTTTACAGCATACATAAGTATTTGATATTAATTTCAACTTGATACATCCACGCGTTTCTCAGAAAAAGGTTCTTGCCAGACACACAGACAGACGGACAACAAAGTGGTTTGGTTTCCTATTCCCTAATGTTAAGAAATTATTTTTGTTAAAACACCTTCATAAAGTAAAAAGGTTTATGTAAATGTTGCGTAATGATTCGTTTGATTTTGTAATGAAACTCACATTGTGGCTCGTTTTATAAAATTACACCAATGATATAATGCTAAATGATATTAAAACTTGACACGGCCCTAAACTTTACAAGCTTTACACACAGATGGATGTGCCATTTTTTGTTACGGTGTTTGTTTATTTAAGTAAACAAACCCTTCTTAAATTTATGTTCAGTCAGCTGCTGCCAGGAATAATCAAAGTTCAACTCTTGCCAAATCGGACCCGCATAAATTAACAAAAATGATGGAAATTACATGCAAAATCTTTTAAATTTATGGGAAATTAATCTTTTAAAAGTGATTATTGTTTGACATTGCTTTCATCTTTTATTTGAATATTACTTTTCCTTTGATTGTAAAAATCTTTATTTGTTACAATAAATAGCCAACGTGAGAGTCATTTTCACTTTTAAGAAATGTATTTCATAAATCTATTCATGTCATGGAACCAATAATGAACAAGACCCAATGGACACTTGAGTCTTATTTGGTTACCGGGTTATTGTAGTTGCCGGGTTAGAATAGTGCCACTCCAAGTCTTCAAGAGAATAAAGGCTTGTAGTACTGTTAGGCGATGGGCTTGCAACCTGCCACTAATACACTAGTAAACTTCTTGGCCTGATTGTGCAAAATGTGGTTCAAGAATTATAAACAAGTGTTTTTAGAGTTGTTGGTATTTCTGTAGCTCTGCTTACCCCACTCTGGGAATGAAGGCGTGATCTTATGTATGTATGTAAATAATAAATAAACAAATAATAAATCACAGGACATTGTCACACAAATTGACCTAGTCCCAAACTAAGCTCTAGGCTTGTACTATGTGTACTAGACAACGATAAACTTACTTATATATAGATATATATACTTAAATACATATAAAACATCCAAGACTCAGGAACAAATACTCGTGCTCATCACACAAATATCTGCCCTTACCGGGATTTGAACCCAGGACCCCTAGCTTCGAAGGCAGGGTCACTACCAACTTGGCTAGCGTGTCGCGTATGTATGTATGATTCTTATTTTGTAAGATTCATTTGTTTCGCAACAGTCAATTTATGGCTGTATGATATTTTAATTAAGAGTTTAGTGTCCATTATTGGTGCCTCCCAGCTTTACCTCGGGAGGCCCACCATAATCCAAACAGGGAGATTTTTGGAAGTGGGAATTTGAATCTAACAGCAAGGGAACAACGTTCATTATTGAAACTTACCTTTGCTCTTAAATGCCTTTTTCAAGTTTGAAACAAATTAACATGAATTTTATATTCATTAAAATATACATACGTACATAAAGTCACGCCTTTATTCCCAGAATGTGGTAGGCAGAGCTACACAATTACTAACAACTCTAAAAAACTTGTTGATAATTCTGTAACAACATTTTGCACAATCAGGCTAAGATGTTTCCCAGTGTATTAGTGACAGGTTGCAAGCCCATCGCCTAACAGTACTACAAGCCTTTATTCCCTTAGTCGCCTTTTACGACATCCACGGGAAGACATGGAGTGGCACTATTCTAACCCGGTAACCACACCGTATAATGTAATTACCTATATTAAGTTTTAATAATTACCTTATAGTTGTTAGTAGCCGACGTTATCTGATTCTTGTAGTAACCAGTTTTTGTTGGAAGATACGTAACCTTTTGACCGCCAGCGCCGAATCTAAAACAATTTTGCTATATTATTTATAAATCCAATATAAGCAACATGAATAAACAACAAAGGCCTCTATTCTACTGCGTTAAACGATATGTTTTTACTCGGCCGTCATTAATATATCAATGACATAAGAGTTATCAAAACGTTGTCAATACAGAAACACATCAAAGACGTTATTACCGTGTAGAATGCCAGCCCAGGTTTGTATTGTTATGACATTGCTTAAGTTGAATTAGCACTTAGTGACCATAACTGAATAATTAAATGAGACTAGATTTAAAACAAATTAAGGTAAGCATACTTCTTAATTAAGGTCCTAGTGCAAACAATATAAGTCTACTTGTTAAAATATTATGTAAAACATTCTAAATAAAATGAGTGTCGGCGATTCAAGGTCAAACCCTAAAAATGGTATACATATGTATACAGAATACAATGTGTAAATGAAATACCAGCAAACATTTAAACCAGACATAGGTTAGATATAGCTCTACAAGTCACGTAGATGTGGAATTTCGTTAATAACTCTAAGCGCAATTAATTTTTAGTCCCATGGAGCAGTAATGAACTTGAAACCTTGTCAGCTGAAACGAAGATGTAAGTGACAGTTAATTGCAGGTTTGTTGGACTAATACATTGCGTGGCGAATTATACGATGCACACGTTTTTATGTTAATTAGGATGCATATTAACCGTCTTTAAAATATTTGCTCGTATTGGATTTACACACTGTATACTAGATTTATATACAACTAGCTTTTGCCCGCGACTCCGTCCGCGTAGAAGTCGTTTATCGCTACTCCATCGGGAACTGTACAACTTTCCAGGATACAAACTATCCTATGTTCTTTTCCGGGACTCAAACTATCTGTATATCAAATTTTATCTAAATCGGTTCAGCGGTTTAAGCGTGAAGAGGTAACAGACAGACAGACTGACAGACAGACTGACAGACAGACACACTCGCATTTATAATAAAAAAAAAAAATCTCGATTGATTGAACTGAAATTGAAGATTGGAGCTACTATGATCAAATGAATTTACGTAAGTTTCATACAAACTTTCGTCCCCTATTTTATCCCCTTAGGAGTGGAATTTATCAAAATCCTTTCTTAGCGGATGCCTACATCATAGTGGCTATCAGCATGCCAAATTTCAGCCCGATCGGTCCAGTAGTTTGGGCTGTGCGTTGATAGATCAGTCAGTCAATCAGTCAGTCACCTTTGCGTTTTATATATATAGATTTCAGATTTACACTTGAAAGGAGAATTGGATCCTTTTTCGATCTTGTTTCGTAGTTTGATTACGAAGCAAGGCCCAAAGTTTACGAAACACAGAACTGTGTCGATAATTGTATAAATACCCAAAGGATTGCGTTTAATGGGACTTCGAGGTCTCCGTCAGGGCCTTGACTATTCGTCCTCTATCCGATCAATTGAGTTAGCATTGAACGGATGGGTTCTACCTCATTATGTTTCTCACTTACGGCTGATTTATAGCCACTCAAACAAGTCGGGGGTTCGATTTTTAAATATCACCGACGACAAAAGTACTCACTTTAAAATTAACTAATGCAGTGATTTTGTCTAATAGCGGGACCTTGTTTGTATTCGATATCATAACGGCTTTATAATTATCAGATCCAAAAGGACGGCATACTCTTACACGAAATAACTGCAAAAATCAACTTTATTAGTTTCATTAATCAATAATAAAATTAGTCATACATTACTTTGGCTAATTTTCGTCACTAAATGGAAACAAAGTCTTTTAATTGAGATTGATCGTAACTCTGTTTTTTTTTTTTAATTTGTCCTCCTCACTCCTCATATCATAAGATTATTATTCGATGACAATAACCCAATCCAAGATAGTGGGGCCAATTCGGATCGGTGTTCACGGTTTTTAAATATCTGTAGGCGTAGCCAAGATGGAAACGCTGCTAACGTTTCTATTTTCTATCTCCTCGAAATGTATGGAGTTGACATAAGCGGTCGATACGATCTGTCATCAGCTTACGTCTATCCTATACATTTTGTCGCTTTCCGAAAACGCTAACTTAGCGCTATGCATCTTAACTATACTGAAATTTTCCTTAGATGATAAGAATGACAGATGTCACTTTATGACGGAATGCAACTTATTAATCTATTTAAGAAAAATCATCATTATTTCCAAAGGCAAAATAGGCAAATCAAATCTAAAAAGCGGAATGTTCAATCAAACAAACAAACTCGTAGATCATAAGGTTATGGCATTTCTATTGTAGTTACGTCAGTATGGCATCTGTCATTCTAATCATGTAAGGATAATTTCAGTATAGGGCCCAAGTTAAACTAAATTGACAAACGTCAGACTATATTCTTATTACAAATAGTATGCGTAATAGTTTGACGTTTTATAAAATAATATTCGCAGATATAAAAAAAAAAACGCTGATCTTAATTGGTGCCATAGTTTAATAAATAAGTTTAGGTAAAGTGAATACTTCCTTTTAAAAAAATTAATCCGAAAGCAATTTTGGGTTTCGTTTTCCAGATGAGTCTGATGAGCCGACAGCTCAACAGATTTATAGTAATTGCTAACGAAAGTAACGAAATCCAATTACACAGGAGAGAAGAAGCGTCTCCTGTTACATTTATAGCATAACAAAAATACAATTAAGCTTTCGGACAGCCATTAAGAAAAAGGAAATGTCTCATTCATCAAATTTCGCAAATTGCATTTCTTGTAAAGACGCAACTATAAAAAGTCATTTATAAATTGTGTGCAATCCAAATGGTTCAGTATAGGGAATTGGGTAAGGACCAAAAAGTTGGCCACGCTAACTCACGCAATTAAATTCTCTATGAAACTTTTTCGTTGCGCGATGAAAATTAGCCTTACAATGTAAGGATACTTTTCGTCACACAACGGAGATTTTCCCGACTTTGTTGTTTGTATGTTTCACTACGCTTAACTATGGTCCAACATTTTGGTCGTGACCCAAATTCGGAATCTATAAGAATTACGGCATTACGGCATAGGTAATTTGGGGACGGAGCCAAAATGGAAACGCTACTAACGTTTTTCTCTTCTATCACTCAAAATGTATGGAATGACATTCTCGCACGTTACGATAAACCACGTGGACATCTGTCATTCCATAAACTTTGAGCGATAGAAAAGAAAAACGCTAGGAGCGTTTACATCTTGGCTAGAGTCTCAGTTCTTAGGAACCAACGCTTCGATTTTTAAAGATGTAAATATAAATCATAGGTACTAACGAGAATCGATCCCAACTGTTTTCCCCTAAACCTCTAATATTTCTTTATTTTGGGCACAGTGCTGTTTCTTACCACCACTACAGAAAAAATCGACGTGATTTTTTTGGGAAAATGTTCCGATTACCTTACCTACGTACTAGCTTCGTCCACGTAAATGTCGATTATCGATCTTCCCTCGAGAACTTTTAAATTCTTCGGGAAAAAAAGGTGCCCAATGTTAAACCTATGTGTTCATTCAGGGTATAAGCTATCTCTATTTCAAATTTATCCAAATCCGTCCAACCGTTGCAGCGTGAAAGAGTAACAAACTAACACACACACAAACTTTTGCTATTATAATATTAGTAGGGTAAACTAAACTTTTCTATTTTATTTTTTATTGTACCACTTTGTTGGCGTGACTAATATGCATATTCATGCCAAATTACAGCTTTCTAGTACTAAGAGTCTCTGCGCTAGGCTGCGGACGGACGGACGGACATGGCGAAACTATAAGGGTTATAAGGGTTCCTAGTTTGACTACGGAACCCTAATGAAATGATGACTGTTGAGTTTCTTTCGCCGTTTTTTCGCAGCACTGGTGTCTTGGGAAACGCTGGTAGGTTGTTGATAATGTAAAAGCACGTGGACGGGCACGTGCGGCCTACTTACTGAATAGAGATGTTTTATCTCCTTTTTTTAAGAGCAATTATCCCTTCTGGGGTATTGATCTGTACTATGTACAGTTAGCAGTAGAAGTAGCTACGCAACCGAAGAGCTCAAAATGATCTGCAAACAACTCTATTGTTAAGGGAATACGTCGTGTCTAGATCATTTTGAGCATAGTATTCTGCTTACTTTTGAAACAAAAATGAAACAAACTAAAACCTTGTGATTTTCTGTACAAACCTGGACATATCAACATTGGAAAGGTCATTGACGTCGCCAGGGTCCGCCATGTTGACGTAGGTTCCGTCCTGCGGGTAGGCATACGTGCCCGTTGGGTCAGTCTCGTACGCCATGAAGTCTTTCTGATCATTGCTGTACTGGGTCTGATCATCAACTGCTGGAGGGTTGCTGGCTTGGCTGGATGATGCTGATAGTGTGGATATACCTGAAGTATTTGATGTAAATATTACATTAATTGTTGTATATAATGATAAGTAACGAAACAAAGTACTACTACACAAAAAAATCTTACAAATGAAAATTAAAACTAAAGATTAATCTAAAAACAGGGCGAGATCATGTCGGACCATGATCAGTCTAGGGTTCCGAAGCCGTTTAGAACTAAAACATAAAAATCAACAAGCAATAAATATTTCTCTATTTAATGTCATTTGGTGCCGCCTTGGATGATTTTAGTAGGAATAAACACTTTAATCGCCTGTATCTCAAGAACCAATGATGTCTACTTAGTTGTGATAGTTTTCCTTTTAAATTCGTTATAAGTAAGCGCTTTCATTTTGGTTTTTTTTTTCATATGTTTAGTATTTGTAGTTTTGGCTGTAGGGGACACACACACACTGGACTGTAACAAAAATTAGCGCTTTAAAGCTTAATATTTCATATACGGATCCATAAATCGAAAAATGGTTCTCAAAAATCAATCTTTTTGAAAGACCTATCCAACGACACCTTACACTATGGGGTATACGAGATAAAAAATTACATCCCCACGTTACGTGTTGGGGAGGTAAACTAAAAAAAATATTTTCAAGATTTTATTTTATCACTTTGTTGGACTGACTAATATTGTATATTCACGACACAATATAGCTTTCTAGTACAAAGAGCCCCTGAGCTAGGCTGCGGACGGACGGACGGACATGGCGAAACTATAAGGGTTTGAATACGGTACTCTAAAAAGGGCCTCGCGATGGTTAAATTACAATTAAGACGCTGTTAAATATTTGTTGTACTGTTCTGTTTGAGAATTGTAATATTGAAAGTTTGAGCTTTGGTAAGTATTGTTTGACCATTAAAAGCAACTCAAAAAAAGACGTAAAAAATAGATAACATCCATAAACCAGAACTTTATTCAAACAAGTGTCGTTTGTTTTAAAGTTGACTTAACATCGAATATTCCTTGTACCTGTCGTTAACTTGGCATCAAACAAGAAAAGTTTACCTTTTCCGAGGATCTTCCCGAAACTTCCCAAAAGGCTCGGCAGAAACATCGCAAGGAGCATGCCCTTCAAGAGTTGTGCGCCTAACAGCAGGGGCACGAAAAACTTCTTCAAGCCAAACGCTGAAATTTAATGCAAATAATTAATGAGGAAACAATTTAATACGTACTCGTACAGGATATAATCTTGACTGAAGTGATAAAGAAGAAAATCATTATCGCCATCATCATCATTTAAACCATTGCAGAATATAGGCTTCCCCCTAGTTTTGCCAAAAGAACACAGAGGCAGATAGTAACTAATGTATTAACAATTAAAGTATGAAGTTACAGGCAGAGACCACTTCTTTCCACCATCTACGATCCTGACAAAGCTCTCTCGCTTCTTCCACATTCATACATCGAGTCATTCATGCACGTCGGTCTCGGGTACTTAAGATTCGGCTCTTTTCCAGTATTTCCCCGATTTGATTAAAAAAAGTACGCCTAGGGCACCCCCTTCCGTTACCCTTCCACTCACTTTAGCACTGTATATTTCTTTCGTCAATCGTTTTTCATCCATCCTTTCTAAATGACCGAGCCATAGAAGCATGCCCTTTTCAATTTTAGTCACTACACCTTCTTTCAGACCACACTTCTCTCTGATGTTTTCATTAGTATGAAGTTAATACTAATATTTATCTACAAAAGTTCATACTAATTATTATTGAACCATTTTTACCGATAGAGCAATTGAAGCACCTTAGTAATGTTATTATCACCTTAAATGAATTACACAAGAATAAAAAAAAAACCAGATATATTTATTAAATTAAAAACTCAGCTACTTAAATGATAAAAGACAAAAACAACTATAAGAAGAACTCTAGCTAGCTTGCTTTTTTTTTCTTTTTTTCAAACATTATTTTGCAAAATATCTAGTCTAGCGTATGTTTTCTTTAAAGATATGTCAAAACTGTTTTCCATTGACATCATATTACATAGTACCAGTGATCGGGGAAAACGGTACAAAACCTTAGCAAAACTTGTAAAACAAATAAATGAGAACTTACAACCAGGAAAAATAAGAATGTCATTGAAAAATAAGAATCAGAATATTATTGGCAGATTAGTGTTAAATTTAACTCTATATCCGAGTCTTGGATTTGGTATGAGAATATTAATACTTTCATGGCTGTAATGTAATGGTTTTATTAAGTTTTGTTTTGTTTTGCACAGTTTTCCCCTATCACTGCGTGATAGTAAACATTTTCGTTTATTCAATCAATAGTGATGATTCTTCAAGTAAAAGTCTAGTAAACTATTTAGGAAACCGTAATTCATCCAGAAATTCCGACTTAACCATCGGTAACTTGAAAAAGTAGACGTTTGCTTTGCACTGTAAAAACTTTTGCCAATGAAAAACTTTCCACGAAAGTTTTATGATGAAAATATTCTGGTAAGCGCTTGGAAAATACTTTAGTAAGGATTTAATGAAAGATATGGAAAAATATTGTTCTTATAACATTTAAAACTACGTACGGGACATCAATAAACTTTTGCTCATATTAAATAAAAAATAAAAACTATCAGGGACAATCTTTCAAAAATTGTCTAAGTCTCAAACTAAGCTCTAGCTACGGACAACGATACACGTACTTAGTTATATAGCGAAATAGACACTTAAATACATAGAAAACAGTCAGAACAAAAAAAACAGGGAATATAGGAAACTGTTAGCTTCGTTTATTCAGGGCCACTACCAGCTAGATTTTATTGCGTCGCGTTTTATATAAAACTATTTAGATCCACTTTAAAGAAATGAGTACTTACATCGAAATGTGATGAACCTTGCAGCTTTTGGTAGATTTATAGAAATAATATGCGTCTCGACAAAATTCTTGATTTTTTGAAGTATTCTGTACTCATAGGTGTAAGTACTAAAAAGTGCTCTTGATTCTGCATCTTTAACCTCATTATTAAGATGTCTTGCTTCTCTTTTCTTTGCTAATTTGATTTCAACGCCGTCTATTATTTCATACCGATCTTTGCTGAGAGCGTTGTCTATTATCCTTTCTACTTCATTTTCTAATTGTTTTTCAGTTTTATTTACAAGCAGGTACTTCTGTGTAAACGTGCCCACCGTTGAGATTACTTCCTCCAAGAAATTTCCTGACTCTTCACTATGTTCTTCTTTATCTTTAATATCAAATTTACTACTATTGCGACAACTATGGCATTGTTTAGATTCTATTTTATTATCTAGACTGTCTATTCTTTTGGTTATTTTTTCTATTTGACTCGTTTCATTACTAAGGACTGTCTGACAATTGTTTTGTAATATTAGGAGGAAAATATATGTTATGACTAATAGGCTTTTTTCTGCGAACCTCCATTCTGATCTATTAGGCCTTCGCTGGTTCGTTCTTTGTGAGAGATCCATTCTTGTGAGGATCTCTATCCAACTTCATTACCGTTGTTAATTTTGCTTGCGTTATTGTGATGTCATTGCAATCTGTAACAAAAAGAAACAATAATTTTAATGTGACAGTTGATAAACTGCTTAAAAATAATATAATATTATTAATGTGAAAGTAACTTTTTATCTGCTTGTTACGCTTTCACGGATAAACCGCTACATTGAAATAATAATAATTATTATTTACATTAAATTTGGTCTGAAGATAGTGAGTCCCAAGGAAGGACAAAGGGTACTTTTTATCCCGAAATATCTGACGGTTCCTGATATAATAGTAATAAACGAGTTCTAAGCGGATGGAGTCTCGGGAAACAGCTATTGATTTATAAATAATAAACAGTTGAAACGTTTATTTAAGATTTTAAGTAAAATTATAAAAAAAAAAAAAATAGTATGTCAGTTTTCGCTGTAAGATTTTATCAGTAGGCCACTGATAAAAATAACTTATACTACTGTAACACTTCCTGGACCCTCATATCGATGAGGACTCGGAAATAAATGCAAATTTTACGACCAATATTAATTTAAATGTATTAAATTATACTATCACTAGCGACCCGCCAGCGGCTTCGCCCGCTCATTTTTCTACACCTTCGGTTACATTGTTCAAATTTTACCAAGGATCCCTAATTTTTTTCAAAATGAAATGTAGCCTATGTCAAATTGGAAGAATGTAGCATTCTATTGGTGAAAGAATTTTTTAAATCGGCCCAGTACTTTTTGAGCCTATTCATTACAAACATACAAACATACAAAAAAGGTACAAATCTTTCCTCTTTATAATATTAGTGTAGATTAGCTGGATAGTTGCGATACAGGCCTCTATGTGGCTAAAATTTTAAGCAGCTATTGCTTAAAATATCAATAATGGCCTCATTAGGACTCTTTAAGCGTACTCGTAACTCGCTTATTATGTTTTTAGGGTTCCGCACAGATGTAGTGTATAATCATAGGTCGTCGCTTAGTTTGGGACTAGGTCAATTTGTGTGACATTGTCCCGTGATATTATTATTATTATTATTATCGTTTTCGGTCGGAAAAGTTCAAATTTATCTACAACCTTGGCCAAAGGTGTTGAGGACCCCACGTTTTCCTTTGTAACTTATAAAATAAAGTATTATTTTTCACTTAAAAAAATACACAAAGCTAGGTCATGATAACTCCCCTGAAGCTAGAAAAAGTCGGGGTTTACAATAAAATTAATAATTGTTATATTTTTGCGGAATTTATTGAAATGTGACTGATTTTTCCGATAGATGAACAATTTTATGTAAAAAAAAGACCATGTAAATCTTATAAAGTTTGACTTTTATATGCAAAATGCAGGGGTGCTCAACACCTTTGGCTAAGCCTGTAACTCTCTCGGTCAGCTTTAGCCTATAACTGATTCGAATTTTGACTAAAAACTATGTCGTATGTTTACGCACTAGATCTGTAATAGGTATATAATAGTAGTTTATGCAACAGTTGTATAAGAGAGGTCAAAAAAGACGAGTGGTGTGGTTGGTTCGCCTGCGGCTCACATCGTAAAGCAAGACGCCACGAGTAATTTTTCACTTAGTTATACACCGTTGCATACAATACTTTTTCTACGACTAGGTTTCAAATAAAACGCAAAATTAAATTAACAAAATTGTATTAAAATACCTAGGTTAGAATACGAACGAACGAAGCACAGAACAACAAACGAGCGGGAAACATTCGAAAACGACAAAATATATGTCTATGGTTAACTTTGTTTTTAAATTGATGTGCACTTGCCAGGTTTTATATTTTAGAAAAACAATCGATTTAATTTGTGAAATCGGGACTAAAAAACACCTAATGATTTGAGAAATGAATTCTTTTACCTGATTGGTCGATTTTAATATAGCTGCATTCTGGTTGGTTGATACCATGTTTTTTTTAAAGAGTTAAATTAGTAAAAGAGTTTACATACCAAAAATAACCTAACGTTCCGATTGACAGTCAATGTGTATTGTGATTGGTGGATTAATTTGGTGAAGCATTTTGATTGGTCAAATTAACCTAGGTGTAAGCTTTGGCAGCTATGGTCGGATTTTTAATCCCACAGAAAAAATGTAAACAAAATTACGTCACTGTCAAAGTGACGTTTCAGGGGATCTCAAAGTTCGGGCCAGCAACATAAATAATAATATTAAGTTACCATTTCGCTGTAACAGTGATATTAAAAATAAATTTGAGAAATAATTAAAATTTAACAGAACCGCTTTCCATATCAATTATATGGAAAGCGGTTACGACGGGAGCACGAATTGTGAAGCGAGTGTTAGTGACGTCTCACATCAATCAAGCGGCCCTCAACTTTTTTACACGTGTATCGAGTCAGTAATACCATTGCAATAAATAAATTATGCATAGAAAAAGAGTACTCTCGTTTTAAATGAATGTAACAAAGAGTTTATTTCAAAATAAAGTTTGCCATTAACAAATAAAATTATTTCTTGTTGATTGAAATATATGTATAGATATTTTATAGTAAGTCAATTTCCGATAAATGTGGAAAGTATAAATATTTTGAATGCTGCAAATGTTTGTCGTTAGCGGCAACACCTTTGTTTATATTTTTTCTGTGGGAATAAAAATCCGACCTTAGGTATGTCGTTTTGGCTCAAAAAAGCACAAGTGTTGTTAAGGGGAATAGACTAGATAGACTTTTCTACGGAATGTTCTGCGGACATATTATCTATATTCTTATATTAGTGTTCGTGACTATATAAATGACAGATAAAAGTACAGGAGTAGGAAAACACATGAAATCTTCATAATCTTCAATACTATTGCTGCAATAACAACAAATAATAAAAGATACATTCAATTAAGGGAAGAATTGTATGTATCCTTGTAGTTTCATGTCAAATGTATAAAAAATATCTTTCCAATGTTGCGCAAAGGTGTGTGTGTGTGTGTTAGTTTGTTACCCTTTACGCTGCAACGGCTGAAATTTGGAATCGAGATAGCTTATACCCTGGACATAGGCTATCATAGCCTTCTTTTCATCAGGGAAATTTAAAACTTCCTGAGTGAATAGTGATGACCGAAATGTAGTCGGACAAAGTAATAATAATAATAATATCACAGGACAATCTCACACAAATTGACCTAGTCCCAAACTAAACTCTAGGCTTGTACTATGGGTACTAGACATCGATAAACATACTTATATAGAGAAATGATTACTTAAATACATAGAGAACATCCAAGACTCAGGAACAAATAGTCACGCTCATCACACAAATATCTGCCCTTACTGGGATTTGAATCCAGGACCCCTAGCTTAGAAGGCAGGGGCACCAATGAGGCTAGCGTATCGTCAAGTCGCGGGCAGAAGCTTATTATTTACTAGCGACCCGCCCTCGCTTCGCTCCGGATTAAAGTATTATAAATATAAACCTTCCTCTTCAATCACTCTATCTATTAAAAAAAAACCGCATCAAAATCCGTTGCGTAGTTTTAAAGATTTAAGCATACATAGGGATATAGGGACAGAAAAAGCGACTTTGTTTTATACTATGTAGTGATAATAAGAAACTCTTTAATAATACTGTAATGTTTTAAACGTTATAGACAAACCGGAATAAGACAGTTATTATCCGTTTAAAACAAGCCTATTATGTATGATGTGACATGATTTTCCCACCGATTGTTAAAAGTAACGAGAAAACGTTATGAACGTGATCCAATTTAAAAGAAAATGAACAAACTTCGACTTACTTTAAGTAGAGCAAATGATAATCTAAGTAGCATTTATTATAAACAAAGTATCAAAAGGGAACATGCATATAGTTTTTTCTTACGCCTTCTGGAAACTGCTATGACAGAGAAAAATAACTGAATTCGCGAAATAATTGTCTGGTTATTTTTTCATAAGATATTAAGCTTTAAAAAGTCATAGTTCAGACCCCCTGCAAAAATACTCTATACAAAATCGACGACAGAACTGACGTCACAGCTGCTGTTCCATGTTTAAAATATAAGGACCTTATAAAGAAATTAGCATTTATTTCGTAAATTACTATGTTTAAGCCAATATGGTTGGATTAAAATTGTACGTAACTAAAATCATCTAAAAATTAAAAGAAGTTTTAAAGTTTTAACAAGATTGGATGTTATATAAAAATTGAATAAACGGGTCAAAACTTAGTGTATTGAGTTTTATATGTTTTTTTACATTTTCTCTAAATCATATCAATGAAACTCAATTCTAAATTATAAATAAAATGTCGATGCTGAAAAAAACAATCTACTGTAAACATTCAAAGAAGTTTTATAATTGTAACAAGTATGGATTCCATATAAAGTCTTGATAAACGGGTCAAAACTTAGTGTATTGCGTTTTATATGCTTTTTAAATTTTCTCCTAAATCGTGTCAATGAGTTCAATTCAGATTTTCATGCATGTTCTCTTTTTTCAACACTGTTCGAGAATATTGTTTTTGGTCTGGTTTGTGGTCAGAAAACGTAACTTTTATGACAGGCTGTTTTCATACAAAATAACGATATTCTTGTTATTTTTGTCCTCGCAAGGTAGCTGACATTAATTTTTCCCATTTTTGATGTAATTAAATTGCATACGTGATACATGACAAATTAAAAGGTGTGTCAGTCAACATTTAAACGATACTAGAGTAGAATTTAAATAAAACCGAATATATTTTCAACAAATTTTAGAGCTTACCTATCATATATATTATTATGCATTTTTTTTCGGTAAATTGTTTTCTCAAAATGAAAACTAGCTAAATCAATTTATCGCCCCCGAAACTCCCCGCATAATAATTTTCATGAAAATCATTGGAACCGTTTCCGAGATTCGGATTATATAGAGTATACTCGTACTAGCGACCCGCCAGCGGCTTCGCCCGCTGCATTTTTTTATCTTTTACATTACTAAGGGGTTTGAAAAATAGATGTTGGCCGATTCTCAGACCTATCCGATATGCACCCAAAATTGTATTAAAATCGGTCCAGCCGTTTCAGAGGAGTTTGGGAATAAACATCGCGACACGAGAATTTTATATATAAGAAAGACATATAATTATATTATGTAGGTATATATTCAAGAATGGCTCGTTTAAAGGTATTAGATGATGCAACGGTCCATAAAACCAAATAAAACACAACACTTAAAGCATTTCATGCCCAACTAACTCTCTTTCAAATAAAACACCCTTTTCAATCCGATCATGATCAAACTATTACCCTTTTAACCGTGTAACATGGCGAAAATTAGGTTAACAACCCGGACATAGGGCTGTTCGAGATTTAATGTTACTTTCCTTTGGTTCCGAAAACCTTTCAACCAGTAGTGTTACTATAGAAGCTTTAAGCTGCAAAGGGTTAACGTAATTGAATTTACTTCCACCTATTTTTTTGGAAATCACTGCTGTAATCACACTATTATGGTTGTTATATTAAACGTCTATGATAATATGTACAGGGGTTATTATGACATAACTATGTAGTTCTGTTTACGCTCAGAGAAAAGGATAGGGTTATATAACTGTCATAGCTCTGTCCTTTACGCTCACCGTAAAATGAACTGCATAGCTAGGTCATAATAACCCCCCGGAAAGCATCCTTCACCACAGGCAGACCGTGGAGGGAAGGCGAACTCAGCGACAGGGGGTTCGCTGCTCGCCTGAACTTCTTGTAGAGCCAGTGGGTTGGGGGCCCACATGGCACGGCTTTACCGGTCTGGGGAGATGGTCGTGGGCTGTTCACAGCCGTCTCCTCCTTTGGCGGAGATACGGGGGGGGGGGGGGGTTCTTCGGACCAAGCCGGGAGGCGCGTCAGTGGGCAATGCTTTTTAGCGGTTCCGCGGTGCCTCACAACCGGCTAGAGGGTTTAAACGCCGGAGTGGAGGTCATAATAACCCCCAGGACCTTAATTCTATTCCGTAAAATAATATTGCTATTGTCATGTTATCATATTATCAACGTTACGATAGACAGTAATGGCGGCCGAGTTAAAAACAGTACGATTACAAATGTAATATGGTTAAACTAGAAAGTAATAGACGCCCAGATAAATGAAAAATCATACGACAGGGTATATATTGGAATCCACAATGTTTTTTGTCCTATATTTGAAATCCCTAACATCGTTGGTCATGATGATTGTGTGTTCTAACGTACTACATTAGCCCTAATGCTATTATCGTAACATTGTTTGGGCGAATATGGTTTTTTTTACCGCTGGTATTATACTAATATTGTATGTAATATAAGAAAAGCATAATATTTAACACTTAAAATATTTTATCATTATGTCATACTTATTTTTTAGGGCAAAATAACTTTATGACAAAACAGTCACTATGGCAAATGTATGTTGTGTCAATTATTAATTAGGGCAAACGTGCTATGGGATATAACTTCAGGTTAAACGTTATTATGGATAGCGAATGACACCCTATAAGCATAAGACATCGTATTTAGTTGGATAAGTTTGTATTCGTCTTTCGTGCTCAATAATAGCTTATCAACGGATACTCAAGCTGACTGCTTTCCGACCAAATACGATGTCTTTAGTTTATTTTCTACACTTGTATCAATTTCCTTGTCATGAAACTTCTGTAATAATTGTTAAAAAAATAATAGTGATCTAAAGGTTTACAAAGATATTATAAATTAGACGCGTCGAGATAAAAACTATTTTTTAAACGGGATTCAGACTGTTGCCACTGGCAACACTATACCGACGTAACGTCAGCTGCGCGTGAGATGGTGGGGAGTTCCGGCAACATTTGATCACGTCGGGGTCACCAAATGTTAGGAGCAAGTGGGTTATTGTGAGGAAAACATTCCGAACTTAAAATATGTTTAATTTAAACAAAATGCAGATTACATTTTTTATCTAAGTAAGAGAGACGTGTTTTTCGTCCGGATGAAGTTAGCAAGACGGCGGCCGGAACTCCCCACCATCTCACGCGCAGCTGACGTTACGTCGGTATAGTGTTGCCAGTGGCAACACAGACATAATTTATAACATCCATTCTGCAGAAGGATAAAATACCAACAAAAAAGAAGAGACGACAATAGCTGCGATAGTCATTATGGTAAGTTGGTGGTGGTGCTTAGGCCAACTGACTGATCGAGGGAAGACCCAAAACGAGATGGAAGGAAGTAATAAAGGAGATGGCAGAAGAGCAGACCTTTAAGGCGATGTCAAGGATAGAGAAAAGTGCAGAAGATTTGTAATATGTTGATTTACAGTCGATCAACTACGACACGACACTATCAAATTGTGATTTAATAGTATCGTCTACATGAACCCGAGTAGAGGTCGATTGCCCAGGGTAATTAAAGCTGTGTTAGAAGAAGAAGACAAATAGTTTTATCTTCATAAAAACTTAATAAAATGGGCAAACCCTTACCTTTTTACTCCGATCACGCAATTCGAACTAAAGTTGAAGAAGTATTTACATAAAATGATATTCTGATAGATTCAGTGAAAGTTTGCGTTACACTTACGAAACAAATACTAGAACTTTGCGCTTCTGAAAATGAATGAAACGAAACTGAAACTGGACTGAAAGTAATATCCTTAATATTAGACATAAAATAATAAAAAAATACATGTAAAAAATCATGGGACAATGTCACACAAATTGACCTAGTCCCTAGTCTTTGGGCTTGTATGTAGTATGGGTACCAGACAACGATAAACATACAGAAAAATAAATACTTAAACATCCAAGACTCAGGAACAAATATTTGCACTCATCACACTGATCAAATATCTGCCCTTACCGGGATTTGAGCCCTTCGGAGGCAGGGTCACTCCAAAGTAGACTAACGAGTCGTCAAAAAAATATGTGTTATTTGTTTAAAATATGTTTATGTAAGGTTTTTTTTTTTCATTATTAACATTAAATTTCATTAATTTATTCGTTCGTATAACGTTCCGTCCGTCAAACTCGGTGCTGGCTGAAAATCAGCGCTGCAGGTGCCTAGCACCTCAGCATCATGCTGAGCCAGTGTCCGGTTCACTGCCACGAAGACACACCCACCACTTTGTTTTTTAATTAACTGTTTTTACTTAACAAGTGTCCATGTCTTCTCGTGGATGTCGTAAGAGGCGAGGGATTAACGGCTTGTAGTACTGTTAGGCGATGGGCTTGCAACCTGTCACTAATACACTGGTAAAACATCTTAGTACCAATTTCACCATACGATGTTAAATTTAATCGATGTTAGTTCATACATTTTGACAACTGTTAACGCTCTAATTGTCTGTTAAGTAGTTAATTTCGTATGGTGATTTCTGTACGCCTGTTTGTGCAAAGTGTGGTTAAAGAATTATCAACAAGTCTTTTTAGAGTTGTTGGTATATCTGTAGTTCTGCCTACCCCACTCAGGGAATGAAGGCGTGATGTTATGTATGTATGTAGGTATGTTTGTAATTTTGTGTGTCTTGTTGTGTACATAGTGAACTTCGCATATTTATTCTATATTTTTCTTCTTTTCTATAAAAAAGATACAAAGATGTTTATTCTGTAAGTAAGCCATCGCCAGGGCACATTTACACATCAAACAATCTACCAGCGCTTCCCTAGACACGACTTCTGAGAAACGCCGCAAGAACTCGACAGTCAGTTATTATTAATATATTGCTTAAGACAATGATAAATACTTACTTAAACTAGCATTATTATAAAACAATTACAATTACTAGCATAGAGGCATTCCATCTTAGTCCTCAGGGTTGGCCCCGCATTTGAGGTCTTAGGATTATACATAGTCTTGAGAGTTCAAATGTCTATGGGTCTCAGATTCCACTTACCATCAGGTGGCCTGAGTGCTCGGGTGCCTTCTCCTTAACATTTTTCAAATTAATATAAAGATAAAACCATATGCATGCATATGAGCAGGAAAATGTGTTAAAACTTAGAATTATCATTTTTGACCTGCCCCATCGATCGTTCGTTGCAGTTCGTTAAGTAAATAAATACCATTTTGTCGTTTAAAACCCATTGGTAAATAAATGAGTGAGAAACCACCAAAGTCAGCTTTTATTCCAAAATCATTGTCCTATGAAGTAGAAATTCGGTGATTATGTTTATTATTACGTATATTTTACTAACAAATACCAAAATATTGATAAATCTGATTGTGGTACGAAACCCTAAATGTGCCAAGTCGGACAGACACTTGGGGCCCTAGCCAAGATGCAAACGCTCCTAACGTTTTTCTTTTCTATCGCTCAAAATGTATGGGATGACATTCTCGTGCGTTTCGATAAACCACGTGGTCGACTGTCATCCCATACATTGTGAGCGATAGAAAAGAAAAACGTTAGGAGCGTTTGCATCTTGGCTAGGGCCCCTGGCGACGATGATCAAAAACCTAAAAGAACTCCGCCTATAACAAGTCTTATTTAGAAAGAACTAGATTCCGTCATGGTAATGCAACGTATTAATATTCACGTCATGGTATGAATGTAGGTAACGTTAGTTTATTTCATGTTTTTTTTTTTTTATATATATATATATATGTCACTTAATAGGTACTATTAATTATGTGTTTCACTTACAATAAAAAAGGAAAATTATTTATATCGAACAATCGAAAATCTAAAATAATTGAAAGTCATACTAGCAGAACTGTACCAGTCATGAATAAGGGAGCGACTGCACCGACACTCCGGTGTGGTCGCTCCCTAAACAAATTAAAAAAACATATTTTCGAACCAAAACACACACAAATTAATGTTTCTTGTAGCCTTTCAGTTATAAAGTTCTGTAATTTATTACCTAGGTAAATATAACGGCAGCAGTCACGCACAGAATAATGTCCGAAGTTGCAAAACTGGACTAATCCGATTTAATAACTATGAACTGTTAACCGGTTTGCAGTTAGAAAAAGTTATATAAAATCTCGCAAGTTGGCAATGAACCTTGTAAAGTGTATTTTTATTTTGATGTAAATATTTAGAAAAGTGAATATAAGTAAAATAAACTTACAAAATTCTTGAAGAAGTAAGAACACTTTTTACAATGGGCAAAGTTTGTTGAACTGGCCATAAATACTTCAAAAAGTTGAAGGACAAATTTTTGAGCCAACAGGTTACCAGTCTTTCTTGTTATTTCCTCGTAAATAATAGAAAGAATGAAATAATAGTAGTTAATTCACCAAGGGGAGTAAGGCACGGATTACTAATCGAGTGTGCATTTGCGGCCCGACGACAAGCGGAGGGCCGTAAACCACACGAATTTAGTAACCTGTACTTACCCTCGAGTGATATATACTGCTTTATATAACACTTAAAAATAAATAAAATACAAAAGTAACAAATGAATTCTTTCGAGGAAGAACGAGCGCGCCATCAAACAGGGGCTCTACTTTGAAATCCCTTAATTCGAACGTTTTTTTTAATTGTGATATTTATCGCTCCGTACAGTTTTCGTGCCAGAAGACGTTTAAGAAGGTGAATACGCCCCGATTTGCAGGGTCCAACTTGAGTGCGTGTCAAAGTGGGTTGATTGTCAACGTCATCTAGAATTAAAAGAAAAACAAAACGGTGTAGTAATGGATATTCATACGATATTACTGCCCTCAGAGAAGTTATGAAATTCCATTCAATATTACAACCCTGATTTTAGAGACGGTTTAATGAACAGCTTTCTCGCCTTTTATTAGGGTAGTAATTATGCACTTACTAACAAAGTGTAGTATAAATAGTTTTATAGAACACTAAAATTATCTTTATTAAAAGGAAATTATTCTTAGGGCCTGTTTCACAATCGACAAGTAAATTTATCTGTCACATAAACATGTCTCTCTCCTTGTCTATTTTCAAGTGTCAGAAAGAGAAAGGGCTAAGTTTATATGTCAAATAAGCTTTACTTGTCGATTGTGAAACAGGCGGTTAATCTCTTTCAAACTATTAAGACTTACTGACGATGACTTTATTGAGACGCTTTTATCAAAAAATAATACTTGATTATTTTCTGACATGAGGTTATTATGACATAGCTATGAAGCTCATTTTACGGCAAGCGTAAAGGACAGAGCTATGGCAGTTATATAGCTCTGTCCTTTAAGCTCACCGTAAAATTAACTGTATAGCGATGTCATAATAGCCCCCCAGAGCTCTAATTAGGAAACAAAATTTCAGATGGAAGCATTTTTTTTAATTTATGATATTATTGAAGTGGCTTAGTACATAGCATAACATTACGCCTTCGTTTCCAGAGTGGGGTAGGCAGAGCTATAGAAATACTAACAAATCTAAAAAGACTTGTTTATAATTCTAAAACCACATTTTGCTCAATCAGGCCGCGCAGTTTACTAGTGTATTAGTGACAGGTTGCAAGCCCATTGCCTAACAGTACTATAAGCCCTTATTCCCTGAGTCGCCTCTTACGACATCCACGGGAAGACATGGAGTGGCACTAATTCTAACCCGGTGACCACACGGGGGCTTAGTAAACCGTTATATTTTCCGACTTCGAACTACTTAGTATCAAATTGTACAGCAATTAGTTTGGGCGTTTAACCGTTAACCACCCGCCAAGCAACAGTGTTCGCATTGTTGTGTTCCGGTGTGGGGATAAGACAACCGGTGAAATTACTAGCATAGAGGCATTCCATCTTAGTCCTCAGGGTTGGCAACGCATTTGAGGTCTTAGGATTATAGTCTTGAGAATTCAAATGTCTATGGGTCTCAGGTTCCACTTACCATCAGGTGGTCTGAGTGCTCGTGTGCCTTCTCCTTAACATAAAAAAAAAACATGAAGAAAAAGCCAAGAAAAAAACAGTCAATTTTGCATTGTAATATTAATTAGTATGGATAAGGATTATAGGAACTCTGAACTCAAATTTACAAACTTACCATTTTTTTCTTTGACTTGTGTTAAAAAAAGTCGATCTGCTTAGCAATATTAAATTTGACATCACACACGATGATCGAGTGGAATCAAACGAATTGTCTCCATAGAGTGGTGATGATTAAAACCTATTCGGAGCGTATCGTAAATTCTATACCATTTATTAAATTCTATGAAAATCAGTACCCATTGTACTCGTATCAAAATATTCCGAATAGCTATTATTGCGGTATTTTGGCTCTTCAATAGAAATCCTTACTTACATAACAAAGACTACATAATTCATAATAATGATCATCTCAACTTAACGATATTCTGTTTACAAATCGAAATATGTAACGAAATTAATTGGTTTTTCGCCGTTAGGTGGAGGAGGGATTGGCAGGGTGAATAAAAATACAAGCTTAAAAAAGTCATAATTTGTTGTTAAAAAGTAAAATAATGACCTAAATCGACAAGTTTATTGGAAAATTACGTTAAAGTCTCAGTCTTATAATGAGTAAAATACATTTTTTTACGCAGTTTCTATAATTTACCTGTTATTGGAGGTTCCCTAAGTTAACGTTTCGTTTCGTTGAAGCGAAATCCTCTACCACTTAACGTTACCTAGAAACAGGTAACTTTACAATTAATTTTTGCTTTGTTACATACTTACATACATAACATCACGCATTCATTCGTAGAGTGGGTAAGGCAGAGCTTCAGCAATACCAACAACTCTAAAGGACTCCTTTATAATTCAGCTTTGTCAGTGTTGAAAAAAAGGACGCTGAAAAAGAACATAAGACGACAAGAACATTACAGACACATCAACAACAAACCTAGAAGACAAATTATCGTACAAACAGTTGATTACATAAACAAACCTAAATCCAGTTCGTTAATTGCGTCCGTCCTAACTCCCGACGCGTCTGGCGTCGAAACCGGACTCGTTCTCGACTCAAACTTAGTTAGCACTGTTAGCAGTTCCACAGTACGACTATCACTCACCAGTAGGGAAAAGCTACAATAGCTTTTGGTTTTATAGGGTTTTTTATACGTCACAATATTATTTCTCACCCAAAGCGTGCCAACACTGTCTGTAATTTTGAAGAGCAGCATTGATTGTATTCGTAAATCGAAAAGAAAACAAACTCCGTATTAAACTCATAGTTGATCCCACTAACATAGGTGATATATCTGTTCGTATTAATTCTCCATGCCATAGATTAAAAACTAAAAGCAAAAAGTAAAATCTTGAAATGGTTTTTTCCCTATGTCAATACGAGTACCATTGTACCATCATCAATGTTTAATTAATGACGAACTTAATCAGTAATTCCTACTGTTGTTTACGGTGTTTGTGAGTCCCTTAGGTTCCTGCAGCGTTCAGTCGTAGATTCAATTGTCAACTTTACTTCTTGTTTGTGATAATTCACTATTCAGTCTGGGGTCTGTAGACAACGGTTTGCATTGTGAAAGTTTAACAATGTAACCTTAATAGTCTGGTGTAATCTTATGACAGCATAGTGGCTTTAGACAAGACGCCTTCGACGAACGTTATAGCTATCGAAAACGTGTAAAATTGACGTAAGCTGCCGGACGGTCGCGTCAAGCGCTTATAGAATAGAGAATAGTTTATTTTGCAAACACACCAACGCAAGGGTATACCTATAGTAGAAAAGATACAATGACGTAATAAAACTAGTTCTTATCTCCTACAAGCTTCAATCAATAATAAAAAAAAAATGTTGTTATGTCAATTCCATTAATATTATGATGCTCCTAATAGTTTACAAGTGTCTAACCCTGGGTTTCAATATTCAAAACGTCTCGTTAAAACTAGAAAACTTACTTTGTAACAAGTACAAATTTACGTACGCAGTGATAAAAACCCAAGTTAAAAGGCCTTCTTTATTGAAACATATTGTCAAAAGGTAATAAAACATAGGTATTTTTAAGTATGTAATATAGTAATGCGTATGCTAAAATACTCACACCCGTATTTACTACTACTTAAGCAAAAGTAATGACTTAAGCAACGATTTTAGTATGACTTTTGACATTACTATAAATTATTCAAGTATACTTTTCTTGTCTATAAATACGGGTGTTAGCTCCACAGTTATGGAATGGATGCAATGTGCATAATACACCTTGATGCACCTGAATGCACCCTGAACAGCGCGCGAAATTGCATATGAGAGGATTATTCTTTTACTCATTATTAAAATCTAGCTCGCTCAATGAAACTAGATTTATTGGACCCGAGACACAATAGAAATAAAATAAAAAAATATTGACACACGCAACAACCGAGCATATCAAAAAGCTAGCTTTTTAATCCGGCTTCTATTTCTTTTTTTTATAGCAAGGAGAAGGCACACGAGCACTCAGACCACCTGATGGTAGGTGGGATTTGAGATCTATAGACATTAAAATTCTAGACTGCGATTCTAAGACTTCAAATGCGTGCCAACCCTGAGGACTAAGATGGAATGCCTCTGTGCCCTCTCTTTGCCATAAAAAAGTACTTCTGCGTGGACAAAGAAGCGAGTATATAAGCTAGTTGTAAATTTAAATAAACTTGCTAGAAATTAACAAGCCCGTGTGGTTGCTGGGTTAGAATGTGCCAGTCCATGTCTCCCCGTGGATGTCGTAAGAGGCGACTAAGGGATTAAAGGCTTGTAGTACTGTTAGGCGATGTCACTAATACACTGGTTAACATCTTAGCCTACTTGTGCAAAATATGGTTACAGAATTATCAACAACTTTTTTAGAGTTGTTGGTATTTCTGTAGCTCTGCCTACCCCACTTTGGAAATGAAGGCGTGATATTATGTATGTGAAATTAACGAGAGCAATAAAGGAATTTTACTGGCCAACTAATTATCTGCGACTAACATAAATCATTTTAATGGATGCTCCACATCTGTTGCAGGTTTAAATCGAGGAACATAGAAGTCAGACGAGGTTACGTTAATTTCAGAGCAAAATCTGAAAGGATGTTTTATTTTACAAATGGTTACAAATAGAGTTATTTAGCACATTACTTGGGTAAAATCTTATCAATCATTTACCATGTCTAATAAAATTATTGCATTAAAAACTATTTGCAATAATTATTAACTTAATAAAAACCAAAGTGTTTCTTTGTAATATTTGTGTACGTTTTCTGCAAACGGTTAATGCCTATGGAAAACCATTGATTCCAGAGTTACACTGAAAACGCTATTAGGAGGGCGTAAAGGTCCACTTTATACGCCCAATGAGGTCGACATAATGGAGTCGTAAGACCCTTAATTTTTACCCGTTACGATAAAATGAACCAGTGTAAAAGCATTTGACAATATAGAACGATGGAGGGGAAAAAATACTTTATTCATCTTCAGAAGCCCCTTACAAAGGTTGTGGTAGCAACGCGCAATTTTTTGTTTATCTTGAACATAATGAAATTTACTAAAATTGAGAAATTCATTCTCATTTCAAGGTTTAAGCTCTCCTGGTCTCACTGGTATTTTATTTTATTTTCAATTTCACTTAAATTTACCTAGTCCCAAACTAAGCTCTAAGCTTGGACTATGAGTACTATAGAACGATAAAGATACTTATAGAGAGAAATACATATCTACATATACGTATACATAGAAAACATCGAAGACTATGACTAAACTTACGTTTGTAATGATATTACTTGTGCTACTTTAAAAAGTATAACTTATTACCTTACCTTTTTATTACCTTGTAATTCAATTCAATTTCTTGCAGTTGAATAATGATTATGGTTAAACGTGTAGTAGTTTATTACAGGAGTTATGGTATTACTACAGAAGTTATGTCTAAGATACCACCATCACCATCATTTATTTATAAATTTAAGTCCCTAACTATGCGTCTTTTTTTTTAAAACCGCCCTTCCCTCGCATAACACACGAAGTTCGTTTGAATTATAATGTAAAGAGATTTCATGGGGAAAATGGTGAATTCAGCAGAAAATGGCGCTGAAATTACGATAAGGCAACGCTGTTAAAATGGGGATTGAGTTTTAACACTTAGCATTGGATTGTTATTTTTATTTTATTACTTTAGCCGTTACTAGTGCGAGGTCAGAGAAGATTAAATTAAATAAAGCTTGAAGTTTCTCTAGCGTATTTAAATTGGAGAAGAAAATGCAATGTGTTACGGATCAAAGACATTACAAGCTAAACGTACATACAAACATTTCAAGTTAGGAAAAACTTGAAATGTTTGTATGTACGTTTGGGTCAAATCTTGCGAGGAAGATTTAAACCACTTCCCAGGGATTGATTGATCCGGAATTTGGTATAACTACGTGATTTTGTTGACAATACAATATTATGACATCATCTTTAGTACTTAAGTAATGCTATGCGATGACTTGTTCTAACCAACTGACGAAGAAAAAGAGTAATGTTTTGATGCGGTGAATTAATAATCTAGCATGGTTAACAGAGCAAAATATTGTAACATTCAGTCGAGTTTTTAAACCTTGCAGGGCCTCTATTCAACTGCGTTATAACGATATCGTTATTGACCTATTTTCGTATTGTCAACGTTTTGATAACTCTTATGTCATTTACAATAATGGCGACTGTGAAATAAACGATTCTTAAACGTGTCAAACACGATATCGTTTTAACGCATCTGAATAGAGGCCCTGTTTTGTTTACTTATAATAAATATAGATAGAACTAAACTTTGAATTGCATAATCTAGAAATTATACACATGTAGATAAGCGGGGTAGGCAGAGCTACATAATTACCAACAACTCTAAAAAGACTTGTTTATAATTATATAACCACATTTTGCTCAAACAGGCCAAGAAGTTTACTAGTGTATTAGTGACAGGTTGCAAGCCCATCGCCTAACAGTACTACAAGCCCTTATTCCCTTAGAAATTATAATTATAGTAAAAACGGTTTTTTTAAATGACGGTTTAAGAGAATAATAGTATTGGTGAATTATACACCTTGATCATTGGTTATCAAACAAAGCATAGCATCATAGCCATAGTAAAACTAAGTCGTTTCCCGCTCTCTGTTCCTATGTATGCTTGGATCTTTAAAACTACGCAACGGATTTAAATGCGGTTTTTTATAGATAGAGTGATTCAAGAGGGAGGTTTATATGTATAATACCCGGAGCGAAGAGAGGGCGTGTCGCTGGCATACTATAAATTCAAAAGTTTTAATGGTTGCTTCTCAATCGCGCCAGTAAAGATAAATGGATCGGGATGAAATTTGGCACAGAGATAGGTTACATTCTGGAATAGCAGATAGGCTACTTTTGTTCCGTAAAAATGGTATATCCCCAGGGAATAGCGATGCCGACTACTACGTGGGCGGAGTCGCTAAGAAATGCTAGAATTTATTTTAACACAAGTTTGCTTTAGCAGTTAACAAATGGGTCAAACAATTGAGGGTTGGCACAATAACACTAACTATTAAGAAACGTTAACTCAGTCTAAATAGAACATTACAGGTTTACTGCGTCGCCCAAACCTAACCCTATTATATGTTGGCAATCCATGAATTATGTATAATATCATGATCATCATCATATCATCACGCCTTTATTCCCAGAGTGGGGTAGGCAGAGCTATAAAAATACAAACAAGTCTAAAAAAGACTTGTTGGTAATTCTGTAACCACATTTTGCATAATCAGCCCAAGAAGTTGACTAGTATATTAGTGGCAGGTTGCAAGCCCATCGCCTAACAGTACTACAAGTCTTTATTCACTCAGTCGCCTTTTACGACATCCACGGGAAGACATGGAGTGGCACCATTCTAACCCGGCAACCACACAATAATATAAAACCATGCTTAATATACAGTATGTATAGTAAAAATGCCTACAATATGTGCATAGTATTGTTCAATCATCTTCCAGATGAAATCAAATTGTCAAAGGGCTTAGAATTTAATACTCAATACTCAATACTCAATCATTTATAAACTTAAGAAAGAAACTTGATAAATTATTGTTTGAACATTGCTTTTATAGTGTGAAAGAGTTTCAAGAATCGGAAAGTATATGCCATCGATAAAATTATATTATTGTTACTAGAATATTTTGTGCTCTCCTAACATTTGCATGTCGATTGTTTTTGGCCGAATGCTTGATACCAAACTACCTTAACACCTTGTACATGATGCATAAGTATTCTGGCAAATAAAATATTTCATTTTATTTCATTTCATTTCATATGTAAATAGAATACGAGCAAACATTTAAAACAGACGTAGGTTTATAGCTCTACAAGTCATGTAGATGTGGAATTTTGTTAATAACTCTAATACATGCCAGTGACAGTTAAATGTAGGTTAATTGGGCTATTTCTAATACGTTGCGTGGCGAATTAATTAGTATGATAAAATTTAGTACAACTTATTTTAACGATACACACGTTTTTTGTTAAGTAGGATGTATTATTAACCGTTGTTAAAAGATTTACTAGTATTGGATTTACACACGGTGTAAGCATCTATTTCACGAATGATGTGCGTCTTGAATAAATATCTAAAACCTTTATGGGTCATAAACACCCTTAAATACAAAAGTTGTCTTTCCTGTGGTCAATAGTTAAGAGCTTGTGTGCATATAAGTTATTTTTTATATGATAGGTCTAAAGCAGTCCTGACGGTGTTTTTGCGGGAATGGGCTTAGCCATAAAATTAGGCCTTAAAAACGTTAACTTTCGGTGTGTCCACAGGAAAGACGATAACCTAAATCTGCGTATGACCCACAAGTTCCCAACAGTGAATAGAACAACAATATTATATTACTCTTAAGAGGATAAGCTAAAAGAAACCATACAAAATTATACGTTGTCGAATTTTTACGGTTTTTGAATATTTTGTAGATACGACACACTGACCTAGTTGGTAGTGACCCTGCCTTCGAAGCTAGGGGCTCAAATCCCGGTAAGGGCAGATATTTGTGTGATGAGCACGAGTATTTATTCCTGAGTCTTGGATGTTTTCTATGCATTAACGTATATATTTCTCTATATAAGTATATTTATTGTTGTCTAGTACCCATCACACAAGCGTAGAGCTTAGTTTGGGACTAGGTCAATTTGTGTGACATTAGGTCTGTAGGTTTTCCTTTGCAAGAAAATATTTATTGAAAGAAAAAAAATATAAAATCAAAAGCAGGAACGTACAGACCTAGTTAATCATAATATCTACAACATATTAAATCATCGTGGAAATCGGATAAGATTTAGGGGTGGGAAACGTTATCGCCCGAAGCTAAATTTCAGGGCCCCAAGATACAGGCGCAGCCTAGTTTGGAGTCCAACGGATATTTCTTGCATGTATTCTTGTGCTTGGTCTATCAATAAACTTATCTTATCTAAATTTGAAACAGCTGCGCAATTTAAGCATCGCTTTACAATCCTCTTAAACCCCTCTCACTGGAACTAAGCAGATGTTAACATTATAATACAGCTTTTGAAGATGAGAAAGCAGTGACCGTCCGCGTCATTTGTATGCAGCTGCGCAAATGTTTTCACCTGCGCCGGAGTGGCGGTCGCGGCTTACGGAAGCCTACCTTGTCTTATAAATAGTTGAACTCACGTGCCCCAGTTCGAGTAACAGTCACATCATTAATGCACACTTTTAGTGGCTTGAGTAAAGTCAAATATACAAACTATATGTTACGTTAACCTAAGTTAAGTTATATACATACATAATGTCACGCCTTAATTCCCAGAGTGAGGTAGGCAGAGCTACAGAATTACCAAAAACTCTAAAAAAACTTGTTTGATAATTCTGTAACCGCCTTTTGCACAATCAGGCTAAGATGTTTACCAGTGTATTAATGACAAGTTGCAAGCCTATCGCTTAACTGTACTACAAGCCTTTATTCCATAAGTCCGTAAAGTTATAATTTATTAATCTCTTATCAGATTCTACTCAAGCTAGTCTAAAACATTGTTTATGTAGGCGAACTAGTTTAAAATGATAGGATGTCAATATTTATATGTAGTTTTGCCTTATCATATCAACTTGGCTTACATGTTTTGTCATGTATTATGTTTTGATAAATATTTATTTATTAGGAAGATTGTGAAGCGATGCTTAAATCGCGTAGCTGTCAAAAATAATCCATACAAATTTAGCTCCGGTCGATAACGTTTCCAACCCCCTAAATCTAATCCGATGTCGACGAATTTTTAATATTATGTCGTAGATATTTGAAAAACTAGGTCTGTATGTTTCCGCTCTTGTGTTTCTTTCTTTCCAATAGATAATTTCTTGGAAAGGAAAATGTACAGACCTAGTTTTTTATAATATCTATAACACATACAAAAATCGTAAAAATCGGACAATGTTTTAGGGGAGCAAAACTTTATACAATGTTGTATGGATTTTTTTTCAAATACAGTTCTTTTAAATACAGTCGGCAAAGATATGTAGGGTAAAAGCTCTTTTTATATAATGCTCCAGTTATAAACAAGCCCATAAATAAAAGCTTCCGAGATTGATATGCTTTTAGCGTTACCATTAAATTTTATTGAAATTATTCAGGATTACCACTATTAAAATGAAATGATCGGTGTATTGAAATGTTTTTATTTAAAAAAAGTCCGTAATAGGACAACGTGCTTAAGTTTATTAATTTAATATGGTCACAATTAACCCTAGCTGTATTGGGGCAACATTGTTATAATGTCAAACTGGTTTTGCCTAGATAAAATTTTACTTTAAAAAGTCGTAAGCAACCTTTGTACTATAAAGTTTGACCTGCGCAGGCGCAGTTAACCTAGTTCGTAGTGACCTTGCCTACGAAGCTAACGGTTCCGAGTTGGGTTCGATTTGTGTGATAGACATGAGTAGTTTCTGTAACGTAAGTTGAGAAGTGAGTCGAGTTATTATGTGTATCAAGGTACCTATTTTCTTTCTTTATTTTAGGGTTCCGCAGTACAACTAGGAACCCTTACAGTTTTGCCTTGTTTATCCGTCTGTCCACAGCCAAGCGCAGAGACTCTTAGTACAAGAAAGCTGTAATTTGGCATAAATATACATTATAACTCACGCAACAAAGTAGTAAAATAAAATCTTGAAATAGGGGATGTGTTTTTTTTTCTAGTCTACCCCATAGTGTGCGGTTTTGTTAGATAGGTATTTCAAAAAAATTGCGGGTTTGTGAAAGTAATTTTTCGATTAAGGGATCCGTTTATGAAACCAAAGCCTTTAAGCGCTAATAAGTGTGCACCCTCCCTACAGCCAAAACTGGATATAATAAAAAATCTGAAAAATTAATAAATGAAAGCGTATATAACGAATTTAAAAGGAAAACTATCACGACTAAGTAGATATCATTGGTTCTTCAGATACAGGCGATTAAAGTGTTTATACCTACTAAAATCATCTACGAGTAAGGCAAAATTACTTTAAACAGAAAATTAGTTATTACCTTGTTGTTTTTTATGTTTGTAGTAGGTACTTAACGGCTTCGGTAACCTACACTGAGCATGGTCTGACATGCTCTTGCCTGGTTTTATAGTTTATTTTTCAAACTTATAAAGGATAACATGTAATACGTGTTCATTATAATTATTTAGGCCACTATTGAAAACTCTATTGGTTTATACAATATAGTTAAACTAATGTTGAATGTACTGTATATTACAGGTATTTACTTCTGAATGAAAGTTTTACTTTTAAAGTTATTATTACTTGTTCTAAGTAGAAAGAAAGAAATAAGTGCTTTAGCACTTATTTCTTTCTTTCTACCCAACTGCTGGGTAATGTTTTTGACCCTTATGCATGTATGTATGGTTCTTTGCTACATCGTAGATGCTGGATGGATGGACTGATTTCAACAAGTGAGGTATCGTGTCGTTAGATTCTAGACTATACTCAAATAAAAAATCAATATGAAGGAATTGAAAATATATAAATGACTAGCGACCCGCCAGCGGCTTTGCCCGCTGCAAATTTTTTTGTTGTCATTTTTTTTTTTTTGTATTTTTTTTAATTATTTTTTTATAAAAAGTATTCCATGTTACTTTAAGTACCTCCCGGAATATGTGTATAAAGATTCATGATGATTCGTCAAGTAGTTTTTGCGTGAAAGCGTAACAAACACGCTTTCACATTTATAATATTAGTAAGGATTGTGTATGTATGTATTTTTTGTTTGACGAATGTAACTGATGCTCTACGCTTCTCACAAAGCTTAAAGTGGAAATGGGTCGGGCATATTGCAAGATATACCGATGACAGATGGACACTAAGGACAACAAAGTGGGATGGACCAGATTGGTCCAGAGGTAGAGGCCGGCCAAGTGGCAAGATGAGCTAGTTTCGGTCGCCGGCTCCAGTTGGACAAATACTGCAAAAAACAGAGTCAAATGGGAAACTATGGAGGAGGCTTTTACCCGAAGGGGGTCCATACAAAAATGTTAATAAATATATATTTTTTTTTAATGCTTTCCGTGTATAATTCTTTTATTTTTTGTATGGAATTAATAAAGCTTTTTATTATTATTATTATTATGTAGTTTTACATAAAACTCATTATTTTAATATATTTTTAGCGCAATAACAACAAATAATAACGGCCAACCGAGGAGGAGTAGAACCATTCTAAAATGGTTCTACTCCTCGGTTGGTTGTTATCAATTAAAAAACAAAGCCACAGCTGTAAACAACAATGATAATGTAGCCTGCATTTTCTTACGAAGCAGATTTGTATCCAAGCCAAGAGATAACGGAAGACAGATGGGCTATTAAAATCACATTAAGAATAACTGCTGACTTTGTAAAAATGAAATTGTAAGTTAACTGTTTGTTTTCGCTGTGGTATTGTTGTGAATACGAGAAAAATTCGCTAACCGAAATCAGAAATAAGATCTACTAGTAAATGTCTACTTTTTAATTAAAAGAAAATTAATATAGGTTGAGTTAAGAATTTGTGTGTTGCAAAGCCAAAAAAATACCTTTATAATAAAAAAAACATTACAAATTAACGGTATTAAAAGACAAGTAACTTTCAAGGTCACAAAAAAAATAAAAAGCCCAGCACTAGAATTTAAATTTCTTTTTTTTTATTATTTTTAAAACGCGATCAACACTTCACTTTTCCTAAAATTAATTTTAACAATTTGTAAATGCTTTATCGCATTCATTGAATACAACATGATTTCTATAGTGGAATCAATAAAGCAATTTTGAGGCTTACTGACCTTCATAAACTAAAAATTGTCATTGCTTTTTACTTTTTAGTATCTTTTTGGATGATTTTTATAGTTCGATGCGTCGAAACTCTCTATGCAAAATATTAAGAAGAAATATCCAAAAAATACCATTCAGAATTTTATTTTGAAGTAGTAATTTTCAAAAAATGCTCCGTCTTAACTATTTTTCATCAAGTATTGTTTTATACACGTTTTAAAGTTAAATATAAGTAGGTAAGTTAAAGAAGCAGTACATACTTTACAGTTATAAAAACATCTTTACCCATTTCAAGTTATTCAAGAAACGAATGAGAGGTGACAGTAAAAAATGAATACCAATACACGACTTATGCATTGTTCATATGAATGAAAGTGCGTATTACTTTGTTGAGTGACAACTTAACTTTACGAATAGAAATGAATAGAGAGTGTTTGTTGACTTAACATACTTGAAGCTAGTAATACATCCGGTTTTTAAAGGTCATTATGTTAAAGACAAACGTTTTGTTTATACTTAAAAATGTTTGGGTTTTTAATGGGAAGTGGGACCGTTTGAAGCCAGTAGGCGTAGCTAAAATGGAAACGCTGCTAACGTTTCTATTTTCTATCGGTTCGAAATATGTGGAATTGTCATATCGGTCGACTATATCCCACTAAAAGAACAACATCTTGGAACGAAATATATGATTAAGTTATTTGTTAAACTAACCATTCACTATAAGGGAAACCTTAACAGCTAAAGCACGGATAACCCTTATAAATAGGGTTTCTTAAGTAAAAGACTTATAAAACCCATTCGAAACCCCATGAATGGGATAGCAGGTTTTAAAAGCGAATCAAACGGCTTTTCTTAGTAAAACCCTTATAAAACCCATTCGAAACCCCTTGAATGGGATAGCGGGTTTTAAAAGCAAATCGAACGGCTTTTAAGCGATACGGCTTTTCTTAGTAAAACCCTTGTAAAAACCCATTTGAAACCCCTTGAATGGGATAGCGGGCCGGTGTCCCTGGTTGTCCACCTTGAAGCTTTAAGTACCAATTTCACCATACGATGTTAAATTAAATCAATGTTAATAGACTGTTAGTTCATACATTTTGACAATTCTCAACGCTCTAATCGCCTGTTAAATGGTTAACATCGTATGGTAAAACTGGTACTAAAGGTCGTACATAATCCTTAACTTAAGCTTGTAATTTAAACCATAATCAGTTATTTCTGTAAAATATGGTTGCAGGCAAACAATCTATCTAAATTCTCGACGATTGCTTATGACACTAAGTTATTAAAGATCTGTCAGAATTTGATATTGAGACAGCTTCACAAATGGACAAGTTAATATTTAAATATGCTTCTCTCTTCTCTATAATCTGTATTTTGCAATGCATTTAATTTCAGTCGATTTTCTACCACAAGTTGTCAAGAAAACGGATTGACAATAGAATTTCCCTATTAATTTTTGAACTCTTTTATAGTATTTTCGACGTTGAATTTTTAAAACACAATTTATAAAACCGCACAATATGTTGCATGTCACGTGCATGTTTCTGTTATGAAGAGAACATGGAATAGCTTTTCTATGCAAGTATGCAGTTGTTCGAATAAATGTGGTTCTGTCAGCACTTATCGGACGATGCCCTTTAAAAGCAGTAGTGGTTGTTGACCTGCTTGGGAACATAGACAAAACGATTGATAGCAGTAGACCAGTCACTTCTTTGATGATATGGGAATAAATGAAGGTGACCAGGGGATTCTACACGGTAATAATGATATCCTCGTTGGCGTGTTTCGGTATTGTCAATGTTTTGATAACTCTTATGTCATTTACAATAATGGCAAACCGAGTCATAAACGATTCTACAACACGTCAAACGCGATATTGTTTTAACGCAGTAGAATAGAGGCCCAGGTTGGTTACTACCAAACTAAAGTCGAAACTTCAGGCGCGGAGTCCCTGTGAGTATGGAGCTAACGTAATTTCGAATTTCGATTTTCAAAGTAGGGTCTTAGTTACCAATGTTAGTAACACCAGGGGGCTATAATGACATGAATATACAGTTCTGATTACGCTTAGAGAAAATGACAGAGCTATGTAACTGTTATAACAGTAACAGCTATAGCTCTGTCCTTTTTCTGAGCGTAAACAGGCATAGTCATGTCATAATAACCCCTCAGGTGCCAATACCTTTCAAGATTGAAACATGTGAAACAAAAAGAAAGCTATAAAAAACTAACAGCATGTTTTGATATCCTGGTTTATACCAGCTTTTAAAATTAAGGTACTAAGTGACTTCTGCGACGCTAAGGCGAATCTAACGACACCTAGTTCCTCAAAATCGAACCATCCTTTCAGCCTCTATAACGGAACAAAGGACCATAGACACACACAGGTTAAAACATTACCCACTTTCTTGCGCAATCGGCTAAAAACCAGCGCAGTTTCTCGTAAGGAAAACCTTACCGAAGAATTCTTTCAACTTTCTATTTTTGCCACATTACTTCTACTTACAAAAATAAATAGAAAATATATCCCTGACAACAGAAAACAGAATGCTTATTTCTGATTATATAGATAAGCCGAACGGCCAGTTCACATTATCCGCGACTTGTTTATCGCTCGGATATCCCTTTCCAACTGGTTTTTAACGATAGAGATGCACTGAGCAACAAGAATATTAAAAAACCGGGCAAGAGCATGTCGGACCATGCTCAGTATAGGGTTCCGAAGCCGTTAAGTACTACAAATATAAAAATCAACAAGTAATAACTAATTTTCAATTGAAAGTCTAACATAATATAAACACTTTAATCGCCTGTATCTCAAGAACCAATGATGTTTACTAAGTCGTGATAGTTTTCCCTTAAAAGTCATTATATGTTCTTTAATTTAAGTTTTTTTTCTGATTTTTAGTATTTGTAGTATTGGTTGTACGGGGGGGACATTTGAGTCTAACAAAAATAGCATAATATTTCATAAACGGATATTTAATCGAAAAGCTGTTTCCACAAACCCGTAATATTTTTGAAAAACCTATCTATTGACACCCCACACTATAGGGTAGACGAGAAAAAAAATACATCCCCACGTTAAGTTGTACCTACCACTTTGTTGGCGTAACTAATATGCATATTCATGCCAAATTACACTTGTCTAGTACTAAGAGTCTCAGCGCTAAGCTGCGGTTGGATGGACGGACGGCTAGGCGAAACTATTAGGGTTCCTAGTTTGACTATGGAACCCTAAAAAGGTGCTATCCGCTCTGCTAATGTTTTTTGATCCACCACAGACTGTGGATAATACTCTGTACCCTTTTATTCTTTATCAAAATAGCTCTTTGTTAATCCAACATAAAGGGTGTTAAGAGAGTTGCTTCAATTTCACCATGAGCTTGTTTCAAGATATTGGGTAGTAAATATGAAAAGACTGAGAAGGTAAAGAATGAGTTCAAAACAATATTGCAGCAAAGGGAGTCTTATAATTGTGTTTTAATATTTAAGAGAGTGAGTAATTATGTTAATATTCACATAGGTGAAGTCGTTTGTTAAAAAATATTAAATTGTTGTCTAAAATGAATAAAATGCGTTTTTATTTTAGGAGAGACAATTTGACATGCCTGAGCTTGTTGAATATTTATATTAAAGTATGTGAAAACAATGCATTTTATAATTTTAGACATCATGTTTCATAGAGCCATTTACTGCTTAAGACCTACACAATCGATATCTAAATAGAAATAGTGTAAGTTTTTTTTTCATAACAACCGGGTTCGATTCCCCAGCTGACTACAGGTTTTTTTTAATGTATGAATGCAGTTTTTCTTCTTATCAAAATCGATGACATGGTTCAAGAACAGATCTTCGATGTCTTATAGTTTCAGAATTTCCCATACTGACCGATTTAAATGAGACACCCTGTAGTGTTTTTGCAGGGGGTCTGAACTATGACTTTTTAAAGCTTAATATCAAAAAAATACACGACAGTTATTTTGCGTACACAGTTATTTCTCTCTTTTATAGCACTTTGCAGAGAGCGTAAGGAAATAAATATGCTTGTTCCCTATTATTTTACTGTTATCGATTGTTGATAATTAGCATTTCATACCCGAAAAGTGCTAACAAGACTATAATATTACTAAGCCTACACTTCCCGTCCGTCCGTCCAGGGGGTGATTCTCTCAACATAGCGCTGCGTCGATCTCAAAGATGAAATTTTATCCGGCAAGTTTAAGAAGTCCCGTCGAAGCGTACAAAACACATTTTAGCGCGTGCCTTCTCAATTAGGCAGTAGGTAGGTGAGTCGAGTTCGGTGTCGTATAAAGCTTGTACGCTCCGACGGGACTTCTTAAACTTGCCGGATAAATTTTCACCTTTGAGATCGTCGCAGCGCTGTGTTGAGAGAATCACCTTCCTGGCTAAAGGCCACATATTTATGATAAAGTCGGAAGTATTCTGTGATCTGGATTTCATTAACCATAACGCTTAAGTATCTGTTCTTTAGTTATAATAAACTTGATCATATTTCCTTGAGAATGTTAAACGTTAAAACACGATTAGAAACAAACTCCTTGATAGTATTATTTTTAAAACGTGACTCTTCAAATTATAAATAATTGAGTATTTACAACTTCTTAATCTTGTTAAACTATTTTATATAAATGGTGCAATTTTAATGTCAACAGCAGTTATTTTTTGACGCTGCCATCAACGCGCGCAAACTATCTCCACCTCACGTTCTTCGCGCGGAAGCACATAAAGCCATCCCTTTTCATTCTTGTCTGGGCGTGGCAGCATATGTGGCCTCTTAAATGATTGTACGTGTTGAAAGGCAAGTGTTTGGAAATTTTACCAAATGCATGTTATTATGGGGGATCGTATGATGTACGGCGCCCTTGATGCACCAAGGTGGGTGGCCTGTCCCGCAACTAGCCGTTTTTAGGGTTCCATAGTAAAACTAGGAACCCTTATAGCTTTGCTATGTCCGTACGTCCGTCCGTCCGTCCGTCCGCAGCCTAGCTATACCTTGTTGATTTTAATATTTGTAGTACTTAACGGCTTCGGAACCCTACACTGAGCATGATTCGACATGCTCTTGCCGGGTTTTTTTATGATTTTTCTCTAGATAAAAAATATACTACTTGTTTCTGAGTGCTCATAATTATAACCTTTCTTAAGATAATCTTAAAATTGTGGTTAGTCGGCAGGGTAAGTATCTCAGGATTTCTGAACCGTAACCAATCTTTGTCTGCGACATTTACAAGTGGCTTGGCTTGCGGTGGCGGGAGTTTGCGGTGAAATAGTAATTCTATCTTAAGTAATTAATATGATTATCTATATAAACAACATAACGTAACTGTATCCCATCCTGAGGCTTTATAACAATATTTTCCACCTTGTGTGTTTTAATGGTGGTAGGACCCTGTGCAGGTTCCGTCCGGATCGCTACCACCATCTTATCTATTAACCTACCGTCAATCAAGTCTTCGCATTGTTGTGTTTCGGTGGGGATAAGAAAACCGGTGAAATTACTAGCATTGAGGCATTCCACCTTAGTCCTCGGGGTTGACAACGCATAAGAGTTCTTAGGATTGCAGACTTAAGATTATAGTCTTGAGAATTCAAATGTCGATGGGTCTCAGATTCTACTTACCATCAGGTGGCCTGAGTGCTCGTGTGCCTTCTCATTATTTAAAAAAAAAACGCACAGATATGGCAAACGATTACAGAGGCCACCGCACACACAGGATAGTAAATCTGAGATCCATCGACATTTGCATTCTTAAGACCGTAATCCTAAGACTCCATAGGCGTTGCCGACCCTAAGCTCAAAGATGGAGTGCCTCTATGCTCGTAATTTCACCGGTTGTCTTATCCCCACACCGGAACAACAATGCGTAGCTGATCGGTGGTAGGTTAAAGGATCGGTGGTAGCCCTACCATCACTATACTGAGTGGTTGGACGCTACAAGGTTAATTTTAAGTCCTTTGTGGTGAGAGTACCAACCAAAGATCTGTCTGTCTGTCTTTTTAAAGGAGGAATTCCGGCCGAGAGGTGCCATGTTTTGGCGATTTCGTGGCCACCGACTAGGCTGACACCGTGAAAGTGTGTTATGTAATTTTAAGTAATATATTGTTATAACCAGTACCGGCAAATAATATAATTCATCTTTGTACTTACATCTCATACAAACGTGACTCACCAAAATTGAAAACCAATCAAGAACTAGTTGACCAATTGTATTGCTATTATTCAATTCGTTTGGTGATTTTATAAGTTTCAAAATGGTATATAACAAATGTTCGTACATGTCATAGTTTAAAAAATCTCGTAAATTTAGTATGAACGCGTCGGCAACGGTTTTTTAAATACTAAACTTTTTTAAACTACGTTATGTACAAATATTTGTTATATGCCATTTTGAAGCTTATTTAAGCACCTAACGAGCAATACAATTTTTCTACTAGTTCTTGATTGGTTGTTAATTTTGGTGAGTCACATTTGTAGGTCATCGTATGAGATGTAAGATATATTATTTGCCGGTACTGAATGTTAATCTGTAAGGTATTTATGTAAATATGAGCCTTGTAACGTGAAATAAAGTTATTAAATATTGTATTATTTGCCTTTCTCCTTTTACATTTACATTCTTGGTTAGGCAAAGACAAGATTAAACAAGGCGTGATAAAAAACGATATTAAAAATTACTCTCTTGCGTGCCAGCAATGTCAGCTGTTCGTATATGGGATAGATTCGGCACGGTGGCGTTTATGGAATGTGAAAAGAGAAATAGTAGATGCTGCGTTTTAATATGTTTATCGGTTTTTTATAACTTTACTAGCGACCCGCCAGCGGCTTCGCCCGCTGCAATTTTTTTTATGTCACTTTGCGGTATGAAAAATAGATGTTGGCCAATTCTCAGACCTACCCGATATGCACACCAAATTTCATGAGAATCGGTCGAGCCGTTTCAGAGGAGTTCAATAACGTACACCGTGACACGAGAATTTTATATATTAGACTGGCGACACGCCAGCGGCTTCGCCCGCTGAAAATTTTTTTTACATCACTTAGGGGTATGAAAAATAAATATTGGCCGATTCTCAGACCTACCCGATACACACACAAAATTTTATTAAAATCGGTCCAGCCGTTTCGGAGGAGTTCAATAACGTACACCGTGACACGAGAATTTTATATATTAGATTATTAAAGCAAAAACATTTCTGTGACCTTTTAATGTATTTGTAGGTATTTATGGTGTTAAATGGGTCATACACACTCTTAAACACAAAAGTGTTCTCTCCTGTGGTCAATAGTTAAATAGGTTGTGTGCATATAAGTTATGTTTTTATATGATAGGTCTAAAGCAGTCCTGACGGCGTTTTTGCGGGTATGGCCTAAGCCAGAAAATTAGGCCTTAAAAATGTTAACTTTCGGTGTGTCCACAGGAACGACGGTAACCTAAATCTGTGTATGACCCAGGAATGTTATAAGTGCATTAGAGCTCCCGGACGGATAATCAGAATTTATATAAATACAGTTAGTTTAACTTTCGTAGTTTTGAGCTAGGTTCAAAGAAACAACGGGTAAAATAAACCTCTCGCCAACAATCTAACCAACGTGACAACGCATTTATCCCTAAAAATCCCAATGAAGTTCCCGAAAATCTCGTATTTGTTTAAGCCCTTAAATCTTTAAAAGGGAAGATTTGTGACCCTCCCGGGGACAAAAAGGGTCAAAGATAAACCCTGATAATGGGCCAGTTACAACCACAATGGATGAAAAGAAATTATAATGATGTCGGTTTAAGTATAACCGCTAGAGGGCGAATACTGATTCACAAACCAGGCAAAAGTATGTTGGACCAAGCGCAAGGGGATTCGATGCTGACATAAAAAAACTAACTCGAAAAACAATCAAGTACAAACTAATGTTCTGATCAAAGTTATTCGATGATGATTTTTAGTAGGAATAAACACTAGCCTCAGTATGAGTAGTCTCTCCGTGTCGCCCGAGTTGTAAATTCCTTTCATACAAACTTTGTCTTGACAATTACAAACTCAGAAAAAAACCGGCCATGTGCGAGTCGAACTCGCGCACTAAGGGAATCGTACCATTATCTATACAACATTAGACACAACATTTACAAAAAAAACGCACAAAACAACACGTTTGTTATTATGAAAGCCCTTAAAAAAAGTTGAAGTGAATATAAACCTACTATATATTCTGTGAATATTTCTAGCGTCTACCCGTTGCCGTTATTAATATCGAGCACCAAAAATCACATTTGTTGTATGGAAGCCCCCTTTTAATATTTATTTTATTATATTTTTAGTATTTGTTGTTATAGGGGCAACAGGAATACATCATTATGTGAAAACTTCAACTGTCTAGCTATCACGGTTAATGAGATACCGCCTGGTGACAGACAGACAGACAGCGGAGTAACAGTTATTAGGGTCCTGTTTTTACCTTTAGGGTACGGAACCCTAAAAAAGCCAAATCAGAGAAGCCTTTCTCATATGCTATGTCATTATGCAGCAATTAAGCTTTATGAATCTATAGATAACTTGATCTACTAGATTCTAGATCATTCATCCACATTGTGGCTCCAGTCAAAGTTCAACGTAGTTTAATAATTATGCAGCTACTCACTCCTCGCTTTCTCAACCAGCTCATAGATTACTACTTAAACTGAGCGAGAAGGCAAGATAAATACGAACTTTTCCGAGCAACGTTTATTCACTTCATCTGTAGGTACACTAGTTTAGTTTAGTAAAAGTGTATAAATAAATATCAGGGGACAATGTCACACAAATTGACTTAGTCCCAAACTAAGCTCTTGGCTTGTACTATGGGTACTAGACAACGATAAACATACTTATATAGAGTAGTAAATACTTAAATTAATAGAAACAGTTTTACAGTGAATGGCGGGAGCATGCACTCAACCGGGACGAATGGCGAAAAAGAGGGAGGCCTTTGCCCAGCCGTGGGACACCAAAATAGGCTAAAAATAATAATAAAATAGAATACATCCAAGAATCAGGAAGAAATATTCGCGCTCATCACACAAATATCTGCCTTACCGGGATTTGAACCCAGGACCGCTGGCTTCGGAGGCAGGGTCACTCCCAACTAGGCCAACGTGTGTAAGTGTACACACTTTTTTTTAAACTGCCCGTATAGGTGTTGAAAAAATCGCACCAAAGTTATTTTTAGAGTACTTACATAGGCTTTACTCATGGATTTTTACTCCTGACCTTAAACATTGAACCACCGATGCTATAGTACATTGTTGCCGAGGGTAGAAAGTACGTGGTTAATGGACGATATATCCTATAGAGGGGCCGAAACGTAGGTGACGCTCTTTAAGTGTAAGCACAAGTCCGTAAATTGCACATTCTGCCGAGGAGACACAGTGCTTTTCTGAACTACTGCGACGAAATAAAACATGTTTTTTACCAATTATTCACGTAATCATCATGAAATAGGCCTGTCATAAAAGTGATCTTTTCTGGCCCCAAATAGCCCAAACATGTTAATGTTTCCGAGAGGTGTTGATGAAAAGTTATTTAGCGATGTTAACACGTGACTTTGACCTTATTTTAAACCCGTCCCCCTCTTACTTCTCAAATACGTGAAAGACGCACAAACCATACCGGCAATATCAGCGTTGCATGCGCCGGAAAAATACCAAGATGTCTGTTTCAGCGCAGTGAAAGTATGTGTGTTCCGTTTCATTTCCCCCGGGATATGTGATCTTATGCATCGAGAATAGAAAATAAACATTACTTACATCACTATCTTGAACTCAGCCGATAGAAGTTGTGTTTTTTTACTCCCTCTCTAGTGTTTTCTTTTCTCGTAGAAAATATTGGTTCCTAAGAGCCTGCGGGCTTGTATTATCTTACCATAACCAATATCCAATATATAAAAAGTATTTTAAAAGATGGGATATGCATTGTTAAAACAGAAAGTCTGTTGATATTATGTAATCTGTGGCAGAAGCCAGCAACAAGATGGCGTAACTGTAACTTATTGGAGAGAAATTGTGTTCTTATAAAAGCTTAATAAGAACAAAGTGTATTAAATTTTTTTTATTATACTCAACAATACCAAAGGAAACTATAAAGATGATAACGACAAACAAAGTCCCATTTTTGATAACTGAGCAAAAAAAAAAGTTTAATGACATCAATGTTAGGAGCATAATTTATTCAATTGGCAATACTTTTAGATTTTTTAACTAATCGCTTCTGATAAATGTGTTAGTAGCCACATCAAAATATTATAATAAATAAAACCATGTAGACCTAACCTAAAATTCATACACAAAATGATAGTAAAACAAAATGTATTTTCAAGCAATGTCTGCTATCTCAACAAACATAACCTTGCTTGGATTATTCTTTGCGATTTCCTGAAATAAAATGCATCAAAAAAATCCTGATTTCTCGACATTATCATTGACACGCGTCTTTTCGTTTTCACGCTTGCCCAGTTAAGTTTTTTTAAGCAAAAAGTAATAACTTTTTCGTTACATGAAAAAGACAACTTTAACATAAAATGATCGACAGGGAAATCTGTTGGTAGGTACTATGACCAAAAACATATGTGGCTGTAAAATTGTAGGTCGCTACGTAAAAAAAATCATGATAGGCTTAGGTCTAACAGGGCAGGCTGTTATTTCCAGCTTTTACACGATATTATGAATAGGAAATAAAGCCATTCGTTTGGCCTCGTTTTAGCATAACGCTTCAGATATCGCTGAAACATGAAAATGGAAATGCGTTCGTTGCCGGTGACAGCCTGTGTGAAAAAAAATCAATAATCCTGTAGTTTTCCAGGAAAAAGGGTATGCCAAAGAGTGCTGGCGTTGAAAGTCAAATCGCGATTGAATAAAAGGGACAGTCTCATACAAATTAACTCAGTCCCAAGTAAACGGTTTATGCGAGTTTTCTGCAATAAATATAAACTAGAAAATAATACATCAAAATTTTCCGTGAAAAAAATCTAACGGATAGTGAAAACCGCTTCAAACTCTGTCCCGTGGTTTAAAAGGAGTAACCGAATTTTAGGATGGACGGAAAGACTGTAAAGAAGATGGTAACAACATTGTGGCAAAAACAGAATATACGAAATAAAGAGACAGAAAGTTTGCAGAGTAAGTTTCCTGAAGAATGGAGTTTACTGGGACGATAATGGGTAAGGACCAAAAAGTTGGCCACGCTATCTCACGCAATTAAATTTCTATGAAACTTTTTCCTTGTGGGACAACAATTTGCCTTACAATTCTAAGTATACTTTTCGCCGCACAACAGAACTTTTTCCGTCTTCGTTGGTTGTACGGTTAACTACGCTTAACTATGATCCAACTTTTTGGTCCTCACCCTTATACAAGGAGCTTAATCAGGTTAATAATTAAGTCTTTGTAATGCGGCTCTATACATGATCTTATTAAACTGTGAATGTAACTTTGCACATAGGTAATTCTTACTCTACCAGAAATTCAGTATACTAATAGTTGGGTTAGTTTTGAATGATCCCTATGACGCGTATTCTTATTGCGGTGATATTTTCGGACCGCTGTGACTTGGGAACCTTCAAGAGACTAGCATACTTTTCTCTCAAAGACCGCAACGCATCTACGATTCCGCTCCTGATGTTCCAGATGTCCATGGGCGGCAGTGATCACTTCACTTCAGGTGACTCGCTAGCTCGTTTGCCTCTTCTAGCATAAACAATTTCTTTATCAGTTTTTATAAATACTAAACTAACTCTTTTTATTCCTCTTGTGCCTCTCCATGTCTCCCCGTGGATGTCGTAAGAGGTGACTAAGGGAATAAGGGCTTGTAGTACTGTTATCCGATGAGCGTGCAACTGTCACTAATATGCAGAAAACTTCTTGGCTTGATTGTGCAAAATGTAGGTACAGAAATATAAAAAGGTATTTAAAGACTTATTGGTATTTTTGTAGCTCTGCCTACCCCACTTTGGGAATGAAGGCGTGCTATTTGATTTAAATCTTGCGTCGGCGAGGCGTTCAAGTATTTCAATAATTATTTACCTCGTTTTATGCTTGCGAGTTTATAATTAATACTCGAAATAACGAAACACGCGATTATCTCAGGGATCATTTACATTATCTGCATTATTAACTAAATTCTGTACATATATTATACATCTGGCAGATTTGTTCCTGATTGATCATATTCCAAATTGGTCATCTTCCAAACTCGACAATTTCCTAACTGGTCATATTCCTAACTCGTCATATTCCAGATTCGTCATCTTCCAAACTCTTCATTGTACGGGCAAATTAAATCGCGAACCCGTGCTTATAGGAATAATAAGTATTACTTAGATTGTAAATAGTAGTTATACTTTGTATTACGGCTATTAGACAGTAATTTACTTAAGGCGGAGTCCAGAAGAATTGACAAATAATGGAATAACCATAACATTTACCACAGAGGATTTCTATAGTAAATTTGTGTAGGCTGTACATGGTATGACGAGTTTGGAAGATGACGAATCTGAAATATGACGAGTTAGGAATATGACCAGTTAGGAAATTGTCGAGTTTGGAAGATGACCAATTTGGAATATGACGAATCAGGAACAAATCATCTGGCACTTGGCTCCGCTGACCACTCGGTCTCGTGCCTCGTGGTCATAGACTGGACAAATAATATATCTTTTAAATCAGTGCTTTAACTACTTTTTATCGTCTTCATAGAAGTGGGTAGATGGTTTGTAAGTTGTATCTGTATAAAGGCAGATTTATAATAAATAGAGCTGCAAATAGCTGGATAATACGGGTTAAGCTTGAATAACGTAGGTTGATTCTCAGTCAGGAATTCACTTCAAAGTAAAATTTATTTATGGCTTGCTAAAAGGAACATGCTGAAAACTCGCAAAAGGGTAGATCAAATTCTTACTTCTTTTATAAAAAACATATTTATTAAGTGCTTATCATTTCAAAGATACTTATCATTATTTAAATAGTTAAAAGAAGCTCAAAGAAATGGAAAAAATATCTTAACTTAGAATTTGTAGATCAAAGTGTTCACAAGTTTTTATTGTTCATAATTCAGAAAGAGCAAGTTTTTTCCAACATAGTAAATTGTAGGTGTATTTCAATGTTTTTCACACATATTCTTTTTCATTGCTTTGTTTTTTTATTGATTTTGCTGTTAAGAGTTCACAAACATACACAATTATTTTAATTTCACTTCAAAGTTTAACAAAGATGTAACGAAAATAACCTCTAGTGAAATATTCATGACTGGCTGTCATCGCTTTACGAGGGTTCCAGAAGTTTGAAGAGGTGTTGAAATTCTTGACATTGAGTGTGTCACTTGGTGAATGGGCTCCGTGTTAACCCTCATCGCTTTGAAATTTTGTTTAGAGGAGGAGCGTTGAGGAATTAATTTAAAGTTTTGCGTAACAATACAAAAACACGCATTGTTACTTTTTATGGGAAAAAAGAAAGCCAACGAGGAAATAGGGCCTCTTTTCTACTGCGTTATAACGATATCGCGTTTAACGTGTTTTAGAATCGTTTATGACTCGGTCGCCTTTATTGTAAATGACATAAGAGTTATCAAAACGTTGACAATACGGAAACACGTCAAAGTCGATATCGTTATTAACGTGTAGAATCCCAGGCCAGGCTACTCAGTAAAAATATTGCTTTTGTCATGTTGTCCAATTAATAGAGCTCTTGTTATATAGTCAAGTGAAATGAAAACGGGTCACTTAGTACAGAATTTCCAAAGAAAGTGACCCGTTTTCCTTGCTCCTGAGCGTAGTTTAAAATGTTTAAATACCAACGGTAGCTTTTATGGCAAAAATCATTATATGATAGAAACCGACATTATCGTTCTTAATTAAATCAAGAACGATAATGATCGGTTTCTATTTGTTGGTATTTAATCTGGGCCCTAACGTAGATCCTAGCGCATGAATCAGCAAGTAATTAAATCTCATACATACATACATACTCGATTTATGTATGAATGAGATTTAATTACTTTCACTTTTATCAATTCCTCAATGGTCAGCTGGAAGAGATCCCTTAAAGGGATAAGATCGCCTTCGTAAATTATTTTCTAGTATCTTCATTGTATTGTTTCTTATTTATTTTGTACAATAAAGTGTTTACATACATACATAACATCACGCCTTCAATCCCAGAGTGGGGTAGGCAGAGCTACAACTGTAACCAAATTTTGCACAATCAGGCTAAAATGTTTACTAGTGTATACAGTACTACCGACAAGTCTTTATTTCCTTTAGTCACCTCTTACGACATCCACGAGAAGACATGGAGTGGCACTATTCTAACCCGGCAACCACACGGTAATTAAATCTCAGTAGGTAAATATAAAGAGAAATATCCTCCCATTCATTCATTTTCATTCTCATTTTAAATATACACAGGAACAAATTTAATTCCTAAGTCTTTGTGCAAACATCTGTTCAGTTTTCTATCAGAATATCGGTGCTCGATCTTACAATATCCCGTAATCGAATTTACAGCCACCTTCCATTACCCGAGAAAATTGAAAACTTGTAACGTTGCGTATTAGTAAGCAAAACATATCCAGGCTATCGCCGTGTGTACACTGGCGGCAAACTAGCGAAACATTTAAGTAAAAGCTTTAAAAAAAAACATAAAATATCAGGCGATAATCTCTCACAAATTAACCTAGTCCCAAACTAAGCTCTAGGGTTGGACTACAAGACATTATAATAATATTAATATACTTTGATAGTTAATAATTAAAAAAAGAGGCAAAGGATGAGCCAGACGAAGTTACTTTGAACAAGTGAAAGAGAAAGCCAAGGTCGTGTCAAAAACCTAGCAACTAATAGAAAGAAATGGTGGGCACTCCACCTACAAGAGCTCTTAAGTTAATGAAATGAATGAGTTAATAAACGAAATAAATAATTACCAAAAAAAATATGCTTCTCACCCAAATATTTTGTTTCTTACCAGGAATTGAACCCAGGACCACTAGCTTTGTAGGCAGGAGCACTACCAACGAGGCCAACCGTGCTATAGCAAAATTTCATGGAATAGTCCAATTATTGGAAAGATCAAAATGTATCTAATAAAGTCTCGTAGCATTGCGTCAAAAATGCTACCAGCATTTTCCTACATTTTTTGATCACTTAACGAGGAAGCTGCGAACTGAATCCATATAAAACAAAATAAATTCTCTCAGTATTGTTCCCAAATGAGGACGAACGTGCAACTCAACATCTTTTGTGCTCAAAACGGATTCCCACTTGCTTCTACAAAACATTTTCACAATATAGAACAAGGACTAACATTTTCCTAAGACCCTGAAAATATGTTTGTTCAAGACCACATAATCAAATGCACTGTTGGGACAGAAATACGGGTCCTTGCATTGGTTACTATAAAGGTATGCTTTGGAGTCACTCACGTATAATAATTTGATCACCATCTGATTCTTCAAACCCGTTCAAGCTTGCAATGTTGTAAAATTACAAATTTAACCACAGGTGAACAACTTAAGAGGATTGTGAGGCTGAAAATTTCCAATCAAAATGCAGTAACTTTCTTTCTCCTTGAACTTAGTCCGAATTTAGCGTAAATATTATGAAAAAGTAGTTTTTTACGTTTTGCTTTCCAAAAAAAAATTGAAAAAAAAAACAACGTATAAACTACAACACTCAAATTGGTCTTGGTTTTGCCATGCGATTTAAGCGTCGCATTATAATCATCTTGAAAATTGTCTGATCCAGCTGAAATTTTGCCATAAAATTTCATGACAAATCGAACTAACGATGCGTTTGGACAAACGTTATTAGGAATCCCGAGGAAAATCCCTTTATACGGAGCTGTTCTCCATCATTCATGATATTATTTTGAGAACTATTTGGTTATTCGCAGCCTCTCCTTCAAAGCGAAAGCGCATCTTAACTAAGAATAGAAACAATGTTGTTTGTTGATTCAAAATTGAATTCAAGGTAGCGACTCGAGCTTGCTCTATTTTTAAATAAACAAATAGTTTTCCCTATATTGGATTCAGTATTGAATCTGGTTTCAATATAGCTGAGGACAAAAGGACTTCAAGTTTAATGAAAGCAAATAGCTGTGACTGTGCTTTGTATTTCGATTGTATGTTTTCATGTCGTCCTCTTTGGCACGTTGCGCTGCTCTAGCCTAAAGGGCTTGATTAACATTATGATGCTGCCCTGCTAAATTATATCGCAGTATCTCAGTCAAAACTCCTGTAGCAAATGCACCCTTGTTAGTAACAGAGAATACTTTATTTAAAGTTGATTTATTATGTACACAAAATGTATAGTTGTTACCTACATTTATTTTAGTTATTTACATTTTGTTTTTTTTTTTACAAAATGTATATAGTAAATGTTTTCGCAAGATAAATAGAATAAACGCATTTTTTTCCTGATGCTCTTTTGAAAAAAAATGGAAATGGTTTTAAATGCTTTCAAACTTAATAAACTTTGGTTTTTAAGTTAATCACTATGTATTCATGGTTTTCTTGCCTCTTTACGAGTATGTCATTGTTTAGGGCCGAGTCTTGCAAATGGAAATCTATTTTAATAGGTATTTTATCTTTAGAATAATCATTTTAATTTCCTAAAGTACGAAAATTTTGTCTATATTATTTAAATAAGCAATTTAAAAAACAACAAAATATCATGGATGATTAGTAATTATGTACGTTTCTGTTGTGTACCGTATAAGAATTTCATGCTTTTGACTTCACTTGTTTTTTTTTTGTATTTGTATTGTATCTACAAAATGTTTAAATCTGAAAGTAAACAGCTTGCAATGTTCATTTCCGCAGTTAAATTATGACTTTCACTTTTTACTTTAACCAACTAACACACATCTACACGCGAGCACGTTCGAATCCATTAATAATGCTAATTATGACTTGTTTTTATCACCAACGGTCGTACGATTAAAATAATCACAAACAAACATATGTATTAATACAATAAATTTAAATGTCAGCATCTTTATACTTAGTCAATAAATACTTCTCTCCAATTTTCTTTCTAGTCATTTTTATACCTAGTAATTTTTCGTTATAGGCCTTAGTCGCGAAAAGGAAAATGTGGTTAGAGAATTATCAACAAGTTTTTTAGAGATGATGGTAATTCTGTAGCTCTGCCTACCCCACTCATGAAGGCGTGATGTTATGTACGTATGTATTTATGTTAAATAACGTCATCGCTCTTTAGTCACAAATTTAGTTCATAACAGTTCATGCAGTGCAATATCAACTATTTGAGTTGCCTCACCTCAACTTGGAGGGCAGCCTGACTGCGCATATTAGTATTCGTTGCTAGTAATATTGGTAAAGTTATAACGAAAGATTTTTAAACTACGCGATAGTTTTTCACCTGCGAGGTGAAAAGAGAATTGACATCATCAACAAATTCATAGGTAACTATATTGTAGTCCTCGTGACCTTGTTTTTCATATCAAACTCTTTTAAATTTTAACTTGCTGCGCAAAATGACAACTTAAAAGTAATGTTGCACTTATTTGTAAAAGATAGGACGCAATAATTATATAATACAAGCACGTATTGTCGTGAACATTTTAGGATACGTCTATTATTGTGACTGCAATAAAATAACTAGGTATGTTATAGCCAAACGTTGTTTAAAAATCCGTCATTATATAAAATCGGAAACTTACCAGAAACAAGTAAAAGTTACAAGGACAGTAAAGTATGATAAAAACGCAAACTAAAAAAAAAGTTAAAACAGTAGTTGGTCATTAAAAATGCATTATAATGTCGTCAACTTTCATTTACTCAGTAAAAACTACAGCTTTCATACATAGCGATATCTATCGATTTAACGTTATGGTTTATTTATTGTTTTTTAAATTTGGGAGAGCTACATTTTGAGAGAGCTAACAAAAGTATTTTGCGGTTTTCATTTTGAATGTTTAATCACTAATCAGATAAGGGCTTGTAGTACTGATAGGTGATGGGTTTGCAACCTCTCACTAATTCACTAGTAAACTTCTTTGCCTGATTGTGCAAAATGTGGTTACAGAATTACAAACAAGTTTTTTTTAGTTGTTGGTATTTTTGTAGCTCTGCCTACCCCACTCTGGGAATGAAGGCGTGATGTTATGTATGTGATGAATATTCCTTTTACTCACAAAAAGTATGTTTCTAACATACGAGTATTCACCAGCAGATCTGCAAAACTGTACAATGATCACTTCTCCGAAGCCGACATATTTAACTTGTCTTTGCCTCAGTTCAAGAAACGTATCCTTCGTTTAGTAACTGGATCATACACAGATTTAGGTTACCGTCTTTCCTGTGGACACACCGAAAGTTAACTTTTTTAGGCCTAATTTTCTGGGAAAGCCCATTCCCGCAAAAACACCGTCAGGACTGCTTTAGACCTATCCTATAAAAACAACTTATATGCACACAAGCTCTTAACTATTGACCACAGGAGAGACAACTTTTGTTTTTAAGAGTGTGTATGACCCAACTGCGTAATTTTTTTTTAATCCTATTCAATTGCATTTGTTTTTACAATTTTTACCATGCTCTATATATCTCTGTTTCTGTTCTGCGATTAGATGAATGATTTATGTAACTAGTGGCGACTTTGTTGGTTAATGTTTCTTCAAAGCGTTTTATTTGTAAATTTATTGTACCGTTTGTGCCCAAATAATAAATAAATAAATAAATGTGTACGTTTAATCATGTTGATCTATTCTTGGAATAAAAAGGATGGAGCGATGGGTATTTTTTTAGTCTTGGGTGTAGTCTATGTATATAAGTATTTATTTCTCCATATGATTATGTTTATCGGTCCCTTGTATTTTCTGAGATTGTCTCCCATATTTATTTATTTATATAAACCCAACTCTAGATGCCTAAAATAAACTAACCATAAATATATTTGTTGTTTTTCGGCTTACGTAGTCCTTCATTTAAATTTCAAATGTGTTGTTAAATGCAATATTTCCATTTTGAAATACAAAGCTTTGATAAAAGTCCCGATGGCAGCCAACTCTCTTTTGGTTAAGCATATTGTTTTGTAAAAGCAACTATATCATGTCTTACCTACATTTTTAAGTATCTGTTTTGCAAACAATCAACTTAAGAGTCTGTTATGTTGTAAAAGCTAGATAGAGAAACCCACCTACCTATAATCTTATACTATACGAGAAAACATATTCCTATAAACTTAATTAAATATTTTTTTGCACTGCAATCTCTTCAAGGTTCAAGGTTCTGTTTTGATTTTGGTTTTTGGTTAGCCTTTTTAATTGTATTACTGTTTTCTTTTGTCTTGTTTAAGTTAGTTTAGTGCCTGTGCTATGTGTGTGTGATCTGCCGTGGCTGCGCTGGATGCTTCCAACTGAAGATCAGCGCTGGTTTGAATGCCAGCATAACAATGAGTTGGAACCATTTCGTGACAACACAGGTCTTTTGTTTATTTCAGAATTTGGTTACTTTTTTTTTGTCAGGAATAAATATTTTTCTTTGTTTATAAAACGTAGACAAATATTTGTATCCATGTATAAAACTTCGTGGAACATTATGCCATATAAAATAAATATTGTGTTCATTACTTGTTCCATATTTAACGACCGGATTTGAGGTAAGAAAGAGTATGTGCAATAAAAATACTGCCCCCATAAACTTCTTTATCGGGGTGATGTATTGTTTATTTAACAAAAAAAAATGTAGCTAGTTTTAAGAATGCTTTTTCAAGCAAATAAGTTAGTTTAGTTGTTTGTTGGTCGTGTAAAGTTGTTATTTATTACGACTGTGGTTCTCTCCTTGTTTGCGTTTCTTAAATAAGTTACATAATGGGAATACAGGTATTGATTTCTCAATACCTTTTGACGTGAATGTTACGATACCTAATAAAGTAGCTTGATACTGCGTTTATTTATTGTAACCACATAAAGGAGTACTAGATAAAATCTGAAAACACCTTACAAATGAAAATTAAAAAGTAAACGTAGAACTAAAAAACTAAGTTAAAAAACGGCCATGTGGTATTGTACCAAAGATGCTGGTAACATTTCGTCGCTGAATAGTTAAACTAATGCGTTGACCGAGGAAACTGCCAGCTCTTCGGTCTCCCCTGACGTCAATGAGCCTTTCTAATTTCTTTAAAGAGGCTTAAAGCGCTCGAATCCCATAGCCCAAAAGTCTTGACACCGGATAGAAAAAAAAAACATGCTCTGCAAAAATAATACGAAAAACATAAAGGAGGCAGAATTAAAATTCGCTTCCACGAGGATCTCTAACCTCTTTTTACCTACACATTACCTTTATATAACAAGCAGTTAGCAACATCAGAATGATTACGGCCATTTTTAACTAGGCTGTAGTAGGTAAATATGGCCACTTTGTAGGTACATTCTATAATATAAACCCGTACATATGTAATTTGTTGGACCAGTCGCCTAGCGGTCATGGTGGATGGCCAATGGCCGCCCATTAAACCGTCTTGGTCATTGATTTGGGAAGGCCTAGATACTAGGGGGACATGTCCTGTAATAGGTATATGTTAAAACAGCTGTCGCCCGTGACTACGGCCGCGTAGAACTTGTTTAACAAAAACTACCCTTATCTTCTTCCCGGGGATAAGCTATCTCCATTGCCATTAAAATAGGTTCATCGGTTAAGCTGTAAAAGTTTAAATTTTAAACATAATTCAGCATGTAACAATGACTTTGAAAGTGATGCTTTCATGGATAAGGGTTCCGTCTTGAGTTACTGTTATAATAAGTAAACAGTAGAGCGGAGTGGTGGTAGGACCCTGTGCAGGGTCCGTCCGGATCGCTACCACCATCTTATCCATTAACCACCCGCCAAGCAACAGTGTTCGCATTGTTGTGTTCCGGTGTGGGGATAAGACAACCGGTGAAATTACTAGCACAGAGGCACTCCATCTTAGTCCTCAGGGTTGACAACGCATTTGAGGTCTTGGGATTATAGTCTTGAGAATTCAAATGTCTATGGGTCTCAGATTCCACTTACCATCAGGTGGCCTGAGTGCTCGTGTGCCTTCTCCTTAACATAAAAAAAAAAAAAAAAACAGTAAAATGTCAGGTTTAGTGCGAAGTTAAATCTGCTACAATGCGTTCCTTGGAAAAATATTTCTCGTGTGAACGTAACTTTCCTTCTCGTGTAGGGGTTTGTATTTACTTTGTCACAAAATTTAATATGATATTTAAGATCAATCGACAGGTAATTGAACTTTAATTCCTTGCACGTAGATTCAAATTCCCACTCACAAATAAAACATGGTGTATCGTGGGTTTTGGTTAACTAAACTAATGGTTAAAATACGTAACCGATTCATCTCACATTCAATTCATCTAAGCATCGAATTTTAACGATTTAGTTCCATTAACTACTGATAAAACAATCGCCTTTCGTACGCAAATTGAAATTTTTGGTTGTGATTTTGGAAAACTACCGCCAAGACAGGACATCAAAGGCCTATGTTACCTTTCACCTACTGCGATAAAGTCGTGCGTGCCTTAAGTGAATGTTCTTTCATTATTTTATGCGTGTAATAGATAAGCAAATAGGTTTTTTATGTAATTGTATTATTTATTGTTATTTTTTAAGGGATCCTATTACTAAGCCTTCGTTGGCCGTCCTTCTAACCGTTGTCTGTCAGCTGATCTTATGAACCTTATAATGTAGACAGTTGATTTTCTTACAGAGCTTTTTTTTGCCGCTATAACTATAACAACAAATAATTATAAAAAAGGTACGGAAGCCCTAAAATAATGGTAAGGAACCCTTGGTGGACCGTGAGTCCGATTTGCACTTGGCCAGTTTATTTATTCAATATGTTAGCAATATTCCTTAACTCCGTAGAAAGTTTTAAGCTGACAGACAGTGTCCCTTTTTATACGCCTCTTTGGAATAACATTGTTAACAGATTCACAATTTTACCACGTTGTAATAGAGTACAAATTTGTAAGGGCAATTGTATCTCATTTTAACTTGTTCTTGTCATAAAGACAAAATTATAACTTTTGCGGGGATAACAGCCTTGTCACGCGAATTTTAATCTTTTAAGCGGTGGTAAAAGTTACGCGAATGAAGTTTTAATCTACGAGCAGCAATTATGAATGTAACGTGAGCAGACTGTAAACTTCTTAAATAAAAAAGTAACAGTTTTCTTTTCTATTATTATAAATTATTACCCTTTAGCCCGCGTGGTTGCCGGGTTAGAATAGTGCCATTCCATGTCTTCCCGTGGATGTCGTAAGAGGCGACTAAGGGAATAAGGGCCTGTAGTATCGTTAGGCGATGGCCTTGCAACCTGTGACTAATACACTAGTAAACTTCTTCGCCTGATTGTAGAAAATGTGGTTACAGAATTATCCACAAGTCTTTTTAGAGTTGTTGGTATTTCTGTAGCTCTGCCTACCCCACTCTGGGAATGAAGGCGTGATGTTATGTACGAGTATGTATGTACCAACCCTTTGAAAAGTTAAGCAGTTACGAGTACCTTAGCGTAAAACTGTTAGCAATGGGAATTAAATCTTACATTTTAAATGTCTTATTGAACTTGAACTGAATTGTAAAGATAACGGGCACTTTTATACGATTATTTCGCTTCGTTTGAATACATAGTGTATAGAAATGGGAATTTATGCTACCAGTTATTATATTTAGGGTTCCGTACCTTAAAGGAAAAAAAACGAAACCCTTATAGGATCACTTTGTTGTCCGTCCTGCCGTCTGTCTGTCAAGACCTTTATCTCGGGAACGCGTGAAGGTATCGAGTTGAAGTAAAAACCATAATGCTCATATCTACAGTTCCTTTAAGCTGTGAAAAATCAAACTTCTAAGTTAATACAACGTATATTTCGACACTCTCATGGAATCAAAATTTATAAGGTACTTCCCATAGACCAAGAATCCTGAAATTTGGCGAGAAGAATGGTACACAGCACAAGTAAAGGAAAAAATCTGATAATCTTTCACTTGTTGCTCCGTCAGAAAAAAAACTTATTTGCACTAGGTACATAAAACTAATCGAGACCTATGTCGATGTATGGAGACCACAGTTTATCAACGGGAAAGTCACGTTTGTCCCCCAATACAATTTAACATTCTTATAAGTTTGTATGGAGCCGACCGGCTTTTTCTGTGTAATGCGTTATACTTAATTTTTAGGGTTCCGTACCCAAAGGGTATAAACAGGACGTCGATATTAATAACGGCAATAGGTAGACGATTAAAATATTCACAGAATATTTAGTTATATATTTACTTTAATAATAAATAATTATATTGAAATATATATTGTATATTTATCCCATACAACAAACGTGTTTTTTTGCCGTTTTTTTGCTCGATATCAATAACGGAAACAGTTAGACTAGTATGTATACATGTGTCTAATGTTGTATAGATAATGCTACGGAACCCTCCGTGGGCTAGTCCGACTCGCGCTTGGCCGGTATTTTTTTAATTTTTACTAAAAAACAACACTGCATGGAGTCGTCTCTGCGTGGGCGCAACCATCGCATTGCTAACGCCCAGACCCTTTGCCGCGTCTAAATTACTTACCTTAGATTATTTTTTTATCTGACATAAAAATAATACTGTACATTGTTTTCTGCTTTTAACCGTGGTGGATTTATTCGTTGTTGTCGATTTTTTAAGTATTTGTATTGTGTATAATGTTTATGCTACGACTGGTGTGGCAATGCAAATAGACCTATAGACATTTTCTATCTTAAGACTGCAATGAAATGCCTCTAGCTAGTCATTTCACCGGTTGTCTTATCCTCACACCGGAACGCAACAATGCGAATGTTGCTTGGCGGTAGATTAAAGGATAAGTGATCCGCATGGACCTTAAACACGGTCCTACCACCACTAAAACGAATCACGACTCAAACAACGTTTGCGTAGCGGTGAAAGTTGCGGAATAACCGAACTGCTTCCTATAGCGACAAGGAAAGTAAAATTGAAGGTAATTACATTACCCAATTAGTCACGATAGCAATACTTTCGATCAATCGTAATTTGTCACCGAGTTTATCGAACTTGTCGTACCATAAACTAAAAACCGGCCAAGTGCGAGTCGGATTCGCACACGTAGGGTTCCGTATCATTATCAAACATCCGACACATTAGACACTTTTAAAAAACTTTTTAGTGGTGGTAGGACCCCGTGCAGGGTCCGTCCGGATCGCTACCACCATCTTATCTATTAACCACCCGCCAAGCAACAGTGTTCGCATTGTTGTGTTCCGGCGTGGGGATAAGACAACCAGTGAAGTTACTAGCATTGAGGCATTCCATCTTAGTCCTCAGGGTTGGCGACGCAGTTGAGGTTTATAGTCTTGTCTATGGGTCTCAGATTCCACTTACCATCAGGTGGCCTGAGTGCTCATGTGCCTTCTCCTTAACATAAAAAAGTAAAAAAAAAAAAAAGACGGTAAAGAAGTGACGTTTGTTGTATGGGAGCCCTCCTCAATTTATTTTATTTTTATTTATATGTTTATTATTTAAGTGAATATTGAACTTAAAATTATGTGAATATTTCAAATGGCAAAAGGGCATTTTCCAAAAAAAGTACCTAATGTTAAGGACAAAAATTAACAACGGTAACTTTTTCATGGCGTCACGAAAATAATTCATTGATATTTTTTCACTTCTCATGCTCTCAAATGTTACTTAAATCTCTGCGAATCGGGACTAAAGCTCCTTATTAATCTCTAGGAATTAAAGTTTTTTTTTTTTAATTTACTTTTGAAACCCCTAAACAACCAATCACGGTGTATGTGAATGGAGGATTATCGCCATTTTCAGTGATTGTGTATGGACCATATTTTTGGGTGTCGAAATAACCTCAAAATGACAACTGTGCAAATATATAAAAAAAAGGATTTAATTTCGTGACTCACGATTAATTATTACGAATATGAATCTATTTAATCATATTAAGGCCGAACTCTTTTATTATGCGTGGTCCAATTACTTTTAAAATAGTTTCCAAGTTTGAATCTGTTGGCTAAATATGCAAGCATTTAAAACATCACTTTACAAAAAAACCGCGGAACTTTTTTTTCCTATTTGTATTTTGAATAGATGTTTATAACTTGTATTGAGCGTACGTTGTTAAAAAACAATATTGTTTAGAACGTCGTTTTTTTCCTCGCGCCTCCTCTTCATTCACAGTGAAAAGTAGAGTGTTTAACACGAGACTAAACAACCATAATGACACTCGAACTAAAGCCACCCTCGCTCGCAAGCTCGCTCGCGTGGCTAAACATCTCGTGTCATTATGGCTTGTTTTAGTCCCTTGTTGAAAAATCTACTATTATACTGCCCCCATAAGGCCCATCATACCACAAACTGGGAGATTTTTGTTAAAACAAATTTAAATCTACCACTAAGGAAATAACGTTCAATTAACTTTGCTCTTAAATGCCATTTTCAATATTGAAACAATTTGAAATTAACTTTATGCTCCTTGAAATAAAGTTTTATCTACATTGCCGTGGTTATGTACTTCCTATAGAACACCGGGTCTCAAAAGGTTAAATAAGCATAGCAGATTCAATCCTCACTTGTTAGAAATTTGGTTGAACTCATGCTACAGGAGTTTTGTCAGGTGAGTTGTTTTGTTTTGTGAGATGCCACTTTTTCTCTTAAAGCAGTTATAGTTAATTTTCGTGATGAAATGGAAAAATTGCCGTTGTTCATGTTTGTCCTTAACTTTAGGTTTTTTTTTTTAGAAAACGCCCAAAAACATATCCGTTTAGAGCACGGTGGGTCTCAGCAGGTTAACCTCCTAAGACCTCTCGTACAAACAATTGTACATATTACGTTCATTAGAAAATAGACCTATTACAAAGGGAATAAAATAGATTTTCCTTTGTTTTTATGAGGGACAATCAAGCTAGAAAATTGACTCTATTGCATTTGTAATAGGTTCATATTCCATTGGCAAATTTCGGTGTATGGTGGGTCTTAGCAAATTAAGTTACTTTGACTACCTTGAGTCAAAAGAAGAGGATGTTTTAAGGTGGTTGAATGATAGAGGTAGCTTAAGCAGAGAGCGTCGTAAGGTACCCAGTTCAAACCCCCGCGGTCACCAATGAGTTTTTCACTTAAGTTCATTGCCCTATGCTCATTACGATGAAGGAAAAACATCGTGAGGAAACCTGCACACCCGAACAGCTGAGTTTGTAAGAAGGTAATTGCACAAAAGGTTCTAAACGGGGCGAAGTTTTTTTTTATATTAAGGAGAAGGCACACGAGCATTCAGGCCACCTGATGGTAAGTGGAATCTGAGACCCATAGACATCTGAAGAAAAAGTCATCAAGTGTGTCTGAAAGGGCCCATCTGTAAGATAAGATAAGATAATTAAGATAAAACCTTAAGCTGTTATCTTTCCTTTCACATTAACCTTTAATTTTTTAAAGTTTTGTAGCAAGCTTCTTATAAAAATACTTTTTCTATTTATATGTACTTATCTATCTTAAATAAAATCATTTTGTTAGACGATTCAACAAACATTTTACGCGTAAGTGTATTAACTTCTAGAGCATTTGCATGCATTACCTATAACGGCTATAACAAACGGCAATTGGCTCGTGATCCGGTACATTTTTATTCCCTAGGGCTTGTATCGAGTTGCCAAAATAAGCTCACGTGTTGGAAGCGGGCGCAAAATGTTAATTTTGGGAGCCGGTGCCAACTGGGGCGAGCTGAGTGGGCTCTTTGTTTATTCGTTTATAGAGTTAAGGCTAAAAGAATATTACAGTTTTAAAGACTAAGGCAGAAACTTTATTTTCTTGGCATGCGCGAACATACAGACCGTTGATAAGTGGGAGCTGACACCACAGACTCATACATACATACATAACATCACGCTTTCATTCCCAGAGTGGAGTAGGCAGAGCTACAGAAATACCAACAACTCTAAAAAGACTTGTTGATAATTCTGTAACCACATTTTGCACAATCAGGCCAAGAAGTTTAGTGTATTAGTGACAGGTTGCAAGCCCCTCGCCTAACAATACTACAAGCCCTTATTCCCTTAGTCGCCTCTTCGACATCCACGGGAAGATATGGAGTGGCAATATTCTAACCCGGCAACCACCACAGAGACTCGTTATCTCAAAACTGCAAAAGTGGCTCCTGGGCTCAAATCCTGGTAAGATATTTGTGTGATGAGCACAAGTATTTTGTTTTAGAGACTTGGATGTTTTCGGTGTATTTAAATATATATTTCTCTATATAAGTAAGTTTATCGTTGTATAGTACCCATAGTACAGTCAAGGTCATAAATATGTATACACTTTAGTATCTTGTCTATTTAACATCATGCTTAAATGAAATTGTCACAGCGATTAATGTGACAAGGTACTAAAGTGTTTACATATTTATGACCTTGACTGTACAAGCCTAGAGCTTAGTTTGGGACTAGGTCAATTTGTGTGACGTTGTCCTGTGATTTATTTATTTATAATGGCCGTGTTTGTCTATGTTATTAAACGTGCATAAAACATCTGTCACTTTTTGACAAGTATGTAAGTGCGAGAGTGACGCACGCTTTATCCACCGCGATAAAGGCGACCATAATAGGACAATGAAGAATTTTTCATTTTCATTTTTAATATGTTTTTTATTATACGGGACCTGGAAAAATACCAATGCAAATTCACCGCAGGATTGGACATAATCCACTTTGCTACTGGAACACCGATGATCCAAGCCTTGAGCTTAGTTTGGGACTAGGTCAATTTGTGTGACATTGTCCTGTGATATCATAAGTCCATCGACAGGATCAATCATAAGGATCAAATCTCTCTACCAGCCTATATGTGAAATTAAAACTTATTTCATATGAACGCGAAAAAACTTTCGTATTTAACTAACTAATTAGTTGTTCGAAACGGGCCCTAAACGTATTCTTTTAAGAAACTCCTTTTGAGTAACTTTTATTATCGTGTTGTGGTGAATACTCAAAATAAGTGAACCTCAGTTTTTAAGTCGGTTACATTTGCATAGGATTTTTGGTATATTTTATTTTGTGCATATCCCATTTGCATATTCTCATAAAAAGCGTACGTGTATAGTAAATTATTTATGCCACAGTTGTCGCATCTATCATAGAGTTTGCATTACAGACACGCGTAAAGGTAATAGCAGTTTTCTTATCTTAATAGTTCTACGTCGTTTAGTTAAATGTATTACGTCAAAGAAAAAATATTGTGAACTACTAACGAAAGTAATTGGCGAATCCCTGAGTAAAAGAGCTTTATCTTGTCTTTCATGCTTTACCTTTTATCCTGTCGATTGACGCCATAAAAGGACGATATGTGTTTTTTAATTTTTTTGCCGATTCCGTTCCTGGTTAAGGGAAGTGTATTTAAAAAAATCTTTGAATGCAGTTTTTGTTTCTCATCAAAAACAAAGGAAGGTTTCCTTTGAGGGAAATTTGCTATCTCTATTATTTAGAGTACTTTCCCTCCAGGTGGGATTTAAAAAATCCTTTAAAAATTGCCTCTCTCTCCTACTCAATTTATTTAAGTAAAGAAGAAACAACTTACGATGCAGGTGGTTTATTTTCTGTCAAGAGCAGGAACAACAAATATCGGACTGATCTTATATCATTCAAAGATCGGACAAACGCCCGTCATTTTCAAAGCATAACCCAGTTCCGTTCAGCAAAGACTTCCTTATGATGTTACGATATTATATTTTTTATGAACCGTCTTTATTAACACGTTCATACAAAATATCTAGCAAGTGTAGTTTCCCATTTATTGATTACATTAAGCTGATATTAGACGGTTCATTCAAAATGATACATTTTCAATGAAATGCAGTGAATGATGACCAATGAACGACTTTTTCTGTTTAGACATAAATGTTAGAGTGAATGTAATATGGACGTAGCTTAGCGAAAAGGATCCAACCCATCAATTTCACACGAGTAAAATTTTACTCTATATTGACAGCAATAAGATTTAAATTTAAATATATTTGCATTGCGGGTTGAATCCTTTTCGCTAAGCTACGTCCATATGAGCAAGATCTTCACAAATTCACTTACAATGTCGCGGCAACAAGTCGTTCGTGTATCTTTGTAAATCGCCAATCGGTGATTCCACAGGCATTCATGGCGCTTAAAATATTCTAAAAATATTACCATGTGCTCATGACGCCATTTAACAACCATGTTATTTAAGTAAACACAAACTAAAGCAGTATCATAATAAACAAAAACACGTGTTCTGACAACCTGGCGCTACACTGCAGTGAAACAAAATGGCGTTGGCGTTTACACGCTTCATTTGTCGTTCATTTTCGATGAACGATGACTGATGAAAGACCTATTCCGATGAAAATGAACGGGTGGGTGTCTAGTGTCTTTCATCATAGAAGCACATCAGCGATGAAAGATGAAACGTCATAATTAGACACTTCATTTTTGATGAAGCATCGAAAATGAAAGCAAAAATGAACCGTTTAATATCAGCTTTATACCTTCTCTTGCTTGGTATCATCACATCAGATAAATAAATACTCATAGTATACCAATTTCAACGATTAGATATGCCCCAATGACGTCCGCACACTGTGAACGAACTTTTTCGACTCAAAAATTTACGTCGTTATTGACTCACAAGTGAAAATTTGGAAAAGAAATAGGTCATTCTTTTTATTGGCGTTAATGACACTTTCTCGAACACACACCCGAATATCAATAAAGGCAATAATAATTCTATAAAATACCCAATAATATTTTTTATTAACACTATACCTAAGGAAGTCTCTGCTATACGGAATACGTTATGTTTCGAAAATGACGTGCGTTTATCCGATCCTTGATCATTATTGACATCGCTTTACGAAGGCTTATAAGCTCTTAGAGTGCAGTGTAAATATTAAAAAGTATTTTGGGTTTTGGTAAAGTTTATTTTCACGTAACCGTGTATGAGAGCGGATGAGAAAGAAGTACAAACCCGACGGATGTTAGAAGCTATTGCACTGTATGCGCGTAAGTACAAAGACCGAGGTTTCTCGTAAAGTCGAGTGGTTACCGCCCGTCACAAAGTGAATTTTAAATCCTTTGTTGTGAGAGTACCGACTAAAGATCTTTCGACCTATTTTCAAAGAGGAATTCTGGCCATGGCCAAAACTTGGATGATTCTGTAGTCACTGACTATTTGACACCACGAAATATAAACAAAACAGTAAGTGTAAATAACGCATCTCTCTAGCCAGTTCGCCTAACTTGTTTTTAGGGTTCTGTACCTCAAAAGGAAAAAGCGGAACCCTTATAGGATCACTTTGTTGTCCGTCTGTCTGTGCATTTATCAAGACCCTTGTTCTTGGAACGCGTGGACGTATCAAGTTGAAATTAACAGGAAATATTTATGACTGCAGTTCCTTTATGCCGTAAAAAAATCAAGCTTCTAAGTCAACGCGAACCAAAGATACGGCCATTTGAGCCTTGTTTTCTACCAATGTAGGGTATCCCAAAGACCTAGAATCAAGAAAGGCTACAAAGACAAGAAAAAGAAAAACTCCGTAAACTTCCGTAAGTTTGTAATAATCAACAAAAAAGAAAAACGATTATAAACTTATTTGCAGTCGGAAAACTAATCGCGACCTACATAGTGACAGGATGCAAGCCCATCGCCTAACAGTACTACAAGCCTTTATTCCCGTAGTCGCCTCTTACGACATCCATGGGAAGACACATGGAGTGGCACTATTCTAACCCGGCAACCACACGGGGGAACACAACATATTATGAGTTGTCGTTATATTCGTCTCGGTAGTTGCAGTGTCATTTTCACGTAAAAGTAATAAGAGGTATTTTTTAGCATTTATGGATGACAATAAAAAGTCAGGATTTTGAAGCTTGCTTTTTTGTATATATTTATTTTTATCGTTGTCTAGTATTCGGACCAAGGTCAATTTGTGTGAGATGCCCCCTTTTGCAAAACGAGTAATTTAAAAAAGCCAATCAAGGATAAAAAGATAAAGCTGTTTGTCGGTCAGACTGCTTGTTAACAATTGGTGCTGAATAAATTGGCCTGATTAAGCATTATGAAATTTATGAATAAGCATAGAAATATTAGTGCTCTTTTTATACTAATTGGTCTGTTTACTACCATTTTTTATTGGTATTTAAGTAACGTCACTTTTTCTGATTGACTCTTTCCCAACAGCTGATGCGGTATTGAAGACATGCTTTCAGGTTAATGTAATATTTGTAACACATCATTCAATATGTTAAAAATGCCAGTTTTAAGGCAAAAGCAAACATTAAAGGTCTATTAAAATAGAAGTATATTATTAATGTTATAATTAAAACAGATCAAAGGTAAATCTCATACTTAGGTTGTAAGACCTCCACGGTTTGGGTGCATGTTGATCCATATAACTACAAAAATGATATATTATTGGTAAATGTAACTCAATTGATATAATGCACTTTTAGTAAACATTTCACGTATATTATTTGGTGTTAAAAAACAATTGATATAACAGTTTATCAGTAAAATATAAAGTATGCTTATCTTTGATCGATCTTTATCCATAAACCTCGTTCACATTAGACATTTGGACTTTCCTTATAAACGGAATCGGAAACAGAGAAACAAACTTTCTCTTAAACATAAGTCGAATTTCACTCATATGGTATTTCATAAAAACAAAGTCAAGCATGCGTCAGAAAATCGGTCACTATGCTAATAGCGCATAGAACTGGTCAAGGTTAATATGCATGCAAATGATCATGCTAGGAGAATAACTAAATTTAGAGATTCTTAAAATATTTATTATGGTGATTGAATGAAACGTTTAGATGAGGCTATGTAAATGCAATGGGTGGTCATTTTGGTGTTACTTTATCAGAATAGATCAAAAAGTTTTATTTCACGCTATGAGTCTTTTTTCTTACAAACAACATACAAAACTTAAAACTGACACAATAAAGGCGCCTACAGCCTAATAGATTATCTACAGTTCCAAAATGTATGAGATCTTATGAGAAACTGACACGGTATAATACATATATATGAATAATAAATAATAATAATAATAAATATCACAGGAAGACCTCACACAGCTCTAGGCTTGTACTTACTATGGGTACTAGACAACGATAAACATACTTATATAGAGAAATAACTATAAATGTAACTTTACAAACAGCAACACTCTTAACTATACATCGGTGGCCCTTATAACAAAAGGCATAAGGTCTACCGATGGACAGTTAACAGTGTGGACGATGGTACTATTCAAGAAATTCAAGACGCAGAAACTAATACTAGCGCTTAAACGAATATTATTCTTTACCGGGATTCACTCCCGACTATACTAAATAACCGGGCAAGAGCATCATGCTCAGCTTAAGGTTCCAAAGCCGTTAAGTACTACAAACATAAAAGTCAACAAGTACCTAATAACAAATTTTTAATTTAAAGTCGTTAGTATCTTCTTCTTCGTATCTTAGATGATTTTATTAGGTATAAACACTTTAATCGCCTATATCTCAAGAACCAATGATGTCTACTTAGTCGTGATAGTTTTCCTTTAAAACTTGTTATAATTACATACATACATACATAACATCACGCCTTCATTCCCAGAGTGGGGTAGGCAGAGCTACAGAAATACCAACAACTCTAAAAAGACTTGTTGATGTTTCTATAACCACATTTTGCACAATCTGGCCAAGAAGTTTACTAGTGTATTAGTGATAGGTTGCAAGCCCATCGCCTAACAATACTACAGCCCTTATTCCCTGAGTCGCCTCTTACGACATCCACGGGAAGACATGGAGTGGCACTATTCTAACCCGGCAACCACTTGTTATAATTATGCTCTTTTATTTGAGTTTTTCTCAGATTCTTAGTAATTGTAGTTTTGGCGGGGGGACGGGGGGGGGGACACTTGAGTCTTAATATTTCATAAACGGATAACTTAATCGAAAAACTGTTTTCACAAACCCGTTATATTTCTGAAATACCCCACAAAGTAAGGTTAGTTAGTTAGTTAGTTCAGTAAGGTCACAAATTGGATACATCTCTTGAGTCCACTGTACACACATATTATTTGTCAATACGTCAGCCGTGGCAATGTTTGTTTTGCTCGTTTATTTGATATCCATTAGACAAAAGAAAATTGTCCGAACCATGCTTGACCTGCTTTTAATGCTCATTAAAATAACCATCAACCAATTTGACGACACGTTGGCCTAGTTGATAGTGACCCTGCCTTCCAAGCTAGCGGTCCCGGATTCAAATTCCGGTAAGGGCAGATATTTGTGTGATGAACACGAGTATTTGTTCCTGACTCTTAGATGTTTTTTTACGTAGTTAAGTATCTCTATAAAAGTAATTTTATCGTTATCATGCACCCAGAGCTTAGTTTGGGACTAGATCAATTTGTGCGAGATTAAACAAAATAAAATTGCATTACAATCCTTTTATTTGTTCCGGCACAGACAGCCAAAGGCGACAAAATAAGAACTAATCAGTCAGAGGTTAAAATGAAACAAATAACGACAGCACGTGTTTTACCTCTCTGAGATTTTGGTCAAGGTGGGTTCTACGTAGAAATTTCTAATGTGATTTAAATTCAAATGAAATGTAAGTGTGCCAGTCGCTTCTCTTCAGCCTTTTTCCGTCGCCTCCAGTTTTAGACTTAAGTTCCTTTCTATTTCGTTTTGATGGCTAGAAAAACTCGCAAATACTACATAATCAAATATGTATCGAAAAAAGAGAGTCACTTTAATACATTCAGATAACTTATCAATGTGCCGTTCTAGCTCGGTCTGATGTTACTTTTATTTAACACGTCGGTTTCGGACTTTAAGTGATGGATTATAGAACCTATTTAAATTAGCATTACTGTTCTTTGTTCGGTTCCCTAATGCTTCACCAAATCATCATTTGACAAACTATATCATTTTACAAACTTACATTTGGCCAAGAGGTACTTCCCGCTGCATTATTTTTTTTGTAGTCGAAAGTTTAGAATGTCAGGTTAGGTTAGAACCTGACATATTTAATTAGGCCATGTGACATGTATAATATGTAATAGTTTAAGCACAAATACGTTTTTAGGAGAAGAAAGTTTGTAATATAAAATTATAATTTGGTTAAAAGTATGGACCTCCCTTGATTCACTATGACAAGGTACTTTTAATTGACTGTCAACAACTAGAGTGAAGAAAGGGGCGTTTTATGATGAGCATGATATCTTGGTTTATTTGAAACAATTAGGGGAGGGGTATTGAAACATATAATGTTTCTATAACACAATGTTTTTGTTATCTAGTTATGCCCCAAAAAGAAAGGGAAGAAAGAGAAAAAACAACAATTCGCAAGACCGTTCCGAGAATGTGGATCGTAGGTTTTGATCGTTTGAATTTTATATCAATGTCACACATTATGTGGAACTTTTCAAAATCAATGAAATAACATGATAAGGGATGTTTTGTATACAAACTGGGAAAACTGACATCTAATGAAATAAATATAACAAAACGCATCAATCATTCAGGACGAGAAAGATGTGTTTTAACATTTTTAACGTTAACCGTTCAGCGTGTGTTTTATTGACGTGTCAATCAATTTACTTTTAGGTCACGATGAATAAAGCTACAATTGAATGATAAAAATGTAATGTTGTCGTTTAAACTTAATGTATAAACGCTCATTCTTTATGATTCTAATAAAACCTGTTTTATGAACAAAGTAATCACTTACATAGCAGCAAATTCCATGTTGGTGCTCTCCAAAAATCCGATAGTAATCGTCAAAAGAGAAATCCGCGTACCCAGTTTTTTAGTTCCTTTTACACCGGCCAATGCACCCAAACTGGTTACACGTCGTGACACTTATCAAAACACATAGAAACGAGTATTTAAATAGTATAAATAGCACTTTATGGTTCACTAAAAACACTAAAATACACTTAAATTATAGTGATATTCGTGACACAGTTTTGAGTATGAGGAATCACGTCACTATCCCGGTTGCGCCTGTCGTGGAAGAAAGCCGTAAGTGCGAAGATGACCGAGTAACTTTCGATCGTCTGCACGAGTGTTTGCTTCAAGTTCGCAACGGTGAATGTGGTGGTGCGGCGATAGTTTGCGTTGTCTCTGTCTCGCTGCGCCCGCGCTGCGGTGGTACCATTGGTTCAAATAAAACTTATGCAAAATATGTGAACATTGAAACATTTTTGTTTGATTGATTTATATAATTGAAACTTGTGATTAAGTCAAGTTTTTGAGCATATAATTTATTTATTTACAATCCCATTAAAACTTTGACATACAAACTAGGCTTTCATTGTCATAGTTTAAACTATAAATAAATATCAGAGGACAATCTCACACACATTGACCTAGTCCCAAACTAAGCTCTAGGCTTGAACTATGGATACTAGATAACGATAATAAATACATAGAAATATCTAAGACTGAGGAACAAATATTCGCTCTCATCCGCGCTTAACGGGATTTGACCGCGAGCTGCCAAGCAACAATGTTCGCATTGTTGTGTTCCGGTGTAGTGATAAGACAATCGGTGACATTACTAGCATAGAGGCATTCCATCTTAGTCCTCAGGATGGGCAACGCATTTGAGTTCTTAGTATTATAGTCTTGTGAATTCAAATGTCTATCGGTCTAATATCAGGGGTCCTGAATGTTCATGTGCATTCTCCATATCATAAAAAACGCAGGGTCACTCCCAACTAGGCCAACGTGTCATTAGTGTCAGTGAATAAATAACTCACGGTAAAATTAACATACAGAAGCAAGATGGACAAAATATATAATAGAGACCCTGAATTTACAAATACCTACAAAATGCCGACGGAGTTGCGGTCAAAGTTATACAGAAATAAAATTTCATAACGTTTGTTTCACATCGAAAATTCTGTTTTACCAGCAAAAAGCAGCATTAAACTGAAAGCCAAATAAGTGCAAAAAGCTTTTCAGTGTAGAATTTCTAATTAAACTAGAACCTAGCAGCCTCAATATGTCGCAGAAGTAACGAGTAAAACAAAAGTAAGTAGAAAGCTTGAGCTCAAAACGAAATCAGGTTTCCATTTTAAACTTGCTGTTTCCCGCGACTCCGTCCGCGTAGAAATCATTTTTGCCATTCCCTTAGAAACCATCCAGTTTTTCAGGATAGTAAGTATCCGATGTCCTTCCCTGGGACTCGAAGTATCTCCAAACCGAATTTCATCAAATCGGTTCAGCGGTTTATCCATGAAAGCGCAGCAGACAGACAGACAGAAACATAGAAAGACAGAGTTACTTTCACATTTGTAATATTACTTAATGATAAAGATATCTAAAAGATAAATATAAGGTTATTGTTTAACTAAGCACAAGAACAAGCAAGAGAATATCCAAGCAGAGTATATAAAGAAAATTAATTTATTTTCCCGCCATTTAGAGGCGAGCCAAATACCTACGAGGTGCAACCATGAATGATTATTAATTAAGCTTCAGTCAGAATTATCCATAGAATAAGAACTAAAGGCATAAAAGGAGTCAAATCTATACCTGTATCGAAAATTTCAATATGAATGTACAATAAGTTAAAAAAGGAAAGAGTATCGCGTACAGTTCTTGCTAAAACTATTCGTACACACCAATGTGTTGTCAACTCTTGTAAACTGGTCTCCAACGACACCAACTAGTGTCGTAGATTATATATGCAACATGTGTGCAAAGCAACAGTGTACGTATATGATATTTTAGCTTATAGAATTGTTTCTTTTTGGCACACTGAATTCCAAATCTGTTGCCTTTTATGTTATCGCTCCTTTTATGTCTTCAGTTCTTATTCTATGGCATTATCAGCTTACGACAAGCCCCATTACTGGCTTGCCACATACATGCCGCTTGATATATCGACGATCAAGGAACTCTTTCACTTTTTGACTATTTGCGTGATGTAATTCAAATGTGGTAAAGGACTTTCTTGATCGACAATACCCATGTGCAAAGATGGGGTACCCCTTATCTTGCACAATCTCTGTTATCCGAAATACACTTCGCATAACCGTTTTCGCACAATTACTTTCAGCCGAATGATACTATCGCATAATTATATATTTACCACAATTATTATGTCGCATAATATTCATTTGGCACAAATTTGAATAGCATACTACTACTATCGTCGACTTTTATACCGCTGAATTTTCTGTAGCACAATATGTATTCCGCCGAATTTTATATCGCAGAATTTTCTGTAGCACAATATACATTCCGCCGAATTGAATATCGCAGAATTTTCTGTAGGACAAAAGACATTCCGCTGAGTTTATTGCGGCAAAGTTGATGGTGTTTATTTTAATAGGATTTAAATCGGGACTATTTGCAGGCCAGTCTAACATGGTAACACGTTGCTCACTAAGAAAGGATTTAACACTGCGGGCCGTGTGTTTTGGGTCGTTATCGTGCTGAAAGATCCAGGTCACAGGCAAATGGTCGTCGTATTTGTTTTTAAGTATTTGGCGCCAAATACGCGCCAAATACCCATATAGTTATATTTGTGGTATACAAAGTTGGAAAAGCGCAAAACATATAATAAACATATATTTTTATAGGAGAAGAACATAAAGCAAAACTTTAAAAAAGATATCTAAAGATATTAATGTTACTAACGTTTAGGCACGAGATATAGGCATGAACGTTAGCTAGTTATAATAAAGATATAATATATATGTGTGCATGAGCGAGCGAGTAAGACCTTCCTGGGCAGAACCGACTCGGCAAGGTTAGGTTAGAAGGCTATGGCGGGAGCGAAGCGCAGCGAGCTCCCGCCTTAGCCTTCGAGGTTATTTTTTTTTGACATCCCTTGAAAAAACTATGCTAATATTCTCCGTTTTTGGGACTTAAAATAAGGCAGGGAGTACATATAGTGCAAGAACAAAACAACTTGAATTTACCTATGTTTGAAATTTTACATTAAAAACTTGCAAACCCTTAACACTTAACCCTTAACAATTATTCAACCGTAGGAGTATTGTTCTAATCAACATTATTCCAATGAAAATTGTGGGAAATGATTATTATGCCATAACAATTTCGGCGATACGATTATTCGGCCATAGGAGTATTGTTCTAATCAACATTATGCCAATGTATTATTCTGCCAAAGAAAATTGTGCGAAATGATGATTGTGCCAATGGTTGCTATGCGAAAAGAAAATGTGCGAATAAATTTTGTGCAAGACATTAGTAACCCGCAAAGATGTTCTACTGGTTTGTTTATAATGTGCCCACAGTCTAGCACTACTCAAATATAGCTGGAACCTTATTTATTGTTTTCAGATATTTTTTTTGTTGTTACAGGTTTAACCTAACCTAACCTAACCTACGTAACCCATGCTTCGATAATCTGAAAACCGTAAGGTTTCAGCAAAAATTTGCGTTTTATAAGATTTTAATTCTGCAAAGTGATATGTTCTATGAAATGAGTGTCGGTGGAACAAGGGAAGCCAAATTAAACCGCTAGCATGAACCTTGGGTGGTTACTTTGTCAAAATTAACTGGATGGATGCCATTGCGACGATTTAGGTATCTCATCCACTAGAGTTATGCGAGGCAGTGAAGTGGTGAGCGAGGCAAAAATGCACCACCACGCAAAGAAAAATAAACAAGGAAAGAAAAGACATGAAATTCTTACACGGTAGACAACAGGCGATCTTCTCACCACAAGCGATATCTTCCAGATAACCTTGAATAGTAGAGACGCAGCAACATAAACATTAAAATAAAGTAGGCGGTGCAAACAAGGATGTTTAAAAAATAAAATAAAAATGTATACTTAAGTACTTAATTTTTATAGAAACAAAGAAAGAAAAAATCAATTGCCAAACACAAAAATAGTTCACAAAAATATTACTAATTCATAAAATTAATAATGTAATATGTTATGAAGCAACACTGAACAAAAACATGTACTTATCTAGCCTAGCTCAGTGCAGATCTCCTATTAATGGGTTTTTCATCGCACACCGCTTCGCTATCTCACACAGCTGTGATGGATACTCACCCTAATGAATTATTACGACTTGATGAGTAAATATGTTGAAATAATGTCTAATATTTTAAAACGTGTGTATATGTATTTTTGCGGTCTAGCGACAAGAACTGGTCAATTTCCGGAAACTCGGAACACGGCGGTGTACATTAAATAATAATAACATTTGTGAATATGTGACCTTGAAACCTGAAAACGGTTCAAAATGTAAGGTCTAAAAACTATCACGTCTATGAAAATAGTTTTACTTATCAGTAATATTTGGATGAACCTAACAGTTGACAGGTAGAAGTACATACATACATACATAACATCACGCCTTCATTCCCAGAGTGGGGTAGGCAGAGCTACAAACAGAAATACCAACAACTCTAAAAAGTCATGTTAATAATTCTATACTTAACCACATTTTGCACAAGTAGGCTGAGATGTTTACTAGTGTATTAGTGACAGGTTGCAAGTTCAGTTACAATACTACACGCCCTTATTCCCTTAGTCGCCTCTTACGACATCCATCGTTTGGTAGAAGTTATTGCATAAAAAGTATAAATAATGAATAAGTAATGAGTTTGACTTAATTTATTATTAGAATTAACATTACCTCTAATGTAAGCTTTCCTAAATTGGGCCTTGAGAAAAGTCCCTTTACACACTACTTCATCATATTCATTTATAATTCGATAACGTTAGAATTTCAAAGGTTCTTAAATATTACTAAATTTGTATTTAAATAGGATTATGTAGAATTTGTAGTCCGTTTTATACTTTAAGCTGGGGAATTGACGCAGAGCCGAACCCTTTTGATAAACCTAAACAAAGCGAATGGATTTAAATAGATTTAAATTATAAACGATAAATATGTCAGAAATTTACACTGTTAATAAATTATACATCAGGGATAAAATTAACAGTATTACGGCACAGTATTGACAGAGTTCGTCTTTGAACAAATAAAAGGTATATCGCGCGGCTTGCATGTGTGCGTGCCCCATTCGTACGTGCCGCGAGCCACCACAGCCAAACTCAGCAAGGTGCACCAAGCCGGTTTATTCAGAGCTTGGCCGCCGCGACGCGCAACGACGCAACTCAAGCACCCGAGAGGCAATAAGTATCAGAAACTCCTAAAGTGCTGGGGCCGAACTACTTTTAAGTTTGTAACTAGAACTGCGGGTTACTGACGTATTCATGTCAGGAAATGGTAGTTAGATACAGCGGGAGCTTAGTGTAAGTATGTTCGTATGAGAAGTGATGGTAGAACCCTGTGCAGAGTCCGTCCGGATTTCTACCACCATCTTATTAATTAATTCTTATTGCCTAGCAGCAATGTTCGCATTGTTGTATTCCGGTGTGGGGATAAGACAACCGGTGAAATTAACAGGGTTGGCAATGCATTTTAAGTCTTAGGATGGCGGCCTTGAGATTATAGTCTTAAGAATTCAAATGTGCCCGTGTGGATGCCGGGTTAGAATAGTGCCACTCCATATCTTCCCGTGGATGTCGTAAGAGGCGACTAAGGGAATAAGGGCTTGTAGTACTGTTAGGCGATGGGCTTGCAACCTGTCACTAATACACTAGTAAACTTCTTGGCCTGATTGTGCAAAATGTGGTTACAGAATTATTAACAAGCTGTTTTAGAGTTGTTGGTGTTTCTGTAGCTCTGCCTACTCCACTCTGGGAATGAAGGCGTGATGTTATGTATGTATGTATGAATTCAAATGTCTATGGTTCTTAGATTCTACTTACCGTCAGGTTGCCAGAGTGCTCGTATGCATTCTCCTTTTCATAAAAAAACTGTACCGCACTTTGGCCAAGAGTATATGTTAAAAAAGTGTACTATATTAGAGGAAAAAAAGTATGTTAAAGTGTATTTTGCCAAGTGTATTTATTAGGGTAATAAGTCCATGGATATCACACGCGAGGACAAACTTTTTATTTTTTATTTTTTTTATTTTTTTATGTTAAGGAGAAGGCACACGAGCACTCAGGCCACCTGATGGTAAGTGGAATCTGAGACCCATAGACATTTGAATTCTCAAGACTATAATCCCAAGACCTCAAATGCGTTGCCAACCCTGAGGACTAAGATGGAATGCCTCTATGCTAGTAATTTCACCGGTTGTCTTATCCCCACGCCGGAACACAACAATGCGAACACTGTTGCTTGGCGGGTGGTTAATGGATAAGATGGTGGTAGCGATCCGGACGGACCCTGCACAGGGTCCTACCACCACTAAAAACTGTTCAGTAAAAGAGAATTTTCTCTTGTGGACTAACCAGAAGCACAAATTAGCTCCACACGCCTCTGCCAAGTCCCCATGTTTTTACATTGTGTTTAATAAAAATAGCCTGTCCGTTCTATCGGTTGTCAAATTACTCTGTGTACATGTTAGCTCGTGTTTACTAGTGAGCATACTACAAATTGAATTTTATTCGAGCATACATTGCGTGTACTTGACAGCCCACGCACCCCGCTGCGTCGCTATTGTTGGAATTAATGGAAAAGATTCATAAAATCATTTGCACGGGATGTTATGAATGAATAAAATTGGGTAATGGATGCTAAATTTGGAAATCAACAGCGTTTTTTACTGTATGCTTTTTTGGCTGTGACTCCTTTTTACAAGACTACCCTAAAACCGGTAAAATTTTTCGCTGTGTTTATGTACGTCTATGTATATAATATATCCATGATTCTTTGTTACCGGCTGTGCACTTTCGTTGGATTGGTATTTGATACCAAAAGAGTGTAATATTTAGGCTTTATTAAAACCTCCTCAAACCTGATGCTGTAGAGATAGTCGGTTTTTGACAAGCCTTTTTATAGTTTTTTTTAATGAAAATACATATGTATTTATATCAAAAGAGTCTGTATTGATAACTGTTACTGGCATTTTACCGTGGTCTTTAACCATCAAAAATGGTCTGAAAAACCACTTACATTCACTAAGTGAATTACATTCGACTTTCCACAGTAACGCGGCCGGTCCGGAACAGGTGAACGTACTGGTTTGCGAATGCATTGGAGAGTTACCTACGGGTAACAATCGATTTGCACCCATCGGTAGCCATCGATTACCAACGGCTATCGATTATCGACATGACATCGATCATTAAAGAGCATGATCAAACATTATTTTCATAGAGTTAATAGAGCAGAGGCTGGGCATGTGAGAGATGAATGTATAACTTTCTCTGAAGCGGTGTAAGGTGTGATTAATTAGCCTTAATTAGGGTTGTAATTGAATAATCATACCGCTTTTCGACTCCGATCAGTCAAAGGTCACAAGTTCGAATATCGCCAGAGGCTAAAAGTGTTGATTTTGTAGGGTTATGAAATATCTGTTTTTTTTTTATACAATAGAATTGGTTTTTTACTTTACCTATTGCGCGATCTTAAGGCGTCGAAAGGGATGATGACATTTTCCAAAATTGTTAACGTAATAATTTTCTTCAAATATAGGCCAGGATATTAAGTGTATATTTTTTTACATAGTTAAAATTAATGTCAGGCTATGTTCTATTTGAAGTTCGGCTTTTGGACCTCGTCTTTCCCCTCCCCTCTTACTCGTGCCCCATTGATCCTTCTCATATTCGAACTTTTTATGCTTGTATTAACTTGAATTAGTTTTACCGAATTTCACAAACAACGAAAAATACTCAAGTGATTGTCAAACGAGCATACAAACATTCGAATGCTATCTCAGGTGACCTACTTGAATTTACTTATTTGTCATTAAATATATACTTATTTTCTTTAAGCCATCTCGTTAAAACTCTATTGTTTTTGACATGGATGTCGAGTAAATAAGAGTTATTATAACTTTGATACTACGATAACACATCAAAATCAATTTGGTTTGTATCCAGTAGAATACAGCTCCAGTAGTTACATTTTAAATACGGGTCTATTTCTTGCAAAAATCCGCCCCTAGGCGCTGTCTCAAATTAGCACTGCAAATAAAGAAAATGACGTCGCCTAACTAGGCAGACGCTGTCCCTAGGCACGAGAATTTCGCGTTGAGCAAATAATTAGTAAATCCAACTTTCTGGCAACATGGAATTTTCTTGGGGTATGTCAACAGTTTTATTAAGTACGAAAAAGCTTTGTTTTACTGCAAATATTATGTTCCAAGTCTAAGAATATAAATTCGGGTTGGGAAAATTATTGGACGTTTGGTTTAATTTGCCGTCAACGTAATTACAAATTTAAAACGTCGTGTTGATGTTGTATCCAGTTGCGTTGAGTGTGTCAATTAACATACGAAGATAGTTGAATGTTTCAAAATCTTTTTCTTTTTCTAATTAATATTCATTAGCATTTCCATGAGCTTTGTAGCTCCACTGTATTTTATGGAAGTTGAATTTTATTTTAAATTCAACCCACCGTTTTACAAATTTTTGACTTTTAAGCTATTTATTATATTGTATTTTTTAGCAGGCTGGTTTTTGCAACTCAATGTCTTGCGTTTAATTTGCGGCTGGCAGGTGTTTCAAATATTATTTTTTTAATAAATTCAGAGCTGTTTATTTATTGATATTTTCTGTAAAAGGCCGCCACTACAAAGAGAAACTATACTTCATTTCTATGCATTTCAAATGATGTCTAAATACGAGTAAGTTTCTGTCAAAAAAAAACATTTTATGGCATGTTTGACTGTAGTTTTTAATGAAAATTATCTACTTATCCAACATACATTATAATGATTCTACTAGCGGGGATCCTGTCGCCACCTTCCGACTCCATCGTCAGACCAGCTCGATGGTGCCATATTATTATCATCGAAGTGACGTAGGTAAACCAAATTTCAGCTCAATCGGTCCCCAGAATTAGATCAAATCTTTCTTGCAAGATTTGACCCGAACAGTCAGTAAAAGAAGTAGCTACGCAACCGAAGACCTCAAAATGATCTGCACTCGACTCTATTCTCAAGAAAATACGTAGTATCTAGATGATTTTGAGCATGTTATTCTGCTTCGCTACCTTTGATGCTGAGTGTACATACATACATTGCGAGTTACTGAAAAGCTTGTAAAGTAGGATGTTTTTCCCGTTCTGGTTTATACTTTAAACATTTATTTAAATGCAAAATGAGTATATAAAACGAGTCCCTGCAGTATGACTAAAAAAACTTGATGTGTCAATTCCAAAGTTTTAATGTTGTTATTTCCCTGCAGCTGGGTCAATTCATGTATGTAAATAAAATGGGAACTCATCATTTCATCGAATGCTATTTTCTGCTGAAACATTAATGTTTTCAGGGTATCGTAAACATTAATTACGTAGGTTAGGTTAGGTCAGATGTTTAAGATACCCTGAAAACATTATGGTTTCAGTATAAAATAGCGTTCGATGAAATGATACACTCGATGAAAGGTGTTTCGATGAAAAGATAGACACCCAAATAAAAGAAAGTCGTAAAACCAACATAAGTGTAAGAAGCCAAGGTACTAATGCTAACCTGGAGTTACAAATAAAGCAAACAATTCCATGATAAAAAACGTTTAATAACGTAGAAACTTTTCTAAACCGGTTGTAGATTTAAACCTAAACGCCGAACTGGGTGGAAGAAAGTGAAATGCGGAATGCCTATTTGTCTAACACTTTACATCGAAGAAAGTTATTAGCATCTTTGGACGGTTAGAGGTGAAAATTGAAATATGTATGAAGGTGACAACTGTGACAATTTACCTATTGTTTTGTCTTAAAGTCAAACTGTCAAGAATAGAACTGCGTATTTAATATTCATGCATGACATACATGCTATTTCTCATAATAGTAAAAGTTTAAGCATCTTCTGTTTTAATTAAAATTGGATTCTCGTGAGAGCCCGTGTGGTTGCCGGGTCAGAATAGTGGCACTCAATGTCTTCCCGTGGATGTCGTAAGAGGCGACTAAGGGAATAAGGGCTTGTAGTACAGTTAGGCGATGGGCTTGCAACCTGTCACTAATACACTGGTAAACATCTTAGCCTGGTTGTGCAAAATGTGATTACGAGAGTTTTTGTTATTTCTGTTGCTCTGCCTACCCCACTCTGGGAATGAAGGCGTGATGTTATTTATGTATGTATGTATGAACTTTCGTGAGTCATACAATTTTAATAGGTTTTGGTCGCGACTTCGTCCGAGTAGTGCTTCCCGTTCAGAATCTTCTTACTCTTCTTAGGATAAACCCTTCTTTCACTACCGTGCCTGCCTACCTACCTACCGCCAAGCAGTAGCGTTCGCATTATCGTTATTCGGTATGGGGATAAGGCTCCCGGAAATTACTAGCATAGAGGTATTCCATCTTCGTCCTCAGGGTTGGCAACGCATAGGAAGTCTTAGGATCGTAATCTTGGGAATATCATCCCTAAGCCGTCCCATTGTCACCAATTAAGTGTCTGATGAGAAGATCAGTGAGGAATTAAGGGAACTTCTCAATTCTTTTAGGAATACACATAGCGATTTTGGTATTTTTAGTACCAAATCCAGCATTTTGCATTGAGAAAGTATATCATTTGGTGAAACAGATTTACTCAATGATACCTATTTCAAGGGTTGCTATAATATATCTCGATTGAGATAGTTGAATGACTTGAATAAAGAACATTAAATTGTTTTGAATATATACGCTTTGATTTACCCGCGGCGTTGCTTGCGGCGAGCTAAAAATATACTAAGTATAGTTTCTTGTTATTTGAAGAGTGGGATTACATAACAGTTTACTATGATAACTAAGGGCCTGGTATTTGATCAGTTAAACTAATTGTTAAAAATCGTAACTAACGGTGAAATCTGAATGAAATGTGTCAAATTATCAATTCCTTTTTCAAATTTTAAACATTAGTTCAGTTAACTACTGATCAAACAACTGAGCCTAAGAAGTATAAACATTAAATTTCATTTTCTTTTGAAGTATGGAACCTCAAAATACTTTAACGGCATATTAAAAACCATCACTACATAGTATAAAACAAACTCGCTTTTTCTGTCCCTATATCCCTATGTATGCTTAAATCTTTAAAACTACGCAACGGATTTAGATGCGGTTTTTTTTAATAGATAGAGTGATTAAAGAGGAAGGTTTATATGTATAATACTTTAATCCGGAGCGAAGCGAGGGTGGGTCGCTAGTCAACAATAAATAAATGATTTATGTTTTATGAGAAAACATTCCGAGTTGTTTATATTTTATTGTGTCCTCGGTACTCGGGATAGTCTTAAAGAAGATTACGCGCGTTTTCATTACAATTACACTATATTTTAGAAATTAATACGTTTCCTTTTCAACCATTCTGTTATTATAACGAATAAATTCTTAATATTCGAAAATGAAATTCAAGTATTTTTATATCTTCTTAAAAAAACATTTGACAAAAGGAACGGGCACACGTAATAATAATTTATAAAGAGTTTCTAATTTTAAATTCTAGCAAATCTACGAAAAAGTCATATTTTTGTATACTGCCACCGTAAGCCAACAGGCGTCATTTCAAATTAAATAAGCATAGCAGATTCAGACCTCACCTGTTAGTAATATGGTCGAACTTGCTACAGGTGTTTTGTCTGAGATGCCACTATTTCTCTTAAAGCAGTAATAGTAAATTTTCGTGACGTAATGGAAAAGTTACTTTTGTTGATTGTGGTCCTTAACTATAGGTATTTTTTTCGGAAAACGCCCATATTTTGTTTCTAAACTAGTACGTAAAGTATAATAAATCAAAACTCACTGCAAAATATACAATAAAGAGCAATTTTTATACGTTTTTCTGTATGTAATCGGGTTCTCGAAAACGGTTCTTACGATTTTGATGATGATTTGTGCAATGAGGGATTTCAACAAATCGACCTGTTAAGTTGTCATTTCATCATAATTATCCTTTAACCTACCACCCCACTAACCATCAGGGTGGCCTGTGTGCTCGTTTGTCTATTCCATGCCATAAAAAACCGGGCAAGAGCATGTCGGACCATGCTCAGTGTAGGTTTCCGAAGCCATTAAGTACTACAAACATAAAAATAAAGAAGTAATCACTAATTTTCTATTTAAAGTCAATTGTTGCCCTCTTAGATGATTTTCAAATAATACAAATACAAATACAAATAATTTATTTCCAAGAAAAAATAAAAACAGCAATTTCAGATTAGACTGACCCCCACACTAGGCATTGCCTGTCCCGTGGGGGATATAGTACGGTTGACAAATATATGTTTTAGCGGCTAACGGCAACAATAATTCTTAATTTTGTTTAAATGTGTAATTAATAAAATATAGCAATAGTCTCCAAACAGAAATAAACATTAAATTGAGAACAAAAATTATAATAATTCAAATCTTAAAACAAAACAAAAGTGTGTGTGTATGTGTGTGTTCGTGTGTGGTGTGTGTGTGTTCGTGTGTGGTGTGTGTGTGTTCGTGTGTGGTGTGTGTGTGTTTATTGCACTTTAATGAAATGTTCAGTCTCTGCGTATGATAACTGTAACATGCCCCTTGTTAAAACCCTTTTTACTTCAAGAACGGAGTGTTCTTTAAATTTGTAAGCCTTAATTAGTTTATTATAAATTCGGGGATGTAAGAAATTTGAGAAGCGTTGTGCAAATGAAGTTTGGACAGCGGGAGTGGGTAGTTTGAAGATGCGGTGTTGAAGCATGTCATTATATTCTGGTGAGTTCAAGACGGATTTATGGACCCTTGTCGCCACCCTCATTAGGTACAGTCCTCGAACACTAAGCACCTGAGCTTCTCTATATAGCTCTGTGGTAGGGTATCAATAGTGTTTTCTTAACGCGACCTTTAAAACTGCTCTTTGTGCTCTTTCTAATTTTAGGAGGATGGCAGAGGTGATTCCTCCCCAGGAAAGAATACAGTAATTTATTATTGACTGTCCTAGTGCCAAGTAAATAGTTTTTAACAACTTTATGTCTACTGATTCGCGCAGCATTTTTATAGTGTGTATCAGTTTTCTGACCCGACTGAAACAGCAGCTATATGCTCTCTAAAGCTGATTTTTTCATCGATAACTATCCCAAGATACTTAATCGCACTAGATCTCGTCATGCAGTCGCATTTGCAATTCATTACTGGGATTTGTGTACAATTGCAACTGTGGATTTTAATATCCTGAAGATGAGTTGGGGGTGAAGCAGATGTCTTATGAAAGCATAGAAACTTGGTTTTTGTTGTATTCAGAGTAAGGAGATTCTGTTTTAACCATTTTGATACCAGTGACATGCCAAGTTCAACACGTTCATAGACATTCTGCCACGAACTCCCATGGAAGACGATAGCTGTATCGTCGGATAGCTGTATTTTAGTAGGTATAAACACTTTTATCGCCTGTATCTCAAGAGCCAATGAAGTCTACTTAGTAGTCATAGTTTTCCTTTAAAATTCGTTATAATAATGCTTTTTCATTTAAGTATTTTTTCTGATTTTGTATTTGTAGTTTTGGCTGTAGGGTGGGGAGATACTGACTCGAACAAAAATTAGTGATTTAAAGCTTAATATTTCATAAGGTTTGTAAAATCAATTTTTCAAAAAATTGATTTTACAAACCCGTAATATTTTTGAAAGATCTATCCAACGACACCCTACACTATGGGGTAGACGGGAAAAAAATACATCCCCACGTTAAGATTTATTTTACCACTTTGTTGGCGTGACTAATATGTATATTCATGCCAAATTACAGCTTTCTAGTACTTACAGTCTCTGAGTTATGCTGCGGACGGACGGACGGACGGACATGGCGAAACTACAAGGGTTCCTAGTTTGACTACGGAACCCTAAAAAGATAAAACAAATATGAAACTAATAACTATTAAGTTTTATCTGACAAGTTTGGGATCAGAAGTTTTTTTATGTACGAGAATCCAGATTAAAACTATTAGCGATTTCTAGCGTTTAAAAATGACCCTGAAGCGCGCAAACTGGTTTGAGTAACCCTGAACTACCGTTATATAACAACTTAAACGTCAATAAGAAAGTTCACTTAAGCAACAAAACTACAGCTTTAAAAATAAATTATTTTAACGTTTGGATGCAGTTTGATATAGTGTGTAAAGGGGATACGAGCAAACATTTAAACCAGATGTAGGCTCTACGAGTCACGTAGATGTGGAATTTCATTAATAACTCTAATACATAGAGCGCAATTAATTTTTAGTCCCATCGAGCAGCAATGAACTTGAAACCTTGTCAGTTGAAATGAAGATGTAAATGACAGTTAATTGCAGGTTAATTGGGTTATTTTTAATACATTGCATGGCGAATTAATTATCCTAATTAGGATGGATGGATGTTAATAAAATATTTGCTCGTACCTATTGGATTTACACTCTTTACCTTACAAAATTTAAACTTGTGTGAGTTATTATTATAAACGAACACTGAACGGTTTATTCACATATTAGGGATGTTTTAAAAAAAAATACATAGGTAAGGGGTTTCATTAAAACAAAACTTAATTGATTCCTTTGTGTAATGAGAGTTACGCATATAGTTTGTATGACTAACTTTCGTTACACAAAGGACGCGATCGTGATTTTTGTTTTCACTAAGCCTTTAACTATGTAAATATTTTGGAAAATTTCTTATTAATCAGGTAACGGCCCGACATGTTTCGGACTCATTAGGATTCCTTCAGCAGGGGAGTGTGTTGTCGCGTGCGCATTCACCCTCACACCAAGTCGAGCAATTACCTGACTATTATAATATGACAACGTTAACGTAACTTACTTAATATAACAACGTTAATTTCTAATAAGTTGGACCTGCGAAAACAAGTTGACGTTGCTTATTTCGATTTCCGTAAAGCATTTGATAGAGTGAGCATCGATGTCCTACTGAAAAAGTTGGATGTAGTGGGCGTATCAACAGACTTATTAGCGCTTTTCCTTAGCTACATGTCGGGCAGGGAACAATATGTTATTTACAATAATGCAAGATCTGACCTATACCCAGTGACATCTGGAATAGGACAAGGCAGTAGTCTCGGCCCTTTGTTGTTTTTAATCCTTGTAAACGACCTCCCAGCTGCAATTAAGAACACAACATGTCTTCTATTCGCGGATGACTTAAAGCTAGCCCTTGATGTATCTAGTTCTAATGACTGTGCAAAACTACAAGAGGACATAAGTAGTGTCTGTGGTTGGGGAGTGGACAATAGTCTGGACTTAAATACAGATAAGTGTTCCATCATGTCCTATACACGAGCCCGGAGTCCTCTTCAGTACACCTACACATTAAATAATGAGCCTATGAAGCGCATCTGCTTGGTGAAGGACCTCGGTACATGGTTTGATACACAGCTCAGCTTTAACCATAACATAATTAAAACCTGTGATTCTTCTCGAAGGTGCTTAGGCTTTGTAATAAGACAATCTAAATCTTTTCCTGTGGGGCTGCAATGGTAGTACTTTTTAATGCATATGTTCGCAGTAAAATGGAAACAAATGCAGCTGTGTGGAGCCCGCATGAGTCTCAGTACACACTCATGCTCGAAAGAACTCAGAAGTCGTTTATCCGTTTTCTCTACAATAAGCTCTATGGTTATTACCCAAGACTTTACCCGACTTTATTTATTCTTGGAATGGTTAACTATTCTGCCCTTGAGACACGCAGAGACACCCACCTTCTCAAATATTTTTTCCTATTATTACGTGGCAAGAACAGCAATCCATATATGTTATTTCAAATCTCTTTCTGGGTGCCTCCAGTTCCCACCATAGTTCTCCGCCCTCGGCGGCGCCCGCTGTTCGCGCCGGCGGCGCGGACTCGGAGCCACTCCCACTCTCCACTCCATAGGGCGCTGGCGTTATTAAATGATATTCTGTTCAGCGACAGCGATCTGGATATATTTTTTAGCTCTGAATCAAGATTTGTGGCATCAGTCACCAGATATCTGGAGGCTGGGGCCAAAAAAAGCTCTGTGCATAATTAATGTAGTTATTTTGCTTTTACTTTGCTTTTACTCTATGTACATAATTATACTAATTCAATTAGCATGTTTGGTCCTAGTACTGTTAATGTTAATTGTAACAATTGAATAAATAAATAAATAAATAAATATGTGAGTAAACCGTAAGTGTTCGTTTTGTTAATTTAAAGCTTGTTAGAAGTTAAGTCGGTTAAATAAACAGGGTAATTTTTGGGTCATACGGACTCTTAAAAACAAAAGTTGTCTCTCCTGTGGTCAATTGTTAAAAGCTTGTGTGCATTTAAGTTATGTTTTTATATGATAGCTCTAAAGCAGTCCTGACGTCGTTTTTCATCTAGTTCCCATAGCGCAAGCTTTAGCTTAGTTTAGGAGTTCATACACAGATTTAGGTTACCGTCTTTCCTGTGGACACACCGAAAGTTAACGCTTTTAAGGCCTAATTTTCTGGTTAAGCCCGTTCCCGCAAAAACGCCGTCAGGACTGCTTTAATTAGACTTGATATAAAAATATAACTTAAATGCACACAAGCTTTTAACTATGGACCACAGGAGAGTCAATTTTTGTTTTTAAGAATGTGTGTGACCCATTTGAGTGATGAGCGCAAAATTAAATATTTGTTCCTTGCTTGGCTTGGATTTTTTCTATGTATTTAATTTAAGTATTAATATCTCTGTCTGTTTATCGTTGTCTAGTATTCGCCTAGAGCTTAGGTAGGAATAGGTCAATTTGTGTGAGATTGTCTCCTGATATTTTTTTTTTCAAGTGTTATAAATGACATTCAATATTATCTCTAAGAAGTATCAATATTCGCGTTCGTCTTGCAAATGGCGCGGTTGTTAGCATAGACCACCCACACTGTTCTACTCTGCACCTCATACGTATGTATGACACAGGCCTCAGCGCAGCGTCATCGTTAAAACATTTCTGCGGAGAAAGCAGCATCTCAAATTAACTGATTCAACTTAAAATACCCAAAACACGGATGCAACATACATAATAAGTCTGTACAAGTTGCGCATCGTGTCGAACTAAATCCTGATTAAATATCTGTCACAATACATACATACATAAAACATCACGCCTTCATTCCCAGAGTGGGGTAGGCAGAACTATAGAATTACAATACAAACAGCTCTAAAAAAAAACTTGTTGATAATTCTGTAATCACATTTTGCACAAACAGGCTAAGATGTTTACCAGTGTGTTAGTGACAGGTTGCAAGCCCATCGCCTAACAGTACTACAAGCCCTTACTCCCTTGTTCGCCTCTTACGACATCCACGGGAAGACATGGAGTGGCGCTATTCTAGCCCGGCAACCACACGGGGGTCACAATAGTTCGTTAATAATCATAGTTAACGTTGAATACATCCTCAACTTATCTCTGTTCGGCATAATGGTTGAATAAGAGAAGGCATTAAGTTCGCCGACGTATAAATAAATAAATACAAGCCTTATAACATATTCCATATATCCATGTATGTTTAGTGGTGGTAGGACCCTGTGCAGGGTCCGTCCGGATCGCTACCACCATCTTATCCATTAACCACCCGCCAAGCAACAGTGTTCGCATTGTTGTGTTCCGGTGTGGGGATAAGACAACCGGTGAAATTACTAGCATAGAGGCATTCCATCTTAGTCCTCAGGGTTGGCAACGCATTTGAGGTCTTAGGATTATAGTCTTGAGAGTTCAAATGTCTATGGGTCTCAGATTCCACTTATCATCAGGTGGCCTGAGTGCTCGGGTGCCTCCTCCTTAATATAAAAAAAAAAAAAAAAAAAAAAAAAAAACATTTAGTACCCAAGCGCACTTGAGTTATAACTGAGTTTTTTCGAAAATTACAACTTAACAACTTGACCCAATAAACCTTATTCTAGTGTTCTCATCGAATTTTAATGCAAACATACCTATATGAAAACATTGCTGGTTAATACTATAGGATAAATATAATTGATACCGTGCGCTAACTAGCGTTTCTATTCGTTTTATTTTTAAACCAATCACGTCACTGGTAGATCACGTCATACGAAAAGTCACGTGATCTTCCAGTGACGCGATTGGTTTAAAACAAAACGAATAGAAACGCTAGTTAGCGTAATCATCTTCTGTATATTTTAACGAAATCGCAAAATTAGCGTTATGCATCTTGACTAGGCAGCCAGTTTTCGTCAATACTATACATTTAATCGAGTTTCAAAAATCGATAACTTAGCGCTATGCATTTTTTTATAGCAATGGGGAGGCACACAAGCACTCAAGTCACCTGATGGTAGGTAAGTAGAATCTTAGACCCATAGACATTTGATTTTTTAAGACTATAATTTCAAGACTGCAATCCTAAGACCTCAAATGCGTTGCCAACCCTGAGGACTAAGATGGAATGCCTTTATGCTAGTAAGTAAATACACCGGTTGTCTTATCCCCACACCGGAACACAACAATACGAACACTGCTGCTTGGCGGTAGGTTAATAGTTTAGATGGTGGCAACGATCCGGACGGACCCTGCATAGGGTCCTACCACCACTAGGCACCCAGCTTTCGTCAATCCGTCATTTAGTCGATTTTCGACAATCGCTAGCTTAGCGTTATGCATGTTGACTTGGCACTCAGCATTCGTCAATCCTTTACACTTTGTCGATTTTTGAAAATCGGTAATAAGCGTTATAGAAAAGATTACTAGCCTTTAGCTTCCTCCGTCAACCCTGTAATTACTTTCGAGTTTTGAAAATGTCGCTAACATAGCATTACCCATCTTTACTAGGCCCCTAGCTTTCCTCAATCCTACACATTATATCGATTTTCAAAAATCGCTAATTTAGCGTTATGCATCTTGACCTCAGCTCGGACAGAAGTGGTTGACATTATATCTGAGACTTTTATCTATTTAATAGTTATACCGGCTACCCGTGTGCCGGATAACGGTCAGATTAAATTATTAATTGATCAAGTGTTTAAAGCTAATCAATCTCTGTATGAATTTTGTGGTTAACGTCATGAAATGGAATGATTGAGAGGGATTAACTTAATTGTTATCCATTAACCACCCGCCAAGCAACAGTGTTCGCATTGTTGTGTTCCGGTGTGGGGATAAGACAACTGGTGAAATTACTAGCATAGAGGCATTCCATCTTGGTCCTCAAGGTTGGCAACGCATTTGAGGTCTTAGGATTATAGCCTTGAGAATTAAAATGTCTATGGGTCTCAGATTCCACTTACCATCAGGTGGCGTGAGTGCTCGTGTGCCTTCTCCTTAACATAAAAAAAAATATATATATACTGTGGGCTCTGACTAAAAACAGACTGCAGTGTCAATACAGCAAAGATGGTAGTTCTTCTTCTTTTTTTATTAACGGCAGTGAACTGCGGTAAAGATGATAGTTATTAAATTGTCTTCTCCCGATACCTGAAGACAACAATGCGGACACTTTTTTTAATAGATACGATGGTAGTAACGACCCGGAACGACCGTAAACACTACTTAGAAAACACAAGAAATTTGCTATTTTAAACAGTCCAACGAACACTTAAAACATCGTCATAAATCATGAAATCTCTTAGTCATGTGCCACAAAAAGGAGAAAACATTAGTAAAATTAGAAAATATACCTTTGATAATATGACTGACGAGAAATGAATGCCGTGTGACAAAACAGTGTATTGCCGAGTGAAAGTAAGTGGTTGTTTTTGTTTTGGTAACGCAAGGCCATCGTGAGTTCAAAGTAAAAGCATACACATTTTTGAGTAACGGTTATTCGGTATTTTATTATAGGTAAATCAGTTAATCAAGGCGTAGCCAAAACGCAAACGCTACTGGGTCATTCTTCTTTTTTACCGACAATTGCCTGTCCTCATTTTATCATACGTTATCAGTTAGAGTATTGATTATTAATGTTTTAGTGTTTGAATATACGTCCAAACATTTATTCATCTATTACTACTAAATAATCTTTCACTTTCTCTATCCAGTGTTTTATTTATAAGTTGGTTTTTCATAGAATCGCGTGACAGAGTGGTAATACAAAATTTAGTCTCCTCTGTAAACGGCCACTCTGTCACAGTATATTCTGAAAAACCACCATAAAGAAAAAACATTATCGTCACCGAAATAATCATTAATTAGTCCAGATAAAAATTCACGCGAAGTAAAAAATCAAGAATTAAAACTATAATTATCAATAGTTGAAAAACGCAAAATATAGAAAAAATACGATGTATTGTCGGTAAAAATGTAGAACGACCCTACTAACGTTTCTGTTTTCGACTCGAAATGTATGAAGTTGACATAAGCGATCGAGCAATATGTCATCAGCTGACGTTAATTCTATATTTTTTTTCGATTTCCGAAAATTGCTTTCATATAAAATCTTTTTTATAAAATCACATCCTACACTGCTACTATTTCTTCAATTTATTTTCGAGGGCAATCACGCCCAATTTGACATGAACGGATGCATGTTTAGTAATGCAATTTCAAGACAATCGCACGACCATAAAAAACGAGAACCTTTTTGGTAATCTACTAAATAATACGATGTATTAAAGTAATTAATATATAAATCCAGTTGTAACGATACCGACCCCACAGCAGTCAAGAGTGAGTCGCATAACATAAATAAATACAGAGTGTTTTTTTTAAATGGGACAGTATGGGGAAATCCGAATCTAAAGGAAATAGAGGAAAAGTGTCCAAGGAGACATTGGGTGTTTTTTTATGTAAACAAATTTGGCTCATTAAAATTTTTGGTCAAGCGTGAGTTGTTCTTAAAAAATTATAAAGTTGGTAATTTTTTTTTTTGACGCGGGTCGACTCTGTTTCATGTAAGGATTATTTCATTGTACGGAAAGAAAAAAATCTGAACAGTAGAAGTTGGTCAAATTTAATGAAAACTAATCTTCATACAATTGCAGTATTCGCCTTTTAATATTTTCACAAGTGCCTAGGCGTGTAAAAAAATATTTAAAATTATTCCATTTTTAAATTTCGATAATCGATAAGAGCTCCAGATGATTCAAGAGAAGAAAATTTTTTTTAATCTTCGTAAACATCATGGCACGCGATAGTCTTGAAATTATAAAAAAAAGAATTCAAATTTGGAACGTAAGTTATTTCTGCAGCAAAGAATTCAAATTTGGAACGTAAGTTATTTCTGCAGCTGTGATTTTGTTTCCAATCAGTTCATGCTTGTAATTTTATTCATCATGGCGTTAACTAATTCACATAAAGTTGATTTGATTGAGGCGTATTTTCTTAATTATCGCAGTAGAGATAATGCACTTAAGTGGTATCAAGAACGCTATCCTGACCGTGTAGTACCGAATCGCAAGATATTTGATAGTTTAATAAAGAACCTAAGACAGGAAGGCTGTTTCAAACCTAAGCGTAAAAGGCCGACGATAGTCAATAGTGAGTTCATAACTATTGCCGTATTGGGATATTTTGAAGCATATCCAAAAGCTTCGTTACGGGAAGCAGCTGAAACTATCGGTATTCATAAATCAACTGTAAGGAAGATATTGAAGGCTCATAAATACAAGTGTTACATAGAAGGTCGACTTGTACAAGCGTTACTACCTGGAGATAAAGACCGCAGGTTACATTTCTGTAATTGGTATGTGGCTCAGACTATTAGAAAAAGATGTTTTCCTAATTTTATTATTTGGACTGATGAATGCAACTTTTCGAACAATGGCATGTACAACAGGAGAAATAACCATTACTGGTCAAAAATAAATCCGCTAAGAACTACAGAAACCCACAACCAAATCCGATTTTCTTTTAATTGTTGGTGTGCGATATTACATAACAGAATTTTTGCTATCAAAATTTACCAAGGAACGCTAAATAGTGAAAAATATCAGGAAATCTTGAACATGGCTGCAGATTTAGTAGATGAGACTATTAGCTTAAGGAACTTTGGTAAGATAATCTACCAACAAGATGGTGCACCAGCCCACAACAGTAGGGCAAGTAAACTGTGTTTGGACGAGCAGTTTCCAAACCGTTGGATGGGTACATATGGGCCGATAAAGTGGCCCCCACGATCGCCCGACTTAACGCCATTAGATTTTTTCTTATGGGGTTACCTTAAGGGTCGAATTTATGAATCCCGATACAACTCCGTACAAGAATTAAAAGATGCTGTTTACAACACTTTAAACACAATTCACCATAAGTCTCTGTTAAATGCAACTAGAAGTGTCTTGAAGCGTGCTCGTACCTGCATAAGACAAGACGGCGGCCACATCGAACATTTACTCAAGTAATAAACCAACTGTATGAAGATTAGTTTTCATTAAATTTTTTACACGCCTAGGCACTTGTAACAATATTAAAAGGCGAATACTGCAATTGTATGAAGATTAGTTTTCATTAAATTTGACCAACTTCTGCTGTTCAGATTTTTTTCTTTCCATACAATGAAATAATCCTTACATGAAACAGAGTCGACCCGCGTCAAAAAAAAAATTGACCAACTTTATAATTTTTTAAGAACAACTCACGCTTGACCAAAAATTTTAATGAGCCAAATTTGTTTACATAAAAAAACACCTAATGTCTCCTTGGACACTTTTCCTCTATCTCCTTTAGATTCGGATTTCCCCATACTGTCCCATTTAAAAAAAACACTCTGTATATAAATAAATAAATATCTACTTATAAAATAATTGGCCAGCGTGATCATCTAGTTATATAAAGGTAGGACCCCAAGTTAAACCCGTGTGTAACCAGTTCGTTTAAGGAATACTCGAGGTGTGTTGGAAAGGTTTAGGAAACATTAACTTTAATTTACTAATTCAGAGGCTTCTACTGTATATTACCTACCTAATTTTATATATTCCATTATAATCTAATACCTAACTTTACTTAGATAATATTTGATTCAACAATTCATCTTACAATCTTTCTTAGTACCCTACCGTGTGAATCCAACCATAATAACCATGCCCTATGTTCGACCTAAGATAAACATATTAATGGGTCAGCAAAGTTACTAACTTAACCCATCTAATTAATTTATTCAAGTTTGAATAGGAAATGTTGTTCGAATGTCCTAGTATTATAATAAATCTTTCACATACAGTAAAGCTCAATTTTGTATGAACTTCCTACAGTTTAATAATCTTAATAACTATAGTCCTAAGCTTTAAATTCAATTAATCTTTCATAATTTCGTATCCGAAGTGAGATAGATTGTGAAACTTTTAGTTCTTTTAATGTAGATGTAAGTTTTCTTGATTAATGGAACAGAAGGAGATAACTAATTCCCTATGGGTCCCTTTTGTAAATAAATACAAAGAGAAGGGCAGGCCCCTCCTAGCCATTACACTTAGGCATCATCCGCCTGCCCCTGTGCGGCTCGACAACCTGACGGGGCACCGCTCCACCCAAAGCAAGAGTTGCTGTCCCACTTATAAGGTTAGTAGTGTCTGTGTAGGTTAGTCAGGTCTCCCCAAGAGAGATCCTACCCCAAGGGCCGCGTTGAACTGAACCGGGATGGTGATATAATGTCGCTACTATTAAATCTAGTGAGTCTCCCCTAAAGCCATCTAAATTCGAGAGCATAATCAAAGGACCTAGTTTTTGCTGGTACATAATGGATGCCACCTCAGCCTCGTTTCCACAGCTTTGAAGTAAGGGCCTCATCTCCACAGCCTATACTTGGGAGGGCGCCTCCAAAAGAATCCAGGTCCACTAGGCAAAGATTCCTACCTGATCTAGCGCCCTTTAGAAGAGACTTTTGTAATACCCACGTTCACCAAGAGACAACCTAGCCCAATACGGATCAACTATGAATTGTCGACCCTGCAAGCAGCAGCCGCCCATTCCATAGCCAAGAGCCGATAAATTGCCGCTAAATTATCACCCGTGTAACGGGCGAATCATTTGTTCAATTCTTATATTACATTACATTAGTTTGTAATTGACAACCAAATGTTGACTAAAATGATAATTGAACAATAACTCGATATCAAACTATGCGACTTATTAACACTGCATTCACGGCATTCTTCAATTTATACCACCAGCCCGGAGTCATTTTAAAGGTAAAACTCGAAATTTTGTTTCATTGAATTCGTGACAACCAATTAAGTATTGTAAATATTTTCAATGACTCAATATTTCGATATAACAAATCCAAAAACGTAAGAATTTCTTTATCTATGGTTTTAATACCATAGTTCGGACTTTAACGTTATAAACAAAAATAAAACTTCCAACTGAAATGTTAACCTGTAATAATATGATTGAACTTCACTCACTATCTCACTTGGACTCAAATTATATAATCATTCTGATACCAAATTTCATTCTCTCCTTGCTACCTTAGCAATGGATCGAATCCAAATATACTGTAACATATTCCCTATAAACCGTTTTTATGAAATAATAATTGTTATAACTTCCATTTACACATACCAACTTTTACAGACAGACGAACGAACAAAAATCACATGGCTCTTTGCCTAAGATTAACAGGAACTGGCTTAGTAAAACTAAACTTGTTCATAAAGTCGGCGTATCATAATCCATAAAACCCCTTTTATAAAATAATAATTTGTTTATAACTCCCGTTTACATATACCAACGTTTACAGACAGACGAACGAACAAAAATCACATGGCTCTTTGTTTAAAATAAACTGAAACAAGCTTAGTCAAACTAAGCTTGATCATAATGTCGGAATTACGCCAGCTGCAAATCTAGTATACACGATCTAATCGTAGCTCCAAGACCGCATGTACAAATTCATCATCCTACTACTTATTATTATTATATATATTTTAGCCTATCCATACGCGATTTCATACGACAGAGTAATAACTCCAGAGTTCCCTTCTACATACTCGTACATATAATTCTACATACTGATACATACATGCCTAATTCTAGCCTGTCTATCGATTTTAACTTCACGAACCATGCGATTTGTTTTAACGTACGACATTCACGGTTTCCTAAAGCCGGATTCACAACGACTTTAGTCAGCGATTACGTTCGCTTCGTAATTGCATCCTAGGTATTCACACAATTTATTTCCTAATTCCTTCCAAACTCTACAAGTAGTTATTACATCACATAAAACCAAGCCTCGAACCTGATTCATAATTAATCCCTTGGATTGTAAGCTATTAAGAGATATAAATTAATCTCAATATCACTATTCAAATTCTGAACTCAGTATCATTATTTCCTGTAGTTACTTATAAATATAAACATGATTTAACCTCAAAATCTTTGATAACGATCCGAACCGATTTAAAGTAAACTTCATAATTACTATTCTATAAAACCTAAATTAGGTATAACAAACTTATCATAATTTTCATTTACTTAATCTTACATACAAAATCATCATAATCATAGATAAATATCCAACATCCAACATTCGCAGCCTCCTAAAGTTGGATTCACAATGAATATTTGCCAACGATAATGTAAATTCTAAAATCGCAACTATAAAATCTAGCCTCGCTAACCTTATCCTAAATTCGAACTCAAAGCTTTATTTCTTTAATTATTAGACCTACTAAATTCTTATAATTATAATATAAACATTAATCTTTGGTCTAGATTTGAACTGACTCAAATGTATTTCTCTAAATATCTTTACGCAAGAGATGCAAAATTAATCGTATCCAATACTCTAAGTCTTTTGTCAAGTATCGAACTGACATTATGTATAGTTCCCTAAACTTCTGAACGTATGCAGTGCCAAATAACTAAATAACTATATAATTTATTCCTACTTATATAAATTGGCTAAAAGCCTAGTCCTTAAACCTGTACATTACAATAGTCTGTGAAGGTACAATAGACGCGCCACAGAATAAGTTCTTGTACTTAATCTGTGAGACGCGCAACTAATCACAGACTACTAAGGGATTCTATGATCAAATAAAGCACTAGTCTATTTTGGGTTTTTTGTTTAGACTTCTCGTAAACTATTGAACAAATAGTTTTTAATAAAATTTCGGTAATTATCCTTCTATTTACTTCCTACCTGCTTATCTTCGATCAAGTTATTACTACCTAAATCTATTCTAATTTTAGATCTCGGGAAATAAAGAGTTCCGCTTGGCTGAATTAAAAAATACCCCTTTGCCTTATCCCCATCCTGTTCACCTTAAAACCCTCAAATAACCTGTAGACTCTTAACTTATGTAATCTATACATATAATAAAATCTACTTAATAATCTTATACTTCGTTAACGAATTTCTTGTAATTGGATGGTACATTCAGCGCTATTCACCCGGACACAAATCAAGCAAAGCAAGTTCCCTACTCTAATTCACGCCTGGATTTCACATAAAAGATTATAAGTGAAACATCAGTACAGGTTAGTAAATACACTCGTGAAGCATTTCTACTTCGCCCTACAATAAGTAAATACCCTATGCCTATTTGTTCACTTTGGACATTTCAACAACCTACCAAACTAAAACCTTTATACATAGTGTTATTAATGGACTAGATATTTTTAATCGACTGTCGGAAAATAGCTTCTTTCATATGAATATAATATCTAGGCACTTATGTTTTGATAAAACCTTCTTCTGAAAGTAGGTTAATACCTATTACTTCGTGGTTAGTTTTAAGAATCATAACCTCCCAAATTTATTTCAGTAATCCATTTATACGTTTTGAATCAAACAAGCACCGAATCACAGCATCACCGAACACACAACAATAACTGCACCCTTCGCTCGACCCCGTGGTCCCCTGATATACAACTATTACTAATGTCAAATGTAAGTATATAAAAACCCCTATTTGCTATAATAACTACTTAATATTTAACTGTAAATTGGAACCCCTTGTTATTAATAATCTTACAAACCGAATGCAGAATCTCAGGCTTAACTCTTTTCCGTGAAAGTTAACTACAACCCTTTCCTGTTGGTTTTGTTTTAGTACTCTAAAGCCCATAAATATCATTGTTTCAATTAAAGGTATCTGAGATGGTACTTAATGTTATTTCTTTGGGAAAACTAGAACTAGGTATTACCTATAGCTTTTATGAGTAAATAATGTACTATCTATGATAACATCTACTAGTTAAATATGTAAACGGTCCCGTTATTAAAACAATTGTTATGGTAGGCATATATAACTAGAAACCTTCTCCTAAAATGACTTGAAAATAATTTAACCAATTTGTTTCAGGACTCTGCTTGTTTATTGAAAATGTAGGAGCATCTGTGGAATTAAATCTTACTACATGGTACCTAACCCTGAATGCATATTGAAAATATATGAACAGCTGCTGAATGAAGTTCTACAACAATGTATTGGTTCCTGAATAAAATACCAGAATATTACCATAGATGTTGGTATTCCTATATTTTTACTCTTTTCAGGTATCCCAGATTTATTAATTATACTTCCTAATCCCCTTTCATAAATAATTCTTGTAGTAAAGGTTAAGTGACATATATGTTAAAAAGGATAAAGGTGACACACAAGGAAGTTCTCAAACATTTTCTGCCTTACTTAGATTGATCCTAGTGGAGAAGTCCCAGCTGAGTTTACCTCCAGTCTCTTTGTACCAATTAATTACTGACCATTTTTGCCTCTCGGCTGATACTTCAATAACTGAATTTAAGTCTGAACATATTGTTTCTATTAAACTATTTTGTCGCACTAAAATAATATTCCTAAGGCAGAAATTGCTAATATGAGATTAATATATCACAGTTTAAATTTCAAAAACCACTTACCTTACCATGGAGCTATTAAAAGGGTATATGTACAACATAAATATTTTTACAACATTGAGATTATTAGGTTAATATTTTAGATATTCCAGCTTGTATCAATAAATATAACAAGTTAGATCAAAATTAATTAAAGCTTACTGCAATTCTTATTTGATGATTGGAAGGTCTAATTTCTATACTTTAATATTGCTTTTTTTTGTAACATTAAATAATAATTGGATAGAATTAAATATTTTGTTAATTGTAATGAAATGTACATATTCCCCTTTTGCACAAAACAACAATAAAATATAGGTCAATAAAACACAAATCACAGTATATTTATTACACAAAATAACATCAAAATTCAAGTAAATTCATAGGATATGTGCACGAATTTTAATTATTACTTTATAGTAACATAATACGGTTTACTTCTTTGATACTTCATCCTGGAGTTATTAATTCAAAATTTAATCATGATTACACTGCAAATAGTCACAATGCTTTCTTGTTTGTTGGAAGGTCAAATGCCTGTACATAATCATTAAGGAACGATAGTAAATAGCTAATTGTATTGTTAGATGTAATTGATTCGTGCACTTTCCCCTTTTAACACAACACAAAAAATAAAACACATCAAAAGGAACCCCTCCCTAACTCCCTAGCCCTACATTCCGAGAGACTACAAACAGTATAGCTGCATGCCCTAACTGCCTGCCCGAGTTCCTAAAGAAGCCCTATCAGCCTACATTATAAAAGGATACTCTGCTACCCGAAATCCAGACTCAGATTCCGGACTGCTATAAAAATAGCAGCACTAAAGGGGTCTTGGTTCAGCAGAGGCATACTCACCCAATAGGTCCTGATTCCCCATCCAAGCACTCAGAACTTTAAATTAAATATTAGCGAAGCTCTTCCGTCCTCTCCGTCCCGCGTCGTGCTAATTCCTTCTTTTCTCCCCCTCCACCCGTTTTATACTCGAACCATTCCCCCCACCGACCCTAACATTCAGCGACCAGAAAACCTAGACCCGTACCAATAACGGAAAAGGGTCCCCGTAACGATTCCCCATAGTCCCAATAACGAATTAAAACGTAAAAACCGTCCCAACAACGTCTCGTTAGTTCTCTTTATACTGGTCGCTCTTGCTTCCAACAGATTACGTAAGTTTAGTATGGACAAGCGCAATTATAATCTGAATATTTAGTACCTATGTAACCGAGCCAGATAATTTGTCCTTCCTTAATTCCGTGTCCAATTACATAAAAGGTTGTTAAACCCTACTTCTTCTTATATTTGCTAAATAACATAAACAACCTTTTCTGAGACTAGGTACTTATTGTTATATAGCGACCCGGCAATCAACCAAACAAATATAATATATGTTCTAATGGAATCGAGATTAAATAGGTAAGAAATGAAGGAAGAGGTACTTTTATTTTGCAACCTGTGTTCATTAATTATCTATTTTAGGTATTCTTGATTATGTTCTGCGTACTGATTACTGTTTAACTGTTTGTATGGACCTGAGCTAACAAGAAGATACCACGGATATTTTTATACGCTCCTACGATTATTTAATCATTCATCTTTCCTTTTTTTTCAATCTTTAATATTGTTATAAATTATTTCAAGCTTTATAAAAGTAAACGATAAATGTATAAACCGATTTTGTCAAGGCATATCCATAATAACATTCTATACCCGCATAATCCCGCTCTTTCTAACTACCTTCTTTTATTTTCTTACAAGCCAACAACATCATCGTACCCTATCGCTCTGATCCCCGTAACAAATTAGTATGACAGTTCAAACATAACGTTAAAGCGACAAAGCACCAACATGTCTATTCTTATCGCCGCCTCGCCAGTTAATTGGTTTAGGCTTTATAACTACCCTACTTTATTTCGCTAAATATAGCCGCAACGCAACTGTACCCCGTCGCCCCAACGCTTCTAACAAATTAATATAGTAGCTCAAACATAACGTTAAAGCGACAAAGTACCAAAGTGGTTTTTCATATCACCATTCCGCCATTTATATGTTTTAAGCTTTATAACTTATATATTTGAATACGACGACATATTGTACTAATATTTAAGTACACATCTGACCTATTCTATTGTTTAAAAACCCAGTATTATCTCTCGTAAACATATTTATACCTTTATATGATCAGACAAATCCTAAGCCTCCTATTTATAATAAGTGACGATATATAATTTATGATTATGTAAGCAAAAAAAAATTATACCCTATATATATATATCTATATATTTATACATATGCTGGCTGACTTGGGGTCAGTACATCACCCCCCTTTGGCCTTAATAATTTTCGGATTTCGTAGAAGACGCACAATTAATAAGACCAAATCTACTTATAGGATCCTACATAAACGCAAAATTCAAACCATGTATAAATATGTATACCTCCCCATTCCTACCTACCTATTCTTTAACTTAAAATCCTCTTCTTTTTTTTTTTCCTCCAGTCTCTTTTACTCCTTTAATTTTTTTTATCCTTACTGTGCTTTATTTAATTTTTCTTCTAGAGTGCCTCGTGGTCAATCTAATAAAACCAAAATATAAATTTTATCTTACCGCGTTAGTATGCACTATTGTTGATATACTTATTTTATAGTTACCTAGTACAATTAAAAATTCAACGACCCTTTATTACTCAATATAGTTAGATACTACAGATTGAGTATCTAAATTATGCCGACTTCTATTTTACCTACTCAACTGTTATTTGCTACTAATTTGACACCTTACTTTCCCTATCATCCATCCAACAAATCTTCTACTACAACCCTACATACACACTTATGTAATTCATACATATTTGTATATTTTCAATATCACAAGTAAATCCCACTTCAACCTACCACACATACCTATACACATCCAAGCAGCTATACTTACTCAGTCAATTATTCCCGCGCATTCGCATTCAACTCTAAAATATAATTTACTATGCTTTACCGAAATTTATTGGCTTAAAGATTGGATAAAACTTTTTTTTTTTTTTCTTTCTCTATTCATCCTACCTGACTATCCTAATGCTTAATACTAATTTATTAATTCTCTCCCACAACTATAGTGACCTATTGTACTAAAGTAATTAAGACAATTAACACAGTTTATAAGCGTCCACTCTTTGTCCAACCAAATAAAGGTCATTCTTGGCAATTAAAACGGGGAAATAAATTGTTATTGTTTAATAAAGATCAACAATATCAACATTGAAAGATTTACCTATTTCATTTTCCCAACTTCCATAATAGTATTTTAATATCTGGTTATTAAAATAATGAATCAATTAAGATATTTTGAATAAGTTAAGTACCCCATAATGGTCTTAGAATAAATATATGTATTCTTTTGAAATATGTGATAAAAAAAAAATGTTTAGCATCCCAACCTAATTTAACCTAACCTTCTGTTTATCGTACTAAATTTTAACCTCCCTAATTTCATAGTTAAACCTATATTATAATAAGTTGTATTTTGTACATGTAACCATAACATAGAATTAATATAAAGATAGGATAGATATAAGTCAACATATTATGTTTACATCTGATAAAGTAGACTTAAGCAAACCTAATGTGCTTAATTTTTCGTATTTTACTTATAATAATCAAGAGTAACTGAATTCCACCCAAATTCGATATATCATTTGTTCATAAGTACCGACCTTTATTTTAATTATAACTACCTATACTTTGCGAACTTTCCGAGCAAATGTTCACCCCCCGAAATACGTAATATTTTAATTTCTAAAACACCTATGAAGCGCTAATCCATTTACAATAATTAAACTAACACCTTATACTACTTTAACCAACAATAGATTAGACTAGGGTTCAAGTTCACCCCCCTAACCATACAATTAACTAAATCCTTAAACCCGCTATAACCTATCAAATTTTTACAAAAACTGCTAACTGACCTCACCCGTGCAACCTCGTCTACCACGGATCTCGAGGGAATCGCGTAGCCTATGAACTTCGACGGAACCCAAGCTAAACTCCCAAATTTCAATATATTCCATCGAAACCAGCACAGCCGCTTTCCCGCAAAACACATCAACCAAACTAACAACCAGGGCCCACTCTCGCACTTATAATACTAGTATAGAAACAAGGATTTTAACCTAAACCTACTTAAAACTCCCTTAAAGTTAGTTCATAAATGAACTCACCCCCCAGATTAGTTACTATTTTAATTCCTAAACCCCACCTAGAAAATCTCTAATTCTACAACGTTTCTTAAGTTGTACTAGCCTTTCCTTTTCCGTTTAATTCCTAACTATAGTTTCAAGTTTTATAAATAATCTAACCCTGTAAATTGTCTGTGGGAGTCTAATAATTACACTTAATAATAGTCGACTACTAACGCCATCTAACCCCACACGGAAGATCTAAGGCCAGAAAGTCACTTATTTAAGTAATTAGTTCTAAGTCGCACAATGGAAGTCACTTTAACGGTAAAGTGATTTCCTACATCGCGCTGATAGGATTTTTTCCAAATTAAAAGACCTTCCCGCTGCAGTGACATGTAAACATTGGTCTTCTTAATCTAAACCAGACTTTGCCTACCCTTTATCAGCCGCACTCGAAAGTTTTTACTATCCTTTATACCTATACGATAATACACCAAACATTAATCAACCTAATAAATCCTACTGAATAACCGCAAATAAATTAAATTAAAATAAGTGTGTGTGATATTTATTTCAAACCTGACAGAAGTAGCAAATACAGAATAAATGACCTCTCCAACACACCTTTTTCGACCCACTCCATTTCACGAACATCAAATGTAGGCTAGGACCGAGCTTCACAAGATTTCCTTACAGATCTCTATAAAACCCAGCCAAAGCCTATTAAAATTTAGCCATATAGTGACCCAGAATCTAATCCTGGTCACTCACAGTACCAAATTCTATCAAAATTTAGCCGTAGTAACCCCGAATCTAATCCTGGTCATTCACGGCACCAAATGTAACGATACCGACCCCACAGCAGTCAAGAGTGAGTCGCATAACATAAATAAATATATAAATAAATAAATATCTACTTATAAAATAATTGGCCAGCGTGATCATCTAGTTATATAAAGGTAGGACCCCAAGTTAAACCCGTGTGTAACCAGTTCGTTTAAGGAATACTCGAGGTGTGTTGGAAAGGTTTAGGAAACATTAACTTTAATTTACTAATTCAGAGGCTTCTACTGTATATTACCTACCTAATTTTATATATTCCATTATAATCTAATACCTAACTTTACTTAGATAATATTTGATTCAACAATTCATCTTACAATCTTTCTTAGTACCCTACCGTGTGAATCCAACCATAATAACCATGCCCTATGTTCGACCTAAGATAAACATATTAATGGGTCAGCAAAGTTACTAACTTAACCCATCTAATTAATTTATTCAAGTTTGAATAGGAAATGTTGTTCGAATGTCCTAGTATTATAATAAATCTTTCACATACAGTAAAGCTCAATTTTGTATGAACTTCCTACAGTTTAATAATCTTAATAACTATAGTCCTAAGCTTTAAATTCAATTAATCTTTCATAATTTCGTATCCGAAGTGAGATAGATTGTGAAACTTTTAGTTCTTTTAATGTAGATGTAAGTTTTCTTGATTAATGGAACAGAAGGAGATAACTAATTCCCTATGGGTCCCTTTTGTAAATAAATACAAAGAGAAGGGCAGGCCCCTCCTAGCCATTACACTTAGGCATCATCCGCCTGCCCCTGTGCGGCTCGACAACCTGACGGGGCACCGCTCCACCCAAAGCAAGAGTTGCTGTCCCACTTATAAGGTTAGTAGTGTCTGTGTAGGTTAGTCAGGTCTCCCCAAGAGAGATCCTACCCCAAGGGCCGCGTTGAACTGAACCGGGATGGTGATATAATGTCGCTACTATTAAATCTAGTGAGTCTCCCCTAAAGCCATCTAAATTCGAGAGCATAATCAAAGGACCTAGTTTTTGCTGGTACATAATGGATGCCACCTCAGCCTCGTTTCCACAGCTTTGAAGTAAGGGCCTCATCTCCACAGCCTATACTTGGGAGGGCGCCTCCAAAAGAATCCAGGTCCACTAGGCAAAGATTCCTACCTGATCTAGCGCCCTTTAGAAGAGACTTTTGTAATACCCACGTTCACCAAGAGACAACCTAGCCCAATACGGATCAACTATGAATTGTCGACCCTGCAAGCAGCAGCCGCCCATTCCATAGTCAAGAGCCGATAAATTGCCGCTAAATTATCACCCGTGTAACGGGCGAATCATTTGTTCAATTCTTATATTACATTACATTAGTTTGTAATTGACAACCAAATGTTGACTAAAATGATAATTGAACAATAACTCGATATCAAACTATGCGACTTATTAACACTGCATTCACGGCATTCTTCAATTTATACCACCAGCCCGGAGTCATTTTAAAGGTAAAACTCGAAATTTTGTTTCATTGAATTCGTGACAACCAATTAAGTATTGTAAATATTTTCAATGACTCAATATTTCGATATAACAAATCCAAAAACGTAAGAATTTCTTTATCTATGGTTTTAATACCATAGTTCGGACTTTAACGTTATAAACAAAAATAAAACTTCCAACTGAAATGTTAACCTGTAATAATATGATTGAACTTCACTCACTATCTCACTTGGACTCAAATTATATAATCATTCTGATACCAAATTTCATTCTCTCCTTGCTACCTTAGCAATGGATCGAATCCAAATATACTGTAACATATTCCCTATAAACCGTTTTTATGAAATAATAATTGTTATAACTTCCATTTACACATACCAACTTTTACAGACAGACGAACGAACAAAAATCACATGGCTCTTTGCCTAAGATTAACAGGAACTGGCTTAGTAAAACTAAACTTGTTCATAAAGTCGGCGTATCATAATCCATAAAACCCCTTTTATAAAATAATAATTTGTTTATAACTCCCGTTTACATATACCAACGTTTACAGACAGACGAACGAACAAAAATCACATGGCTCTTTGTTTAAAATAAACTGAAACAAGCTTAGTCAAACTAAGCTTGATCATAATGTCGGAATTACGCCAGCTGCAAATCTAGTATACACGATCTAATCGTAGCTCCAAGACCGCATGTACAAATTCATCATCCTACTACTTATTATTATTATATATATTTTAGCCTATCCATACGCGATTTCATACGACAGAGTAATAACTCCAGAGTTCCCTTCTACATACTCGTACATATAATTCTACATACTGATACATACATGCCTAATTCTAGCCTGTCTATCGATTTTAACTTCACGAACCATGCGATTTGTTTTAACGTACGACATTCACGGTTTCCTAAAGCCGGATTCACAACGACTTTAGTCAGCGATTACGTTCGCTTCGTAATTGCATCCTAGGTATTCACACAATTTATTTCCTAATTCCTTCCAAACTCTACAAGTAGTTATTACATCACATAAAACCAAGCCTCGAACCTGATTCATAATTAATCCCTTGGATTGTAAGCTATTAAGAGATATAAATTAATCTCAATATCACTATTCAAATTCTGAACTCAGTATCATTATTTCCTGTAGTTACTTATAAATATAAACATGATTTAACCTCAAAATCTTTGATAACGATCCGAACCGATTTAAAGTAAACTTCATAATTACTATTCTATAAAACCTAAATTAGGTATAACAAACTTATCATAATTTTCATTTACTTAATCTTACATACAAAATCATCATAATCATAGATAAATATCCAACATCCAACATTCGCAGCCTCCTAAAGTTGGATTCACAATGAATATTTGCCAACGATAATGTAAATTCTAAAATCGCAACTATAAAATCTAGCCTCGCTAACCTTATCCTAAATTCGAACTCAAAGCTTTATTTCTTTAATTATTAGACCTACTAAATTCTTATAATTATAATATAAACATTAATCTTTGGTCTAGATTTGAACTGACTCAAATGTATTTCTCTAAATATCTTTACGCAAGAGATGCAAAATTAATCGTATCCAATACTCTAAGTCTTTTGTCAAGTATCGAACTGACATTATGTATAGTTCCCTAAACTTCTGAACGTATGCAGTGCCAAATAACTAAATAACTATATAATTTATTCCTACTTATATAAATTGGCTAAAAGCCTAGTCCTTAAACCTGTACATTACAATAGTCTGTGAAGGTACAATAGACGCGCCACAGAATAAGTTCTTGTACTTAATCTGTGAGACGCGCAACTAATCACAGACTACTAAGGGATTCTATGATCAAATAAAGCACTAGTCTATTTTGGGTTTTTTGTTTAGACTTCTCGTAAACTATTGAACAAATAGTTTTTAATAAAATTTCGGTAATTATCCTTCTATTTACTTCCTACCTGCTTATCTTCGATCAAGTTATTACTACCTAAATCTATTCTAATTTTAGATCTCGGGAAATAAAGAGTTCCGCTTGGCTGAATTAAAAAATACCCCTTTGCCTTATCCCCATCCTGTTCACCTTAAAACCCTCAAATAACCTGTAGACTCTTAACTTATGTAATCTATACATATAATAAAATCTACTTAATAATCTTATACTTCGTTAACGAATTTCTTGTAATTGGATGGTACATTCAGCGCTATTCACCCGGACACAAATCAAGCAAAGCAAGTTCCCTACTCTAATTCACGCCTGGATTTCACATAAAAGATTATAAGTGAAACATCAGTACAGGTTAGTAAATACACTCGTGAAGCATTTCTACTTCGCCCTACAATAAGTAAATACCCTATGCCTATTTGTTCACTTTGGACATTTCAACAACCTACCAAACTAAAACCTTTATACATAGTGTTATTAATGGACTAGATATTTTTAATCGACTGTCGAAAAATAGCTTCTTTCATATGAATATAATATCTAGGCACTTATGTTTTGATAAAACCTTCTTCTGAAAGTAGGTTAATACCTATTACTTCGTGGTTAATTTTAAGAATCATAACCTCCCAAATTTATTTCAGTAATCCATTTATACGTTTTGAATCAAACAAGCACCGAATCACAGCATCACCGAACACACAACAATAACTGCACCCTTCGCTCGACCCCGTGGTCCCCTGATATACAACTATTACTAATGTCAAATGTAAGTATATAAAAACCCCTATTTGCTATAATAACTACTTAATATTTAACTGTAAATTGGAACCCCTTGTTATTAATAATCTTACAAACCGAATGCAGAATCTCAGGCTTAACTCTTTTCCGTGAAAGTTAACTACAACCCTTTCCTGTTGGTTTTGTTTTAGTACTCTAAAGCCCATAAATATCATTGTTTCAATTAAAGGTATCTGAGATGGTACTTAATGTTATTTCTTTGGGAAAACTAGAACTAGGTATTACCTATAGCTTTTATGAGTAAATAATGTACTATCTATGATAACATCTACTAGTTAAATATGTAAACGGTCCCGTTATTAAAACAATTGTTATGGTAGGCATATATAACTAGAAACCTTCTCCTAAAATGACTTGAAAATAATTTAACCAATTTGTTTCAGGACTCTGCTTGTTTATTGAAAATGTAGGAGCATCTGTGGAATTAAATCTTACTACATGGTACCTAACCCTGAATGCATATTGAAAATATATGAACAGCTGCTGAATGAAGTTCTACAACAATGTATTGGTTCCTGAATAAAATACCAGAATATTACCATAGATGTTGGTATTCCTATATTTTTACTCTTTTCAGGTATCCCAGATTTATTAATTATACTTCCTAATCCCCTTTCATAAATAATTCTTGTAGTAAAGGTTAAGTGACATATATGTTAAAAAGGATAAAGGTGACACACAAGGAAGTTCTCAAACATTTTCTGCCTTACTTAGATTGATCCTAGTGGAGAAGTCCCAGCTGAGTTTACCTCCAGTCTCTTTGTACCAATTAATTACTGACCATTTTTGCCTCTCGGCTGATACTTCAATAACTGAATTTAAGTCTGAACATATTGTTTCTATTAAACTATTTTGTCGCACTAAAATAATATTCCTAAGGCAGAAATTGCTAATATGAGATTAATATATCACAGTTTAAATTTCAAAAACCACTTACCTTACCATGGAGCTATTAAAAGGGTATATGTACAACATAAATATTTTTACAACATTGAGATTATTAGGTTAATATTTTAGATATTCCAGCTTGTATCAATAAATATAACAAGTTAGATCAAAATTAATTAAAGCTTACTGCAATTCTTATTTGATGATTGGAAGGTCTAATTTCTATACTTTAATATTGCTTTTTTTTGTAACATTAAATAATAATTGGATAGAATTAAATATTTTGTTAATTGTAATGAAATGTACATATTCCCCTTTTGCACAAAACAACAATAAAATATAGGTCAATAAAACACAAATCACAGTATATTTATTACACAAAATAACATCAAAATTCAAGTAAATTCATAGGATATGTGCACGAATTTTAATTATTACTTTATAGTAACATAATACGGTTTACTTCTTTGATACTTCATCCTGGAGTTATTAATTCAAAATTTAATCATGATTACACTGCAAATAGTCACAATGCTTTCTTGTTTGTTGGAAGGTCAAATGCCTGTACATAATCATTAAGGAACGATAGTAAATAGCTAATTGTATTGTTAGATGTAATTGATTCGTGCACTTTCCCCTTTTAACACAACACAAAAAATAAAACACATCAAAAGGAACCCCTCCCTAACTCCCTAGCCCTACATTCCGAGAGACTACAAACAGTATAGCTGCATGCCCTAACTGCCTGCCCGAGTTCCTAAAGAAGCCCTATCAGCCTACATTATAAAAGGATACTCTGCTACCCGAAATCCAGACTCAGATTCCGGACTGCTATAAAAATAGCAGCACTAAAGGGGTCTTGGTTCAGCAGAGGCATACTCACCCAATAGGTCCTGATTCCCCATCCAAGCACTCAGAACTTTAAATTAAATATTAGCGAAGCTCTTCCGTCCTCTCCGTCCCGCGTCGTGCTAATTCCTTCTTTTCTCCCCCTCCACCCGTTTTATACTCGAACCATTCCCCCCACCGACCCTAACATTCAGCGACCAGAAAACCTAGACCCGTACCAATAACGGAAAAGGGTCCCCGTAACGATTCCCCATAGTCCCAATAACGAATTAAAACGTAAAAACCGTCCCAACAACGTCTCGTTAGTTCTCTTTATACTGGTCGCTCTTGCTTCCAACAGATTACGTAAGTTTAGTATGGACAAGCGCAATTATAATCTGAATATTTAGTACCTATGTAACCGAGCCAGATAATTTGTCCTTCCTTAATTCCGTGTCCAATTACATAAAAGGTTGTTAAACCCTACTTCTTCTTATATTTGCTAAATAACATAAACAACCTTTTCTGAGACTAGGTACTTATTGTTATATAGCGACCCGGCAATCAACCAAACAAATATAATATATGTTCTAATGGAATCGAGATTAAATAGGTAAGAAATGAAGGAAGAGGTACTTTTATTTTGCAACCTGTGTTCATTAATTATCTATTTTAGGTATTCTTGATTATGTTCTGCGTACTGATTACTGTTTAACTGTTTGTATGGACCTGAGCTAACAAGAAGATACCACGGATATTTTTATACGCTCCTACGATTATTTAATCATTCATCTTTCCTTTTTTTTCAATCTTTAATATTGTTATAAATTATTTCAAGCTTTATAAAAGTAAACGATAAATGTATAAACCGATTTTGTCAAGGCATATCCATAATAACATTCTATACCCGCATAATCCCGCTCTTTCTAACTACCTTCTTTTATTTTCTTACAAGCCAACAACATCATCGTACCCTATCGCTCTGATCCCCGTAACAAATTAGTATGACAGTTCAAACATAACGTTAAAGCGACAAAGCACCAACATGTCTATTCTTATCGCCGCCTCGCCAGTTAATTGGTTTAGGCTTTATAACTACCCTACTTTATTTCGCTAAATATAGCCGCAACGCAACTGTACCCCGTCGCCCCAACGCTTCTAACAAATTAATATAGTAGCTCAAACATAACGTTAAAGCGACAAAGTACCAAAGTGGTTTTTCATATCACCATTCCGCCATTTATATGTTTTAAGCTTTATAACTTATATATTTGAATACGACGACATATTGTACTAATATTTAAGTACACATCTGACCTATTCTATTGTTTAAAAACCCAGTATTATCTCTCGTAAACATATTTATACCTTTATATGATCAGACAAATCCTAAGCCTCCTATTTATAATAAGTGACGATATATAATTTATGATTATGTAAGCAAAAAAAAATTATACCCTATATATATATATCTATATATTTATACATATGCTGGCTGACTTGGGGTCAGTACATCACCCCCCTTTGGCCTTAATAATTTTCGGATTTCGTAGAAGACGCACAATTAATAAGACCAAATCTACTTATAGGATCCTACATAAACGCAAAATTCAAACCATGTATAAATATGTATACCTCCCCATTCCTACCTACCTATTCTTTAACTTAAAATCCTCTTCTTTTTTTTTTTCCTCCAGTCTCTTTTACTCCTTTAATTTTTTTTATCCTTACTGTGCTTTATTTAATTTTTCTTCTAGAGTGCCTCGTGGTCAATCTAATAAAACCAAAATATAAATTTTATCTTACCGCGTTAGTATGCACTATTGTTGATATACTTATTTTATAGTTACCTAGTACAATTAAAAATTCAACGACCCTTTATTACTCAATATAGTTAGATACTACAGATTGAGTATCTAAATTATGCCGACTTCTATTTTACCTACTCAACTGTTATTTGCTACTAATTTGACACCTTACTTTCCCTATCATCCATCCAACAAATCTTCTACTACAACCCTACATACACACTTATGTAATTCATACATATTTGTATATTTTCAATATCACAAGTAAATCCCACTTCAACCTACCACACATACCTATACACATCCAAGCAGCTATACTTACTCAGTCAATTATTCCCGCGCATTCGCATTCAACTCTAAAATATAATTTACTATGCTTTACCGAAATTTATTGGCTTAAAGATTGGATAAAACTTTTTTTTTTTTTTCTTTCTCTATTCATCCTACCTGACTATCCTAATGCTTAATACTAATTTATTAATTCTCTCCCACAACTATAGTGACCTATTGTACTAAAGTAATTAAGACAATTAACACAGTTTATAAGCGTCCACTCTTTGTCCAACCAAATAAAGGTCATTCTTGGCAATTAAAACGGGGAAATAAATTGTTATTGTTTAATAAAGATCAACAATATCAACATTGAAAGATTTACCTATTTCATTTTCCCAACTTCCATAATAGTATTTTAATATCTGGTTATTAAAATAATGAATCAATTAAGATATTTTGAATAAGTTAAGTACCCCATAATGGTCTTAGAATAAATATATGTATTCTTTTGAAATATGTGATAAAAAAAAAATGTTTAGCATCCCAACCTAATTTAACCTAACCTTCTGTTTATCGTACTAAATTTTAACCTCCCTAATTTCATAGTTAAACCTATATTATAATAAGTTGTATTTTGTACATGTAACCATAACATAGAATTAATATAAAGATAGGATAGATATAAGTCAACATATTATGTTTACATCTGATAAAGTAGACTTAAGCAAACCTAATGTGCTTAATTTTTCGTATTTTACTTATAATAATCAAGAGTAACTGAATTCCACCCAAATTCGATATATCATTTGTTCATAAGTACCGACCTTTATTTTAATTATAACTACCTATACTTTGCGAACTTTCCGAGCAAATGTTCACCCCCCGAAATACGTAATATTTTAATTTCTAAAACACCTATGAAGCGCTAATCCATTTACAATAATTAAACTAACACCTTATACTACTTTAACCAACAATAGATTAGACTAGGGTTCAAGTTCACCCCCCTAACCATACAATTAACTAAATCCTTAAACCCGCTATAACCTATCAAATTTTTACAAAAACTGCTAACTGACCTCACCCGTGCAACCTCGTCTACCACGGATCTCGAGGGAATCGCGTAGCCTATGAACTTCGACGGAACCCAAGCTAAACTCCCAAATTTCAATATATTCCATCGAAACCAGCACAGCCGCTTTCCCGCAAAACACATCAACCAAACTAACAACCAGGGCCCACTCTCGCACTTATAATACTAGTATAGAAACAAGGATTTTAACCTAAACCTACTTAAAACTCCCTTAAAGTTAGTTCATAAATGAACTCACCCCCCAGATTAGTTACTATTTTAATTCCTAAACCCCACCTAGAAAATCTCTAATTCTACAACGTTTCTTAAGTTGTACTAGCCTTTCCTTTTCCGTTTAATTCCTAACTATAGTTTCAAGTTTTATAAATAATCTAACCCTGTAAATTGTCTGTGGGAGTCTAATAATTACACTTAATAATAGTCGACTACTAACGCCATCTAACCCCACACGGAAGATCTAAGGCCAGAAAGTCACTTATTTAAGTAATTAGTTCTAAGTCGCACAATGGAAGTCACTTTAACGGTAAAGTGATTTCCTACATCGCGCTGATAGGATTTTTTCCAAATTAAAAGACCTTCCCGCTGCAGTGACATGTAAACATTGGTCTTCTTAATCTAAACCAGACTTTGCCTACCCTTTATCAGCCGCACTCGAAAGTTTTTACTATCCTTTATACCTATACGATAATACACCAAACATTAATCAACCTAATAAATCCTACTGAATAACCGCAAATAAATTAAATTAAAATAAGTGTGTGTGATATTTATTTCAAACCTGACAGAAGTAGCAAATACAGAATAAATGACCTCTCCAACACACCTTTTTCGACCCACTCCATTTCACGAACATCAAATGTAGGCTAGGACCGAGCTTCACAAGATTTCCTTACAGATCTCTATAAAACCCAGCCAAAGCCTATTAAAATTTAGCCATATAGTGACCCAGAATCTAATCCTGGTCACTCACAGTACCAAATTCTATCAAAATTTAGCCGTAGTAACCCCGAATCTAATCCTG